>FXXK01000439.1:0-144158 GCA_900184695.1 Betula pendula
TACTCAGAGAGGGCGTGAAGAAAATTCTGTACTGTGGTGGGCCTTGTCTTTATGATGGGTATGAGGAGCAGATGATTGGAGCTCTTTCTACTATTGAAGAAAATCGAAAAGCAAGCACTGTGTTCAATACTACCAAGGTGTTGCCAAAGTAAAAAACGAAAGGCAAACGCGAAATTACAGCGATTAGAATGCTCTATCAACTATGATTCAAAGCGTGGAGCAGAGTCTAAAGCAAAGCTAAGGTGCGGGCGTTCATACGGCTAATGAAGCATTAAGATCCTAAGCTGGAATGTGCAGGGGTTGAATGTGGAGGAGAAGCGGATGAAGATCAAAGGTCTCATAGGGAATGGAAGGCAGACATTATTTGCTTACAAGAAACTAAACTTCAAGTTGTTACCAGAGAGGTGGTTCGGAGTTTGTGGGGGTGTACTCCTTGGTGGATTGGGTTTCTTAGGGTCAAGAGGAGCATCCGGAGGTATTTTGCTGATGTGGGATAGAAGGTTCAAGAAAAAACGGAGGTATGTGTGGGGAACTTCATAGTTGCTTGTCCTTTCGTGTGTATTTGTGATAATTTTGAGTTGGCTTTTGCTGTGTGTATGGTCCCAATGAAAGACACAAACGACACTTATGTGGGATGAGCTGGTTGGTATTATGTGCGGTGGGAAAAGCCTTGGTGTATTGGGGAGGGATTTTAACGCTATTTGCTCTACAAGCGAGCGATCAGGAGAGAGGTTTTCGGATTTCATTTTTGATCAGGGCTTATGGATCTACCTTTGGTGGGTGGTAAGTTCACATGGTCTAACAATCAGGAGATGCCGTGCTGGTCACGTATTGACAGGTTTTTAACTTCTCTTTGATGTGGAAGAATAGTTTCGTAATGTAGTTCTGAGGAGATTCCCTAGACTTTTGTCGGATCACTTTCTCATTTTGCTTGATTGCGGGGTGACGAAGAGAGATGGTGGCTATTTCAAGTTCGAAAATATGTGGCTAAAGTCTGAGGGTTTTGTGGTTTTTTGTGAAAGCATGGTGCTGTCTTCCAATTTCAATGCTGCCCTAGTTTGTTTTGGCATGCAAATTGAAAGCTCTGAAAGCTGATTTGAGGAAGTGGAATGCAGAAGTTTTTGAGCATATAGGGAAGCGCAAGAAGTCTATGCTGGAAACGCCTTCATGAGATTGATGATATTGGGAGGGAAGAGCTTTGTCTGAGGAGGAAAATACGAAAAAGCTTGATCTCACTAAGGGTTGAAAAGGCTGACACCGTGAAGAGGTAAGTGGAGACAAAAGTCTAGGGCTCTATGGTTAAGAGAGGGGACAAGAATACCAAATTCTTTCATAGAGTGGCGAATTCGAATAGACGGAATAATTCTATTGAGTCTTTGTGGATAAATGGTCCTTGACGTCAGATGTTCCAACTATGAAAAATCATATAGTTCAGTTTTATTCTTACTTGTATTTTGAGCAGTGTAGATGGAAGCCAAAGCCCGATGGTCTTTCTTTTCATTCCCTTGGTACTGATGAAGGATCTTGGTTGGAAAGAGATTTTGAAGAGAATGAAGTGTTTGAAGTGGTTCAAGCTATGAATGGGGATAAGGCCCCGGGCCCAATGGGTTTTCTTTGGCTTTTATTAAAGCATGTTGGGTTGTTCTTAAAAATGATATTGTGGCGGTTTTTCAAGAATTTCATAGCAAAGGGAGTTTTGAGAAAAGTCTGAATGCAACCTTCATTTCCCTCATTCCTAAGAAAGTGGGAGCGGTGGACCTCAAGGATTTTTGTCCTATCAGTCTAGTAGGTGCTGTTAAATAAGATCCTGTCTAAGGTGTTAGCAAACAGATTGAAACATGTGTTGCGCAATGATCATTTCTAAGTCACAAAATGCTTTTATTCAGGGGAGACAGATTTTGGATTCGGTCCTGATCACAAATAAATGCATTGACAACCGCCTTCGATCTGGGGTCCCAGGTTTGATATGCAAACTTGATTTAGAAAAGACTTATGATCATGTTAATTGGGAGTTTCTCTTATATGTGCTGCAAAGATGTGGTTTTGGAAGGAAATGGAGAGCATGGATAACATTTTGTATCTCCATAGTGCGTTTTTCTGTTTTGTTTAATGGAACCCCTTCGGGATTCTTCAGTAGTGATCGGGGACTAAGACAAGGGGATCCATTATCCCCTTTGCTTTTTGTGATTGTTATGGAGGCTCTGAGCAAGATGATGGCTGTCACTGAATCCAGGGGTCTCATGGATGGTTTTTCGGTGGGCTCAAGGAATAACCTAGGTATGGTTATGTCACATTTATTATTCGTCAATGATACTTTGATCTTTTGTGGCGTCAATGAGGATCACATTCTTAATCTGTGATGCCTGTTTCTATGTTTTGAATCGGTCTCGAGGTTAAAAATAAACTTGTCCAAATCAGAGATTATACCTATTGGTGAGGTGAATGATATAGATAGTTTGGCTAGCCTCTTCGGGTGTACGGTGGCTCGGCTTCCGATGAAATACTTGGGCCTTCTGTTGGGGGCACCTTATAAGTTGATTGCTATATGAAATGGTATCTTAGAGAATATGGAAAGGCGACTGGCTGGTTGGAAAAGGCTTTATTTGTCAAAGGATGGGAGGCTGACGCTGATAAAAAGCACTTTGTCTAATTTACCTACTTATTTGTTATCCTTGTTTCCTATTCCGGTGGGTGTGGCAAACAAGCTAGAGAAACTCCAATGAGACTTTTTATGGGGTGGTCTCACTGAGGAGTTCAAGTTCCATTTGGTTAAGTGGTCACAGATTTGTTCCCCTTTGCAATTTGGTGGTTTGGGCGTTCGTAATTTGTGTAAGTTTAATCAAGCATTGTTGGGTAAATGGTTGTGGAGGTTTGCTACAGAAAAGGAAGCGTTCTAGCGGTTGGTAGTAGAAGCAAAATATGGTAGTTTGAAAGGAGGTTGGTATTCTAAGGAAGTGGAGGGGCCTTTTGGTGTTGGTGTGGAAACATATTCGGAGTGGGTAGGGTGTGTTTTCGAGGTATCTTTCTTTTGATGTTCAAGATGGTTCCCTTATTAGCTTTTGGCATGATGTTTGGTGTGGCACTCAATCTCTGAAGGATGCTTTTTCGGAGTTATTTCGCATTGCTCGGTGTAAGGAGGCGAGGGTATTGGATAATATGGAGATTTCCAATGGGGTTGTGCTTTGGAATGTGCCTTTTTCATGAGTTGTTCAAGATTGGGAGGTTGAGGTGGTGAATTCATTTTTTGGTTTGTTGTATTCTTTCAGACGGCGACAAGGGAGGGAGGATTGTATTCGGTGGATTCCCTCAAAACGGAAGAAGTTCGAGGGGCATTCGTTTTTCCATGAGCTGTCTACTTCGAGGGCCTCGTCCTTTCCTTTGAGGAGTATCTGGAAAGTTAAAGTTCCTATGCGAGTGAGTTTCTTTGTGTGGACGGTAGCTCTTGGTAAGATCTTGACAGTGGATAATCTGCGTAAGAGAGAAATCTTAGGTTATGTTTGGTACACGGAATGACTATTCTTTGAAATAGCTCTTATTAAGAAAGGAATGAGTATAGTGAATTAGTATTGTAATAGCTATTCTTATAGTCATGATGGAATGGTTATTCCTTCAATTAAAGGAATAGTCATTCCTCTTAAATTTAAGCGGAATGGCTATTCCTTCAATTGAAGGAATAATCATTCCCTCATAGTCATTGGAATGACTATTTCAAGGCTAATACACTACACTCATTATATTCTTAATAAAGGCTATTCCTTGGAATAGCCATTCCACGTACCAAACATGTCCTTAGTGGTGGGGTAATGCTGCATGTGTAAGCGGAGTAGCGAATCTATAGATCATCTTCTTTTGTATTGTGATGTGGCACGAGATTTATGGAGTGCCATCTTCTCTCTTTTCGGCATTAGTTGGGTAATGTTTGAGACGGTGCTAAATATGTTAGCTTGCTGAAGAGGTCAGATGAAAAATTGTTCTGTTCTTCCTGTGTGGCAAATAGCCCCGCTATGCGTCATGCGGATCGTTTGGAGAGAGCGGAATGTTAGATGCTTTGAAGATTCTGAGAAGTCGAAGATTGAGCTTTTAAATTTTATGCTTCACTCTCTCTTTGTTTGGACTGGGGCGTTTCATATTTATCTTTTGTCTAGTTTTTCGCATTTTGCGGAGTTTTGTATTTCTTGTTACCTTTAGTGGCGCTTTTCCTTGTATACTTCCTGTGTACTAGGATTATGCCCCTTGCGCCTTTATATGATATGATATGAATTATTTATCAAAAAAAATTTCCAAATTACAAACTTACCTGCTCTGAACTGGCCATAGACCCATGGCATGCTAGCAACAAAACTCGGCTTGGATCTCCTAAGAAAGGATGTGCTTGCAGCTTATCTTTCAGAGAACTTATGTCATCCCAGCCAGTCATAAAAACTAGGATAGCACCAGGCCTCTCATTTTCACATATTTTGCATAAAAGATACTCTATGAGATTAAAACCAATACAATCAGGATTCCAACATGACAAAGATTCACGAGTTTGGGGGCTATACTCCTCAAAATCAGCTGCTCTGAGAGCGTCCTGATAACATATTTTCCAGAAGGAAATTAAAATAAGAAAACAAAAACAAAAGACACATCAAGCACTAGTAGCCAACAAATTTTGCATACCTCAACAGCAGAAGCAATTTGGCTCTTCCTCTTTCTTGGTGCATGTTTGCTCGTTTTCCACATCTTTTCTTGACCATAATCATCAATCTGGTTGTACTGGGTCAATCTGTAACCCGTCATTTCCACAATATTCTCCAGGAAATGAGTCCGAACCGGGTATGTAAAACCCTAAATCAGAAAGACAAAGGGAAAAGAGAGAGAAAGAGAGATCTGAGACCCAAATCACACTAAAATCATCAAAATCCACAATATTAACCATGTCAAAAAATTTCTGTGGTTCTTATGGTAACAACTTTGACACTTTCAAAAGCTTATGTTTCATGAAACATGTGAGGAAACAGGTCCCAATCCACTAGACACACTACTCAGCTCCAATGAGAGATCAAAATAGATTCCACCAACTAAGTGTTTCTTCAGCAAATCTGCACATATATCTTTTTAAAGCAACATGGGCAGAAAAACAAGGGTTATTATTATTATTGTTTTGTAAATAAGTTTTTTTAAAGGAAGAAAATAAAGTCCCCACAATAGAGGATTTCTCCTCAACAGATACGGGATTGCTGAATGCCGACCAACCTCCACCACTTCTAAAGTATCACAGCAGCAAATGATACTTGTGGCAGATAGACTATTAATCTTACATGCACAACCAATAACACCTCTTTCAAAAAATGTATGAACCAAATCCTTTACTCAAGACCTGCATCATAAAATAGGCACATCCAAACAAGCATGCTATACTCAGACTACATACGAAATATTCCGCTGGACCTGACCACTACATTCAGTTATTATAATTCTACACAGTTGCAAAAAGTTAAAAATGAAACCAACTCAACCAAGAAAAAGGCTAGACAAACATAATGCCGCAGAAGGGTAACCAAATCATAAAATATGACTTTTAGAAGCAAATNATAGGTCATGCAAATAAATAAAATGGAACATCTGCATGCTTATAATTAGAAGATTGATTCCACCAATCAGTAACTAATGTGGCTTACGGAGAAAAACAAGCGTAATTACTTAATCTAATGAAGACTAGATGCATAAAGATGAATGATAGTACAGGCAATAGACATTGATTAAAGTAAAATAAAAGGTAGGTATAACAACTATAAGTTTGACATTAAAGAAACAAGGGTGGCAATATGTACGTCCAAAACCATCAATAACCAATCATGGAATCGAGGGATTGGATTCACAGCAGAAGGAAATGGCATGCATGCAATATTTTAATGTACCGGGATGCGAATTATCTGAGCCCCACCAAAGTAGGACGAGAAAAGCTCTGCGTCGAGGGTTGCACTCATCAGAATTAGCCTAAGTTCTGGCCGACGAGGAAGGAGATCTTTTAGGACGATAAGCAGAAAATCTGCCATCAAACGTGTATCACAGTTAGAAACCACACCACATTGTTTTAAAATCAAAGCCTCAACCAAGTCCAGATTTTACCTTCATTCATTCCACGCTCATGAATCTCATCCACAATAACATGAGTTACACCTTTTAAGTTTCTATCAACTAGCAATCTTCTCAACAAGATGCCAGTGGTGCAAAAGAGAAGGTGGGTATCCCTCCCTTTCATACCTTCCAACCGAACTTTATATCCAACCTTCGAAGGAAATCAAGAAAATAAGAACACAAAATGCATTTCACATTAAATAGGAGAAGAGCGAAAAGGACTAATAACCCAAATAGTTGGGGCAAGTATTCTTTGAAAATTTTATTTGAAACAGAAACTTACATGTTCACCCAATTTCTCCCCTCTCTCCGAAGCAACTCTTTCAGAAACAGACATAGCAGATATTCGTCTTGGCTGGGTACAGATAATGTTACAAACAGCTCCATGAACATATTCTATCTCTGATTCTAAGATGAATTGGGGAATTTGAGTGGTCTTGCCACAGCCAGTTTCACCTGAGATAATAACAACCTGTATAATAGAAAATTGTACCCATTATAAAACAACATAATAAACACTTAAAAACTACTTTGTTTTGAAGCTCTGAATTTTATCTGATAAAATAATCAAATCCCCCTTTGAGCAGTCTTCATGTACACTATAAGTAGTTGCATGAAATAACAGTATATCAATATCTCTATGAAATATTTTAGCACGACTAGTGCCATAGTATACCACAGTTTTATCTAAAGAAAATATTCTAACAACCAAAAAGAAATTAGCAACTTAATAAAGAGAAACACAAAAATAGCAACTAGTCAGGATCATATCTTCCTTCAGAACAGGTTGTATAACCATCCAAAAGGGCCAATGCATACACAGATGCACAAATTCCTAGGTGGAGAAACACAACTAATACATATACCCATATTGAGCTCCACACCTAACCGAAGTGACATGCTCAAGATCTGTTGAGGCTGATCAGTTCTAAAAGATTAAACTGGTAAGAAGTATGCCAACGATGAATATCAAGCTTACAAGCATATCCCCTCACACGTTGGCCCCTCCAATAACACTTAACCAACTGCAGGCCTTGCAAATGCAGAACAGAAGAATCTAATAAGAAATCAAATCAAGGTAAGCAGGGGGCTAGAAAGGCATTTGTTCCAAGCAACAAGAACACCCGAGCATATGGTACAATTCCAGGAGAAAAATAATAATAATATTATTTTGTTGTGACAAAGTAGTGATCAATTATATTCTATGTACAGGACTCACAGGGTAATGCCAAAGAAGGTTGTTGAAGTGTGTTGCTGTTGGAAAGGAATGTTTGAACGTCATAGAAGTAATTTATTTAGAATATTGTGTGGCTCTGCATTATGTAAACCATTTTGGGAGAAAGGATTAATTGGAACGTCAATGGTGTTGAGCTCTCTATGAGTGAGCTAAAATCCATCTTTACGAGAAAAAAACAAATAATGGAAAGAAAAGAAAACAAGACAGAAAAAAATTGAACAAATTCAAACATCACCCAAACAAAGAGTGGATATTGTAATTCATGAATATGGACAATTAAATTAAAAAGTTTTTAATTATTCATCGAGGTGGAAAAATAACTTGATCAGTATCAATTTTGTTTTCTCTGGAGGCTGGCACTAAATTATAGGAAAAACCATCTAGTACAAGCATTTGAACTGTTGATAGCAGGAAAGAAGGAGAATTTTACTTGATGGGTGGCTGTGGTAATCTTTTACCAAGAGATTTGGTACCCGTAGCATGCCTCATATTTTAATATCATTTAGGCAAGAAAGCCTTTTTCCAAAAAGCAAATCAAGAAAAAATCAAATTGTTAACCGACAAGACCCTTGCTTGTCCCTACGATAGTCCTTTACCTGCAACTTCATGTTGAAGAAATCTACATAATGTTGAGTCATGCAACTAGTCAACAAAAACAAAAACTGACAAACCTGATTTCGTGCAAAAGCTGTCAGCAATGCATCCTTTTCCTTATAAGCTGGAAGACTCCTACGAAATTCCATCATTTTTCTACCTTCAGGAGATTCCTGTACAAAATAGGAAATATATATCAAAATAGCTCATTCCATCCCAGACACTGAAAACAATAGCATGATTCAAAATCTGAAAAAGATAAGATAAAATAAAAATTGGTACAAGAAGATATAGATTATCAACAGACTTACCAACAACTTCCACTAATCTGTAAAGTCTCACATAACAACCATCCTTAAGGAAAACAAATTGCCTTAACATCATGAGAACCTAAACGAAGAACAGAGCTAGCAAATTCCAAACCAACTCCACACAAAGCAACTGGGATACTCTTGGGAACATATGGACCTAAGAACAAATGGTGAGCCTGAACCCCACTTAACAAAATCAGGCGTCCACTAAGTTCCTCGGCCCACAGACCAATAATCAACCCAATTAGTTTAATGAAGTTGTGACTAACTAATTCTTATTCACTAAAGCATTCAATTTATTTTAAAGTATTACTTTTAAATATGATTTAAATACCTTAAAAATAGCTTGTAAAGAGGCAAACTTTTTAGTAGGATGGCAATAGGCCCTAACCCAACAGGGTCAGCTTCTTTTTTTCTTTTTCTTTTTTATCAATAATAATTTATCAAAGGAGAAAGAAAGCTTGCGTACACGAAAAGTATACAAGAAAAGTCATCACCCTATTGGTGTCGAAAATCTAAAAAGTTAGGGTCAGGTTCATATATCTAGCATTTAGATTCCTAATAGTGTTTCTTTTTTTTCCCCTTTCTTTTCTGGACATCCTAATCATATATGAACAGGTTAACTTTTACCATTTCTCAACCTGAGAGGATAATTATAACTGGCACATGAATGATATGTAGGAAGCCAAATCCACAGAATTAACTACGGGTAAATAATTTAAAAAGGCATCTGCTCAGTGCAAGTGTGCAGTGCAGTATTAGAAGAGCATTATACTTGTTAGGCAAGGTCTCACAAGCCAAGGTGCAGTCAAGGACGTAAAATGCACTGAGGTGCCCAAGCCACCAGCCAATGAAGAAATCCAACAAGGTAGACACAAGGACCAAGCATTCTTTTTTCTACTGGTAAGTTACAAATGCACCTAGTGGGTCTTGAACCCATAACCTTAACTCTACCCTATTTTTATGGAGGGAAGAAGTGTCATTTGAGCTAGAGATCATTGGCATTTGGACAAAGCATGTTAAAAATACAAAAGCAGCACAAACTGCCTGTGATTTGTCAACTACACCCTACTTTGTAGACAACCTAAAAGTTGAAAGAGAAGGGAAATATTGGAGGAAGACAAAGAGAAAATTCGGTCTTCTTTTCTTTGATAATTTGTCAATAGATTCTAATATGGAAATACAATTAATGAAAAATATATGGAAATAAATCTAGGAATAAAATCCTATCAACCGCATAGAAGTTCCGTTCTTCAACACTCCCCCTCAAGCTGAAGCGAAGATATCTTGGATGCACAACTTGCACAAGGCTAAATGAAAAACACATGCGTTTCAATGTATTTAGTTCGATCATGCTGAACTAGATTATGAGCAATATTAATCGCGGCTTTGTTGTTGCAGTATAATCTCATAGACTCCTTATTATCATATCTAAGTTCTTTCAGTAGAATCTTCAACCATAAGAATTCACCTATCCCATGTGTCATAGCTCAGAATTTAGCTTCTACACTAGATCTAGCAAAAACTAATTGTTTACTAGCCATGTAACTAGATTTCCGCCCACAAGAGTAAAATATCCCAAAGTGGATCTTCAATTCATGACAGACCCAACCCAATTTGCATCTTTATAAACTTCTACTTTCAGTGATCATATCAGGCAAACAACAACCCTTTCCCCAGTGAAGATTTTAAATATCAAAGTATTCTATAAACTGCTTCCATATAAGATTCCCAGGGTCAATGCATACACTCGCTCACTACACTGACCACATAGGCAATGTCTAGACAAGTGTGCGACAAATATATTAGCTTGCCAACCAATCGTTGATACCTGCCTTTATCCACCATAGGACTCTTATCACTTTCTTCTACTATTTTATTTTGCTATACTAGATTGTCAACAGCCATACAACTGAGCATCCATGTTTCTTGAGTAGATCAAGAACATATTTCCGCTGGAAGAGAAAGATACCATGTCTCGATCTTGATTCCCAGGGTGAATGCATACACTCGCTCACTACATTGACCACATAGACAATGTCTAGACAAGTGTGCAACAAATATATTAGCTTGCCAACCAATCGTTGATACCTGCCTGTATCCACCATAGGACTCTTATCACTTTCTTCTACCATTTTATTTTGCTATACTAGATTGTCAATAGCCATACAACTGAGCATCCATGTTTCTTGAGTAGATCAAGAACATATTTTCGCTGGAAGAGAAAGATACCATGTCTCGATCTTGCTACTTCAATACCCAGAAAATATTTTAAATAGCTTAAATCTTTTATCTCAAGTCCAATGGCCAGATATTTTTTCAACCTCTTATTTCCTCATCATCATTTCCAATCAACACAATATCGCCTACATTAACAATTAAAGCAATTACCTTTCCTTGTGACAAATGTTTGATGAATAGTGTATGATCCACCTGACTTTGTTTACAGCCAAATCTCTATATAGCTCTGAAGAATCTCTCAATCCAAGCCCTCGAAGACTGTTTCAGCCCATATAAGGCCTTGTTCAATTAACACACTTTACCCTTAGCTAAGGCAAATTGAGGACCAAGAGGAAGTTCCACGTATACCAGCAGACCCATGTTCAAAACTCTTTGGGAAATCTAAAGTTTTGCATGTGGGTCTGTGTTGGCAGCGCACCTGGGCCACCAGCGTTTTTGAGCCGATCGACTCTTTTCCTCCATCAGTGTGGTTGCGCAATAAAAGATTGTATGAGGGTGAGGAGACTAAGCGACAAAATCTTAGTCGTTTCTTGAAGAAACCACTAAGTTCTAATGAAACAGTGAGTTATCCAGCAGCTCTGTGCACCGGCGGTGGAGAAGAGACCAAAATGACAAGTTGTTTTGTATGCAGGCTCAAATGGTAGGTTGTGTAGTCATGGATACAACGACACACCATACAACACAGATCCAAATGACAGCTCATTCAATTGAAGACAAACGGCAGGTAAGGCTCCCCAAACGACAGGTCATTTAGAGTAGCTCAAAAAAAAAAAAAAAAAAAGGAATTTGTTCTCGCAACAAGCATGAGCGGCACAGATGTGAAATGAAAGGGGGAAAAAACAAACTTGCTCTAATACCAAGTTGACAGAGAAGAGAAAAATTGGAGGATGACGAAGAGAAAATACGATCTTATTTTCCTTGATAATTTACCGATACAGTTACATGCGTTTATATAGAAGAGCAATATATTCTAGTATAGAATCTGGGAATAAAATCAGATCAGCCACATTAAAGTTTCCTTCTTCAACACTTGATGCTTATATGGCTGGAGAAGTTCCACATTCATATCCAATTGAAGACCCACAACTTCTTTATTCCATTTTTGTTCACATGCACCCCAAACTTCCAGGATTATGTTATCTTCCTTCGTTTGCTTTCAGAATCATTTTCCCCCGCTGTTCTACTTAAATTTCAATATAACCTGAACCTAATTTCAATTATTTTATGAGAGGGTATCCACTAACATAGGACATAATTTGTTTGTCTTGAATATTGTGATTTGAATTGAGTGACAGATGAAAGGATAGGGAATGTGAAACTCTGCAATACTATTAAAATACTGAACTATATGAGGGTTGAGAAAAACATTTCTCAAATCTATACTTGACCGTTGGAAACTACTCAAAAGTGTTCTCCAATGGTCTTATTGTCTAATTGTTTGTTTACATTAATACTCTTGAAATGTCAAAAAATGAATCCATCTTCTCACTATCATTCTAACTAGCACCCATTTTTCAGTTTTACACCACCAAACTTCAAAAAATGGCAACTTGGTACCTCAAACCACCACTCCGTTAGCAAGAAATCATCAAAATGGATGGAAAAGTGGTCACATGCGCCACACGCGACCACTTTGGTGGTTTTCTTTCCAACATACCCCCGATTTAAAGATAAAAATTCCATAATTGCCCTTTTTAAAATAAAATAAATAAATTAAAAAAAAAAAAAAAACTGAATGCAAAAGGGGGGTTTGGCCACCCGTAAAAATGAAAAAATGACCACCCTCATAGACTATGGGGGTGATTAGATACCACCCCCAAAATGAACAATGGGGGGTGGTCAAACCAACCCCCTCCCCTCTTCCCTCCTCTGGGGTGGTCCAGCCACCCCCTTTGAAACACCAAAATAGGCACGTGCCACACACGTGACCTCTTTTTTATCCATTTTGACAACAATAGCTAACGGACTAACTTATTTGACACAATGTGGTATTTTAAGGGGTTTAGATGTCACTATTTTAAAGTTTTGTAGCATAAATGCAAAGGGGTGGTAGTTCAGGTGACCAAAGTGTATTTTTTTTCTTTAAAAAAAGGGGGAAATACACTTTACCTCTCCGAAGTATGACCACTTTTGCATTTTAACCTCTAAAGTTCAAAAACTAACATTCGACCCCCACAAACTATCAAACTATGACAAGTTAGCCCCTCCGTTAAGTTTTTCCATCTTTTTGGACGGAATGTCAGTCATGTGCATCGCACGTGACTTTTAATCATCTAAATTTCTCAAAAATGCCCGCGAGGATAAAGTGTAAAAAAAAAAATGGTTAAATACAAAATAAAAAGTGGCTGAAACCACCCCCAAGCCGGCCATAGGAGGTGGCTTGACCACCCCCTTTTCTTTGGGGAGGGGGTAGGGGGGATTTTTTTTCTTTTTTGTTTTGGGGAGTCCAAGTTGTTAAAAGTCACGTTCAACGCACGTGACTAGCATTTCGTCCAAAAAGACGGAAAAAGTTTCTGAAGGGGCTGACTTGCCACAGTTTGTCAGTTTATGAAGATCGAATGTCACTTTTAGAACTTTGGAGACTAAAATGCAAAAGTGGTTATACTTTGAGGAGGTAAAGTGTATTACCAAACCCCCCCCCCCCAAAAAAATTTATAGGTAGAAACTTCAACCTCTTTTTACCTTGCTAAGTAAAACTTATTCGGGTTTTTTCATTTATTTTCATAAAGTAATAGCAAAAAACTGCAAAGAAATTAGCTACAGGACGTCAATAAAAAGAAAGAAACAAAAAATAGAAGTGGCTATGCAACACAGTTGTAAGTAATATTTTATGCAAAGTACCCTTTCATATACGGGAAAGCTGTCCATGCTTCTGAGTCTGAAATAAAACTTAAATAGAGTTTATCGAGATAACAACAGAGAAGCATTGTTCTAGAATTTCAGGGTAAGATGAACCTGCCAAGCCTGCTGCTGATCACGCAGTTGCAAACTTCTTCGCCTAAGAATTTTTTCCATAACAGTCTTACTAGCTGCCAGTGGCTCAGGTTGCTCAAAAAGCCCTTCATCAGTGGCAATACTACAGCTACTACTCGTTCTCGAAAATGATATATCTGAAAAGCTTTCCCTAGTCTTAGCCTTTTGAGAGAGGTATTCTCCAAAATAGGAATCAACTCTTCTTAGCAACCCAAGAGGCAATGCCACCTGTCAATTATTAAAATCTCAGTTTAGATCCCTAGAAACGTGTACTCCCTCCGTCTCAAAATGCTCGCCCAGGATGCCAAATGCACACATTTTAAGAAAAGACAATTAACACTCAGTCAGCTCAAATTTCAACACAACTTGCCAAATTTACCCTTTAAACAATGATAATGTATGGTTTTGTAAGAGTGAAGGTTAATGTGGAAAAGTTTAAAACGTTACGCTTTGATTTTTGGTCCAGGACAAACATTATGCAGCAAGAGAAGTTGCAAAGTTGGACAAACATTATGGGATAGAGGGAGTAAATAAAAGAATTATGAAGAACTTGGAAATTAGAAAACATACATTAGAAACCAAAAAAAAAAAAAAAAAGCTAAGAACTTGGGTCAAAAGTAAAATGTAAAATCATTGCCAAGTGTGAAGGTGAAAATGGAAGTGAAAAATACAACAATTTTTTACCATGAAAAGTAAATTAAAGGCACTACAGTGATTCGTAAACAAAATTTATATCGCACAGAAACGGACAGCAACAAGTAAAACTGAACAGATGAGAAAATACCTCCCTCTGTGGACGTCTGTCATCCAGATCAAATCTGTAGTTCGGCAGTGGGACCTTACTAAAGACAACAACTTTTGAATACAGTTGGCTGCCAAAGATAATTTTGTTTTTCAATAGTTTTGTTTTTCACAAATTTCCTGATAAAGCATCTATCTGATGAAGCAGAAGATACCTATAAAGCCCCATTCTGCTTGCCAAAGCTGATATTTGCTCAAAATCATGTCTATCCTTTTTCTCCCTTGAGATCAACTCTTGCTTTTCCTTGTCGCGTAAAAGCATAACAAACTTCCGTTTCCACTCAACAACGTTATTAGAGGGGGAATCACCCTGAAAAGCATGGTAAAAAACTGATAAATACATACATACCTACATAAGTATACTTAACGAAAAAACCTACCAGTGGTTTTGAATCAACAGATTAGACACACGACCTAAAAACATGAAGGTTTAAATTGCATCTTATTGGAAAAGAACATTTTCTTATAAGTAATTCAATCTTATTAAAAGGCTCAGAAAGGCACAATCCAAGCACACATGGAGTATATAAGAGAGAACCCAATTAAGAGGAAGAAGAACACAAATCCGTAAACTCTAGGAAATTAGAAAATAGAGGACTATTGTGAGCAGCTATCCAAACATAAAAGCTTTTAACTCAATCACAGAACTCTCACAATCTTCAACATTTCACGCATTGCGTTCCCACCAAATACACCACATTAAGTAGGGAAACCATCCTCCAAACTTCTATATTACGGTGGCTTCCAAACTGGCATCTCCAGCTCGCTAATAGCTCCACCACCCATTGGGGCATGACCCACTCTATCTCAAATAGACGGAAGACCGAAACCCACGTGTCTATAACCACCTCGCAATGGAGCAAAAGGTGATCAATGGATTCTCCACTTTTCTTGCACATATAGCATCAGTTCATCACTATGGCATGCCTCTTTTTCAGGTTATCCAAAGTCAATATCTTTCCTAACGCAGCCGTCCAAACAAAGAACACCACTCTCAAATGAGCCTTATTTCTTCAAATGCTTTTCGAAGGAAAAACCAATTGGGTGGGGGGTAAGTGCCGAATAAAAAGATCTCAGCTCAACCTGAGAGAGTACAAAAGATTAAAGAAAAAAGTGGCCAACTCCACTCTCAGTCATGCACTGATCTGATAAAGATGACATTGTAGTGAAAGAAATCGTTAGAAAACTGCACATGATCCGCCACCGAGGCCTCATTATGGCAAGCAATAGAAAACAACACTAGGAAAGCTTCTTCAAGGTCTGATCTTCACACCACACATCATGCCAAAACCTGATCCTAAACCTATCGCCCACCTCAAACCTTACAAGTTTAAGAACTACCCCTACCTCCTCCTAATATTTTTCCACACCCCAACCCCATAGGGCCCATATACTGCATTGCACAACCACCCTCCCCACAAGTCGTCATATTTAACTTCTCACTCCCAATCTCCACAAAACCTCCCTCTCTGTAGCATAATGTCATAACCACTTCCCTAAGAGAGCTCGATTAAAAAAGATCATGTTTCGAACCCCAAACCACTTGAGGAAATCGGGGCACAAATCTTAGACCAACTAAATAGATGGAAGTTGAACTCTTCACTGACTTCGCCCCACAAGAAACCTTGCTGAGGTTTCTCAATATGGTTTGCAACTCCAACAATTATGGGAAAGAGAGACAAAAAAATAAGTGGGCAAATTCAAAAGAAAGCTTTTAATCAAAGTAAGCCTACCACCCTTAAACAAAAAAGCCGCTTCCAACCAGCCAAGCGACATTCCATCTTTTTAATAATACCATCCCAACTTGATTTTGCCTCAAACAAAGCCCCCAGCGGGGGAGACCCAGGTACTTCATAGGCAAAGAGGACACCCTACAACCCAGGATACTAGTCAAACCTCCAACATCATCCACAATGCCAATGGAAGCTATCTCTGATTTAACGAAGTTAATTTTCAACCCCGAGACAGCTTCAAAGCATAAGAAAAGGCAATGCAAATTACGAAGATATTATGGATTTGCCTCACAAAAAATCAAGGTATCATTTGCAAATAATGGATGAATCCCATCAAAAAACATGATAGCAGCCCCTTATCCACAGTGGCAAACAACATTCTACTCAACACCTCCATAACAAAAACAAAAGGCAAAGGGGATATAAGGATCCCCTATCTCAGGCCATGAGAGATACTAAAGAAGCCAGAGGAAGTTCCATTAATCAAAACGAAGAAACGCATCATAGAAATACAATGAGTAATCCATTTGCACCATTTCTCCTCAATACCACATCTCCTCCAAATATACAGCAAGAAGCCCCAACTAACATGATCATAAGCCTTCTCAAGGTCTAATTTACAAAGCACCCCTAGATCCCTTGATCTAATTCTGCTAATAAGACATTCATTTGCAATAAGAATTGAATCTAGAATTTGTCTCCCCTTGATAAAAGCATCCTGAGACTTGGAGATTACCTTCTCCAATACAACTTTCAGGTGTTAGCTAAGACTTTGAAAATAATTTTATAGACACCCCCCGCAAGACTAATAGGGCAATCATCCTTGATAATTTCAAAGTGTCTTACTAGCTTTGTCCTTCGTCGAATCTCAACCAAACCCAACCTCATTTAAGATTCAACAAAGAAAATCTGGGCTAAATAGGGGAGTAGCAGGGCATATTTTCCCAATTAACAATTCTACTCAGTAGGCAGCACTACCAATTAGTACACCTTTAGTAATTGGTAATGATGATCCTAAATGCTGCCCGACAATAAAACGAAATCACTATCCAACGACTCCGTCTAACTCCCATAAAGGCCAGTCTTGTCTTAATTTTCAGATTCAGGTTCGACCCAATAACTTTGACATCAACAGCAAGTTTTGGTTAATATAGTGTGCGTTCCTATCGTTATCTAATGCAAGTGAATTGTTTCCACAATTATCACAAACCCACTAAAACTTAAACCGCTAGTCACAAAATTCAAAACCCAGATAATATGACACTCCTTAAACCACCGAATCAAAATCAAACCTGAAATTCACAGAAAGAAAACAAAATATAGTCTCACCCGTTGCGACAACGACTCGAACTCGCGATCGGAGCCTTCCTCGGAGAGCCGATCATCGTGATGCGAATTTTCCTTGTGGAGCTGTTCCTTCTGGGTTTGCAAGTAAGGAAGTGGACTGGCTCTAGGGTTTAGAGCGGCGCATTGAGCTTCGCGGAGCTTGGAGTCTATGAGAGCGGCGGAGGTGTAACTGGGGGAAGTGATGACAGAGCGCAGGCGGTGGTGGGGAGGGACGTAAACGGCGCCGTACGATGACGGAGGCCGGTCCTTCATTGCGAGGAGTGGAGGAGGAGAGTGTGAGGGTTTTAGGATTTTGTGGTGCGAAGTGAAAGGGAATTGTGGAGGAGTGTGAAGGAGAGACGGAGAGGGAGAGGGAGAGGGAGAGGGCATGCGAGTTGGGACGGCGTCGTCTCGGTGGTCGGAAAGATTGGTGGTTACCGCTTGTAATGGCTTTTGGTCTCTGTTTGTTTCGCGAGAAAGAATCTGGTTCAGTGCGGCTCTTTTGCTGGGTTTTTTCAAACTGTAGAGGCGACGCGCTTGGTGAAGGTGTGAAGTTTGCAGATGAGGATCCACGTCATCGTCTAAACGGGGCCTACTTGGAGTTTTCTCTTTCTCTTTTATCTTTTTCTTTTTATTTTCCACTTCTCTTTTCTTTTTTCTTGTTTTTTTGGGTTAGAACTTTTAGAAGCCTGAGACAAAACTCAAACAGAGGATCGGGATTGATGGAAAAAAGTTTTGTTACGGATATTTTATTTAGATGATAATAAAAAATTATTAATGTGACATAAAGTAAAAATTAATTTTTAGTTTTTTATTATAAAAAAAGTGGAAGAAAAAACTATTTGATAATAATTTAAAAATAAGTTGACTTTTTTTAAAAAAATAAGAAAGAAACAGCTGTCAAATAGGATCCTCATATCGGACTAATAAATGTTTGTAGCTTTGTTTAACGTGGGACTTGAGGGACTATTATTCATATTATTCATTTAAGCGAGATTGAGAGGGCATTGACTCGACTATAGTGTGAGTGTGGCACGAAAAAAAATATTATTTCTCACCATTTTTATTTTACGACTTGATGTGATAGGAATTAAATACTCATGATAAATTTGTTAATTATAGCTTCTTCTTTTTTTGGATTGATGAAATTTTCTTGTAGACTTGGTGGGGAGAATATTGATCATCTTTTTATTTGTTACCCATTCTCTGAGAATATATGGCACAATTTGTAATATAGATGTTATATTCTTTGGGTTTTGCAGAAACTAAGAAGGATAATTCCCTAGATAGCTTTTTATGTGTTAAATATAGAAATAATCTCACTTAATCTCTCTGAACTTTTATATTATTTTTGTAATAATTCTCTCAAAATTAAAAAATCTCAATTCAATGTATTGAACCTTCAATTTTTTGGTAATCTCATTCATTTTGTTAAGATTTGGAGTTAAATCGAAGGGTAAAAGGGTCAAATTATCTTTATATCCTTATAAATTTATAAAATTACCTTAATTAAATAATTAGTTTTTAGACAAAAAAAAAATTTTTTAAAAAAAGAGAGAGTATTTTAGAGATTTCCAAATTCTAAAGCCTCTGTTAGAATTTAACAAAGAGATGATATTGCAAATTTTGTAAAATTGGATACATCGAATTGAATTTTTTTAAAATTTAGAAGGGTGATTGTAAGTAGCTCCAACAATGTACACCATATGACATGAGACGAGAGAAATACTAGGCTGTTCCAAGGAGTTATGGGAACACTTAGAGCATTACTAGGTCTTGTGATTTACTAATGAAATTTTTATGTTTGCTAGCATTTTGCCTTCTTTAGGCTTATTGCCTGCATTGACTTCACCATGACCTATTGTTTTCTTGGATTGCTTCTTTTCTTTTTTGAGTTTTTTTTTTTTTCCAATAAAGTTCTTACTTATCAAAAAAAGTGAAAAAGAAAACATTGAGAGGGCATACATACCGCACAAACTTGTTTCAAGTTTCACCCTCAAGTATGTGATTCACATGGGGATCTAGGCACTAAATCGCATTTGTGAGATAAACTGCTTGGTAAATTACATCTTTCTATCAATAAAAATATAACATGCTGACTGTGAAAAGAGTAGAAAGAAAGAAAAGGGTAAACAGACGTTGAAACAAGATACAATCTCAAGATACATTCTCAAGATACATGTTCTTGCTTTCGCTAATCCCAACAACTTCCTACGTAACAGTTCAAAAAAAATTTCTTTCTCAGGTATTATTCAACTCTCTAGTCTTAAATGAGAAGGGGGAGAAAGAAATTAAAAAGCTCATCTAATAGCAAGTCTGCTCAACATACAAAGCCAAAAAGAAAAGAAAAAAATGCAAAACAGAAAGTACACATTCAAGGGCCAAGAGGCCTGAGTTGACACAGACTCTCGCTTAATAAGTATAGCCCTTGACAAACATTCCTTTCTTGGCTTCCTCGTTTTCACCCTCAGCAGAGTATTTTCCTAGCTGAGCCAGGGAGTTTGCCTTTGCTCGCACTAAAAGTGCTTTCTGTGCAGCTTCAAGTTTTTCAGGACGTCCTTGCCATGACTTGAGCACACTATTCTGCAGTGCACGAGCATATGAGAAGGAAACATGCCATGGGTTGGGGCTTTGGTTCATTGCATTTAGGTTCAGGGTTGCTTCCGCTTCAGATTGTCCCCCTGACAAAAACTGTGAAGTAAACAGAACAAAGATCAATTACTCTTTTAACTCTTCATCCGAAAATCAATAAGTTCACATGCATGTACGTCCACAACTGGAAGTCAAAAACCACATCAAATGTCAACAAGGCGAGGACAATTTTCTAATCTTAATCTCAAGAAGAAAACCTTTTTATCCCACTATCTAGGACACAAGACTAGTTTGCATTTTTCAAGACCATCTCAACCATGAATATCCATCCCTACTTGCAGTCAGATTCAATAATATTTTAAAACACTTTTGTGGCTGAGAATGGACTTAATTGGATCATCTATATATAAACTTATTGCCTGAAAACAAAAATGAGATACGTGGCTATAACAATCAAAGGGAGTAGTCTAATTTATATTTACAGAAAGAGGGAAGATATATAACTTTGAAACCATCAGAAATGGTCAAGGCATTCTTACCATGATTCCTGGAACTGCTGGAGGAACTCTCCTTTTAAGCATTGTGAGTGTATATTTGGCAATGGTCTCTGGAGAAGCCTTCTCTTTGTGTTCAGCCCCCGGGGTTACCATGCTGGGCTTAAGTAGGATTCCCTCAAACAATACATTGTTTTCAGCCAAGTAGTAGAAGACTTCCGACCAGACCTTCTCTGCCACTTCAAGTGTCCTCTCAATTGGGTGGTCCCCATCAAGAAGAATCTCAGGTTCGACAATTGGCACAAGACCATTGTCCTGCATATAAAATCAGAATAATGAAACATAGACAGAGTAAAAGAAACAAATAATATACAATTTGGAAGAAAATGTCTGGAAAGAAAATCATTATCTTTATCACTGTAAAAGGCATGGAGGCCATGGAAATATTCTTCAAACATTTGGATAAAGCCAATTTAGGGAAACACGGGAAAAAAGTGTGGAATAGTTCTAAATAACATTCCAAGCATGGAATGAGACAAACTGATTTGACGATTAACAATCAAATGATGACAAAACGGGTCAACAGCCTCAATGATCGTTCTTCCAATCTTTTAAAAGACAACCAAAGACAATGTTAAAGTTGATCAAGTGTTCCTTATGAAAGTAGCAGGTTTGAATACAGTGAAATGTGAACTCTAGAAAAAAATACGCATATATTTACATCTTATTTCCAAAGTAACGTCTAGCAGGTTCCATTACAGTTGAATGTGACATCTAGAAAACACAAGTATATGTACATATTTACATCTTATTTCCAAAGTCTGGACAAAATATAGAATTGCTTGTCACTTGGCACATTGTGGAAAATCTGTTTCACTGGTATTTAATATATTGAGAATACTACGCACGCACCCACCCCACTGTGCCAACAAAACCCTACATTCCTCACTCTATTAAACAAGGTTTACATGAATCCAAACAAAAACAGTTCTTTCACCGTGAAGGCATACCTGAGAAATGGCAGCATAACGTGCAAGTCCCCATGCAGCTTCCTTAACAGCTAGAGCAGAAGGGCCACAAGGAATGCTAACAACTGTCCGCCTGGATATTTCAACAAGAAGATGATAAGATATACATCTTTGTCACATTGAACCAAACAGAAAGTTCAATGCACACTTCATAAAGCAAAAGTTCACAAAAAAAAAAAAGTATTGATTGACTTACCACTTAGCAAAACGAGCACCTTGCTTATAGTATTCAGCAGATCTTGAAGCCAATCCATCTAAGCCTTGGCACCAAGACTCATTGTTTGATCCTGGTAGGGGAACCAAACCCTGAAACCCAAGAAGTTGAAAATGAGAACCAAAGAAGCATTTTAATTACACCATACCATATTACGTATAGCACTTAAAAAGAAATTTAGTATATTTTATTGACATTACACCTTATCAACTTTAATGCCAGGAACGATTTTCTCGCCACGCAAGCAGTCCACAAACTTCTTCCCATCTGTGGTCGACTGGTACAGCGTTTCCTCAAAAAGAATGGCCCCAGAAATGTATTCACCCAGGCCAGGAGTGGTCAGCAAGAGTTGTCTGTAAGCCTGTCGGTTGGCCTCAGTATTGTCCAACCCAATAGACGCTAGCCTTTTCCCACAGGTTGCATTGGATTCATCAATGGCAAGGATCCCATGACCAGGAGACGCGATCGATTTCTACACCATAAGGAAAGGCACCAAAGGTAATCAAACAAAATAAACTATCATCACTGTCATTCTTTGTGTGTCAATAATTATTTCAAGTATCAGTTTTAGAAGTGATCTCAGCTTGAATCCGTAAACAAGCCTTATAGAAGGCAGCACAGCGTCTTCCTAAAGTAATTTCAATATATTATTCATTTAAAGCTCGCCAACATAAATAATTCGGATAAAAGCGATCAAGGGTGACTATAAGTAATCGATATACAAATAAAGCTTAAAATCAGTCGCACAATAGACAAGAGAAAATTAGAGCTTGTATTGAAAATCATACACACTCTTTTTCCTCCTAATCAATGGTTGTCAAACCAACTTTAACCAATCAAGTAGAGTTTTCCTTCAAATTTGACACCGAGGCTGAAATTTTTTTTTAAAAAAAAAAAAATCTATACGAAAATTTCCATATCCCCTTGGATGGGATTAAACTGAGCTTTCCAAAACCATGACCAAACCCAAACGGGCAGAGAACAAGAAAAATAAAATACAAGACTCTGAGAGTTTACAAAAAAAAAACAAACAAACAAACAATCGCGATTCATTAAGGTGGTGAACACGAACGAATTTAGCCAGTCCAATTAATAAAACACGCACATAATTGTCTCTGACAAAAAAATAGTGATCAGCTATAATTAATCAGAACCCAAGAAAAATGCTATTCATACAGAAAGAAATCAACAACAGCGCTATATATCAACAACAGCGATATATTCACAACAATCAAAGATCGATCCAGAAGCAAAGCATGCAAAAGCAGAAACAGATGCCAGATATGCAACGATTTCAAGCCAAAGGCCTACGAATAGGTGATCAGGAAAACGATATGACTTACAGCGGTTTGGATGAGTTCGTCGGTGTAAGCGGCACGGATCGGAACGGAGACTCGGCGAGTAGTCAACGATCCGCGGCGCTGAGTGAAGGGCTGCTGGCCGATCCACTGAGACGACGCCGCATTCAGCTTCACGAAGCTCGCACAGGCCATGGCTTTAGCAAAGAGTGGACCGAGATCGGGTCTGATTGTTTTCCGAGAAAAAGGTTTTGCGGTTTGGTTTGAGCGGACTTTGTTTTCTACTGTGTTTCGGTGGGTTGGTGGCTGTGTTGGTTATAGAAAAGACGCTGTTTTCCTCGGAGAGTCCGCGATAGGAATTGACGTGGCAATGCGACAAGGGGCAGTCGGCATTACCAAACTGAAACAGTTTGTACTACTGGATTCTAAGGTTGTCCTGTCAAATGACCATCTTAACCTCTTCTTCGGATTGTTTTGGCCTTTGTGGCCAGCTCCTTTCTATAATAAATATTATTAAAAATTATTTAATCGCTTATGGTTAAAAAATAGAGATGGTATTTCATTTAGGTTCGGTTCCTAAATTAATGGATATTCACATTAATATCCTTAAAAAACTGACACTTATTTTTATATCTCATTAAAAAATTTCATAAAAAAATTGTAAAAAATAAAAGAGGGTGACCGGAGACAAAATAAGAGCAACTAAAACCACTTTGAGGTGGTTCGGCCATCTTTAAATAGCTAAATACCTCTTTATTTTTTTGCTTTTTTTTTTCTTTCTCTAATATGACATGATGTGTATCAGTGTATGGTTTGATCCATAACAACTGTGATCATTTTCACACTTTAGTTGTCTTCAATAGAAAGTGATTATTCTACTACTATGGAGTTACAATAGAAGGGTTGCAAATTTGTCTATAAAAAGGCAGGAGATTAGAGAACGAATTAAACTTTCTTTTTTCTGTCCATCTTCTCATTGTTTTCCTCCCGTATTTTCACCCTAAAGGAAATAATCCTTCCATGGGCATTTATCTCCAAAGGACTAACAGACAGATGCTAAGAAAATCATCGTAGCATTTTCTCTTTGCAGCCTATAAGTTTGATATGGAGAATTTTAAGTTCATATTTATTTTCAAAAACAAGCCACCGTGCTTCGTACTCAACCAGAAAATGAGTGGATAGATATTTCTTTTAAACGACAACGTCAAGCATTTGATTTTCAGAAGTTCAAATGCGATATGATCCGTTGATTTCTATATTGATTTGGATAAGCTACTTCTCCAAAATCACAATTTTCAAGTACGTCAAAAGTGCTGAGATTCCTGATAGAATCAGTTAGAATTATTGGTAGTGATTTCGATGTAGTTGATGATTATATGACATCAGTATTCATGATAAAGTTCATCCACCAGTATTTGCTGCAGAGGACATCTAAGGGTTGTGACACAAGGATCGTGCTCACATGAGTCACATGAACGATGAAGGTGAGAAATAGTTTTTTTTTTTTCACCTTAAGACCTAAAAGATGGAGTAGGATGGGATACTTTTAAGACTCAGTCATTGTAAATGACTTCATGTAATACTTACTATATCGGTTATTAAAATATAAATTGTCACAAGTCATGATAGTACATATGCATTTATTATATTTACTTGACATATCAATTTATGGAGTAAAACTATACGTTCGTCTGGGTTGACATGTAGCGTCCACCCATCTTCACATTTGAGGATGTGCGAATGTAATTTTTTTTTTTGATCTGCACATTCTTAAATGTGAGAATGTGTGGACGCTACATGTCCTCCTAGGCAGATGTGTTAGCATTACTCTCCAATTTATGTAAATTGTGAATTGTTATATGATAATACACGACACTTGTTTTAATAAAATTTGAATTACCAAATAAGTTTGTAAAGGATCGTAGTAAAAGTTCTAATACTCTAAATATTTTTGATTGTAAACTAAAATATTATTAACACTACGAATTAAACTGGATGTACCATATAAAGAAATCATCTAGAAATAAAAGACAAATTAAATAAATAAATTTGAATTAAACACGGAACATGAAAGGGGGTGATTTCGTCCATGTACTCATCAATCATAGCCTTTGGATAGAGTCAAAGACGCCAAAGAAGAGTTGGGGAGTTAGGCATGGCTCATGCCGTCTCTCTCACCTAACATTAATTGACAAACCTCCTTTGTGGGGGTTGTTGTCGCTAATTAAAGACAATCGCCTTTGTGATTCACTCCAAGTT
Organism: Betula pendula; assembly: GCA_900184695.1. Taxonomy (NCBI): domain Eukaryota; kingdom Viridiplantae; phylum Streptophyta; class Magnoliopsida; order Fagales; family Betulaceae; genus Betula; species Betula pendula. The sequence goes on from FXXK01000439.1 coordinate 25,222, forward strand.
GATATTCAGTTGGTTTGGAATTGTGTTATAGGATTTAAAAAGTAATTTTAGTATTTAAAAAATTGTATTAAACAAAAAATTAATTTTTTGATAAAAAAAATTTTTAAAAATTTTTATTTGATTTTTTAACTTAAAAAATGAACAAAGCGTATTTTAAGAGAAAATTTAAAAATGAAGTTTTTATTAAAGAGTTATTTTTAATTTTAAAAGCTCTATTTTATAATGTAATCTCAAACATGCTATTAGAGCCAATTTGGGATTGCTTTAAGAAATAGAGTTTTAAAGTTAAAATAAGTTTTTTTAGGAAAAAAAAAAAACTTTATTTTTAAGCTTTTCTTAAAAGTGCATTATAACTTTTTGTTTTTAGGGTCAAAAAGTTCGATAAGTACTTTTTGAGTTTTTTAGCAAACTGACCAACTTTTTATTTAGTACAATTTTGTAGATACTAAAAATATTTTTTAAAGTCTTAACACAATGCAAACATACTCTTAGACTCGAGCATAATAAACACTCAAATTTTTAAATACGATAAATGAAACATGCATTCTTAAAACGTAGGAGTGGAAATTAATATTATCTTCAAAATTTAATGATGATTTATCTTAAATTTAATAATAATTTTTAAGATCTGATACACGTTCATTTTTTGTACATTTGTTATACATTTCTTTTGTAAGTCAATCCTACAAATTTAATAATTGATTTACAAATAAAAATTGTAAGGAGTTGTACAACAAATATACACCATTATTATAATAATAATCATCTCTCATAATTTTATTGTCATCTCATAGCATTTAAGTATTGAAATTAAGGCCAAGTACAAGATTACCTAAGAAGTCGTGGCCAGCAACATTGGGTATGAGAAGGATCCGGTTAGTGGAGGCGCTCACCGAAGTTACAAGAGTATTTGAGGAACAACAACAATTCGCATTTGCCAAAATCACTCATATATTCTTCCTCTTTTTTTTTTTTTTTTTCTGAGATATATTCATTATATTGTATTGCTGTACAATTCTCAACACATAAGCAGTGTATAAAGGTCACACTTTTTTAAGTTAGTTTTCTAAGCTCAATTCATAATATAATTAAGCAGTCTTGTAATTCAAATATTATGATAATTGAATACTAATAATGTCATAATAATATTGCTTTGTTTGTGATATTTATTCTGTTTGGAAATTAATTTCATTTATAGCTAATTTTGTAAATTTTTCTTTTATAATGAAATATGTTTATAAGAAATTATAGTTCTAACGGTAGGTATTTGATTGCAAACTACAATATTTTCTAATTGTTATCTATCAATTTTGAAATCTACGGTACACACTATTAGGGTCCACAAGTGACAGTGGACCTGAGTAGCACCATGTCAACGACATCACCAATTTTTATTTTTTATTATTCTTTATTTTTTTTATTCAAATAAGGGAAACAAGAAAAAAGAGCAAAGAGGATCTTTTCACTCCTAAAACGAAGAGCAGAAATAAAAGAGATATAAGGGAAAATGCTACAAAAAACAAGATTGGTAGCGACCCATCTAACTACTTGATGTGCACTAAAATTGACCCATCTATAAATTTTTAAAAACATTCAAAACAGAAATGAAATGCAATTCCAACAAAATATTAGAAATCAAAAGTTTAATGTTCCAATCAGAGACCAAAAGGGGATTATTGATAGCCATCATAGTGACTAAAGAGTCACCTTCAATCACCAAAGGTGAACAGCCAAAAAATATTGCAAGACAAACCGCCAAAAGGATTGCGTGAGCTTCTCCCAAACCGGCATCTATGGAGGGATTGTTCAAGAAATTGACAGCAATGAAGGCCCTTCATGATCACGAAGTGTAGCAACAGCCACTGCAAAAGGCGGACGGACATCACCAACTTAAATAATATGCAATTAATAATTTAATATAGTAGAGATAAGAGCAAATCACAACTCACCAAGCCCTCAACAGTCAACACATCTCAGCCATGCAACATAAAAGTGCCAAATGGGATGCGGCATGTACTCTATAAATGAAACGGGATGCTTGGGCATATTCCCCAGACCATCTTTCCATTCAATTTTTTTTTTTTTTGGAGAATAACATGGGAGAGATGGTGCGGGGGAGTACACCCAAGCATTTCTCATGAAAATAGAATCCAAAAAGGCATGAAATAGAGAACGACAAAAAAAAAAAAAGGCAGTGAAAGTAAACTAATTAATAAGGAGGGCCCAGAAGTTGAGGCAACCCCGCAGTCGTTCCTTACGTGGAAACCTTCATGGCTAGGTTGGCAACCTATAAATAAGGAACCCACCCAAATGAAGAACGTACTCGGCAGTTTTGGCTGCAGAAGACCTAGGGCACTGGCATCGCTCCTCTCTCCCATCACACGGCCTTTCTGTCAACATCAAAGCGTTCAGAGCCATCGAAGGTGTTCGCTGAAAATCCTGAGTGAAAAAGTGAGCCAACATGGGCGTGTCTTTCAAGGTTGCAAAGGCGGGTACGAGGTACCGGCCAAAGCTGCTTCAGATTGAGGACAAGGGCGATGAGGATGGCCCTGTCTCTGAGTCTCATCAGAGTGCTGACGAGGTATATATATATAAAGATGTATATATCTACCTTTTTTTTGTATTTTGTTAATCTTAACGGGTTGTTTAACTTGTTTATATCAGTATTGAGCTAGAGTTTTTGTGGGGTTTTGGGGTCTTATTTGACCTTTTAGTTTATCTTTCTGTTTGTTGGTTTATTGAAGAGTTTTTGCATGTTCTTGTCAAATGGGCCAACATTGTTGCTTTCATTTTTGGATATTTGCATAGTGCAAGTGAAATGGTTCAGTAGGTTTATTCTTGTTTCTTTTCTTTTATTGGTTTATTATCTCTTTTCTACTTGGTTTTATTTGCTAGGCATTATATGGTTCAAGTTGCATAATTTTTTTGGGGGGCAATAGGCGACTGATTGCTACTGGGATCTCGACTAGAAGAATGAGATAATAAATTATACATCACCATAGAGTGGCTTTTATTTAGTTGATTATGTGTTGAAGATTAGTTTAAAGAGCTCTCTTTTGTTATTTTAATCATACCGTTAATTACATTTTTGTGTATGCTATGTATGGTTTTGTTTGAAGATGAGTTCACTAATAAGATTCAAGTGATCTTCCTTAAATATACTCCTTCTAATTGCTCTTAAGATTCTCTCAAGAGAGTTTAGTTGAGGAGGAGATTTTGAGGAAGGTCGCAGTGACTAATGATTTGGAGAAGATTACGCTTTTGGAGGAGGTGAGTTGGAGGTAAAAATTGAGGGCATTGTAGTTAAGAGAGGGAGACAACTCAAATTTATTTCATCGAGTGACCAATTCTAATAGAAGGAACAATTCCATTGAGCAGCTGATGGTTAATGGCTCAGTTTGTTCACATCAGTGACATCAGTTAGTGATCAGAGATCATATTGTGCAGTTCTACAACAACCTGTTCACTGAGCGGTTTAGTTGGCGCCCCAAATTGGATGGTCTCTCGCTTGACTCCATTGGGGGGAGGAGGCCAATTGGTTGGAGAGACCATTTGAGGATGATGAGGTCTTTGAGGTGGTGAAAGCTCTTAATGGTGACAAGGCTCTGGGTCCTAATGGTTTTACTTTTTTTTTTTTTTGTTGTTTCTTTCTTTCTGAGCTTGTTGGGAGGTGCTTAAAGCAAACATCATGAATGTCTTCCATGATTTTCATACAAGAGGTATGTTTGAAAAAAGCTTCAAGGCTACCTTCATTTCTCTTATTCCAAAGAAACTAGGGGTTGTTGATATCAAGAAGTTTCGACCCATTAGCTTAGTGGGTGGAGTGTATAAGATTGTGGCTGAAGTTTTAGCTAATAGTTTGAAATTGGCTGTGGAGAATATCATTTCTAAACCTTAGAACTCTTTCATCAAGGTAGGCAGATCCTAGGCTTAGATCTAACGTACCAAGTGTTCTATGTAAGTTGGATATTGAAAAGGATTTTGACCATGTCATTTGGGATTTCCTTTTGTATATGTTGAAGAGATGCGATTTTGGAGAAAGATGGTGTAAATGGGTGGCTGATTGTATTTCATCTGCGCGCTTCTCAGTCTTGGTGAATGGGACCCCGTCAGGTTTCTTTAGTAACTCCTTTATGTTGAGACAAGAAGATCCATTGTCTCCCCTTATTTTCGTTATTGTTATGGAAGAATTAGGTAGAATGATTTCAACTCTTGTGGATGAGGGTCTTTTATAGGGCTTCAAGGTGGGGTCTAGGAGTGGTGGTCTATCAAAATTTCTCACCTTTTGCTTGCGAATGACGCCTTGGTTTTTTGTGAGGTAAATTCTGGACACCTTCGCAATTTGCGTAGTATGTTTTTATGCCTTGAAGTGGTTTATGGTTTGATGATTAATTTGGCTAACTCAGATTAGTCATGGTTGGCAATGTTATGAACGTTGAAGGTTTGGCTAGTATTTTGGACTGCAGGGTATCTTCCTCACCCATGAAGTATCTAGGTCTGCCCTTGGGAGCTTCTTTTAAAGCAAAGTCTATTTGGGATGACATTATTGAGAAGGTAGAGCGTCGTTTGGTTGGATGGAAGATGATGTACTTATCTAAGGCTGGGAGAGTTACCTTTGATTGAAAGAACTTTAACTAATCTGCCTACCTATTTCATGTCCCTTTTCCCCCCTTCTTGTTGGTGTAGCCAATCGCCTAGAGAAGTTGTAGTGGGAATTTTTGTGGAGTTGTATGGGTGAAAAGTTCAAATTTCACTTGGTCAGCTAGACTGAGGTGTGCACTCCAATAGCTGAAGGAGGGTTGGGGGTTAGGAATTTACTTGTCTTCAATCGGGCTCTCTTAGGGAAGTGGATGTGGCTCTATGCTCATGAGAGAGAGGCCTTACAGAAGGTGTTGTAGATTCTAAATATGACAGTGCTTGGGGTGGATGGTGTTTTAATGAGGTTCATGGGTCACATAGGGTGGGGCATTGGAAGAATATTTGGAGGGGTTTGGGGGAGCTGTCTAGCCACACTAGATTTGAGATGAGGGATGGATCCAAAATTCATTCTGCCAGGATGTTTGGTGTGGGGCTCAAACTCTCAAGTCATTTTTTTTGGACTTGTTTAGCATTGCTCGTTTAAAGGATGTTGTTGTGGCGGACCATTTGGAGTTTTTTAGTGCCTCCCATCAGTGAAATATTAACTTTCTCAGAGCGGCTCATGATTGGAAGATGGATCACTTTACCTCACTCTTCACTTTGTTGTATTCCGTTAGAGTAAGATGGGGTGGTGAGAACATATTCAGTTGGATTCCTTTCAAGAGAGGGTTTTTTTTTTAAAAATTTTTTTTTTAAAATTTTTATGTTAGATCTTACTTTAAGGTTCTTGTCCCCCATGATAACACTCCTTCCTTGGATAAGTATTTGGCGGAATAAGGCTCCCTTAAGAGTGGCTTTCTTTACGTGGTCGGCTGCCTTTGGGAAAATCTTCATCATGGACAATCTAAAGAAACAACATATTATTGTGGTTGAGTGGTGTTGCATGTGTAAGAAGAATGAGGAGTCAATAGACCATCTTCTACTCCATTGTAAGACCACAAGTGCTCTTTGAAATACTATCTTCAACAGTGTAGTGCTGGTTTGGGTTGTACCTAGAAGGGCGGTAGATCTCTTTGCTTGTTGGAGAGTGCTAGGGTACTAGTCTCAGCTTGATACAATTTGAAAGATGATTCCACCTTGCCTAATGTGGTGTCTGTGGAGGGAAAGAAATGGTTGTAGCTTTGAGGACCACGAGAGGACCTTAATGGAATTAAAGGATTTATTTTCTAAGACTCTTTCTTTGGGCTGCTGCCTCATATTGAAGTTTTTCAAATTTTTATGATTTTTTAGATCTCTTCTCCGCTACTTGCTTAGCTTCTCTCTTGTATACTTCTTTTGTACTTGGATTGTGCTTTTGTTCTTTTTAATGAATTTGCAATTACTTGTATATATATATAAAAAAAAATTCTCTCAAGCTATTAAATATTTCAATGGCGATCTAGGATCAAGCTTAATTGCAATTGCTCTTGCTGAAAATTGATCTTTTGAATGGGTTTGGAAACTACCATGCATGACGTCTGAGGCATTGAGAATCACCTGATAGCAGACTGAATTGGCAATACTTTGTTAGTTTACGCACTGTTTGGATTATGGAAAACGTGAGGTGAAGGAAAGGAAAATGGTTAAAATGTTAGGAAAGGAAAATGCTCTTTTGAGCAATTTCATGATTAATTTTCTTTACCTATCCTCATTTTTGAAGTCCAAATGGAGAGTTAGAATAACAAGGGTAAGGTTCTTTAATACAGTTTTTCATGAATGATGGAACTTATACAAAACCAAACATGCAATCAAGACTTGAGTGCATTTGATTTGGGATCTCACTTAGCAATTGGACAAAATTACAGTTGGCAGAACTATCCTATATTTACTGTGCCGAAGAGTCCGGTTTTCACTTGCATGGATGAAGTCTAAATTTTTCTCCAATTTTCCTTTAAAATCAACAGTTCAATCAGTCCATTGTGAAAGGTTAACCACTTTTGGCTCATGGAAATAAAGGGACTTCAAGAAGAGTCACTTTAACGACATAATTAGTTAGTGCAGTAAGAAAATAGTTCTTCTTAAAGCCACATTTTCCAGGAAGCGTCTTGCTGGTATCTATAAATATCAACTCATAGTATCTTAAAACATCATTTTGCCATACATTAACGTGCAGTTTCGGTTTCATCTTTGTTTAAGCATGCCTCGTTGTCAGTTGGAATGTTGTTAAATATTTCCAAGTAAATCTTCTTCCATTTTTACTCTTCAGCATCTACAAGGTCAAAACTTTAGATCTTCAATAGTTAATTACCTGTTGCAAAGATGAATCTTTTAAGTCTGAGATGAAGGAGTATTGGGAATAGTTCCTTTGTTTTGCATACAACTGCATATATTGATAATTGGGGCAATGTGTGGAGCACTGTACTTCAGTACAGGCATCACTTTCTTGGTTCATCGGGCTTCTAATTATCTTTATAGTTTCATAGGACTAAGAGAATATCAGATTTCTGTTCAACTAGTTAAACTTTTAATTTCATTTCTCCTGAATTGCTGATTGCAGAACATAGTTTGTTATCAATTGTCTAAATTTTTTATACTGCTATACCCTGGACAAGTATGTTACATGGTGGTTTATTTGTAGATACCTTAAGTGGTATTGGAGGTGGTTTATTGGTGTAGGGTAAAATTTCTGGGACAGGATCTAATGTTGCTGAGCCTTCAAATTCATTGACCAAACCTGCACTGCACTCAATTTCAGAAGGTAGTGCAAAGCACTTTTATTTTGTAATAATGATGTGCCTAGAAGCTCTTCATGTTTGACAGTTTGTGTTCATGTAGATCTTGAAGTGTCATTTTCACTGAATTTATTCCCAAATGGCTTTTCTATTGGAAAAGCTACTGAGGTTAGCAATCATAAGAATAGAAATTTTTTCAAAAGTTTTATTTTTCGTCATTTATTGCATGGTAATGTCATATGTTGCTTTTGGTCACTCTTAGCATGATCTCTAATGTGTTGCAGTTGTTCAATGATGGACCAAAGCAATTGCACTCTTACGATAGGGCATCAGAGACACTTTTCTCTGTAAGTTTGTTCATTATAAATATAATTTGATTTCTATATTTATGTTGGTGATCTGGACTTCTGTTTATAACTTGCTTCAACAAATGATTTAGTTATCTCTATAACACTGGCCTATTATCTCGTTGGATGCAAATTGATAGGATCGTATATGTGATGATTGAGCCAATATATGTACTTGTCAAGAGGAAGTCCCATATTGGTCAGGTGTGGGGGACCTATGTACTCCTTGGTCCTCTCCACCGTTTAGCTTATGCTTCTGTTTTAGATGCTTTATCAATACTCATTGATTCACTTTGCCGATTAATTATGGCATAGTCATTGAGTTCTTGCCACAATCACAGTTAGTATAATACAAATACATGCATGAGCAAAATGGTGATAGTTTCTGCAACATAAAGTGTTGTGTTTTAGATCGTGTTTTTAATTAATGTTTTCATAGTTCTATTTAAATAAATGCATTGTTCCAAAATATTAAAATGTTGTTACAGTTTCAAGATAAATCCCCAAAAAGTAAAAGGACCATATCCAATTAATTTGTTCAATTATCATATCATTGAGCAACAGCAATGATGATCTAGCAGTCATCTTTTGTTCAGCTGTTGAATCATCTAGAAACCTTGTCTTTCTTGTGTATGTTGTGTGTTGATTTATTTGCCCATCAGGCCTACATTTGCAAGAAGATAGAGAGGCAACATCGTTCTCCTTTGTTTTAATATATAATATCTTTGTATGCAAGCATCACCAGATGTTTAATTCTTTCAGAAGTTGCATGACTTATGTACTTTTCTTATCTTTAATAGGTGATATATGTATATTCATATTCATGGGTGTATGTGCATCAATTTCCATCTCATATTTAACATGTCACGTTCTAACTTCCAGGTTTGATTTCTTTTTGTCATTTTACTTTTGCTGCTTGCTGTGCTGAAGTTTCTCAGAGCGTGCCTCTTTTTGTGCATCAGGAGCTTTATTTTAAGGTTTAAACCTTTGGAATCTTATCCATCAGTAGACATGTACAGGAACCTTGGTTTTCTTAAATGCAAAAGCTTTTGAAGATTTTAGGAGTGCATGATCAAAGAACAGTAATGTTCTAAAGCCTAACCTTTGCACCACCTTTTCTCGTTTCCAACTAGACATTTGATTCAAGCATGTATATCATAAGTGCTGACATGTTAAAAAAAAAAATAGAACCCTCCATTCATCTCTTACTCTCAGACATTACTTACATATAAGAGAGAGGAATAGGAAAAACAAAGAGGAAAGATTAGACAACTTCCTTGGTTCAAGAAAACCTTGAGCGTTTCTCAATCTTACATACCACATCTCTTTAACTTGCAATGCTGGGGCAATTGAGTTATTTTCCTTCCTTCCTCCTTCCTCCTCCCTCTTCTTCTTTTTCTTCTTTCTTTTTTTTTTTTTTGTTCATCTTTTTCCGTCCCCTGCTATCACCCTCAAATTTTTTATGATAAATAATTCAATATCATTGAAAAGCACAATGAGGTGCAACTCTAGTATAGGGGAAGTATACAAGAGAATCTCTTAATAAGTAGAAAAAGATAGACAAAAGTTCAAAAAATCTGCAAAACTAGAAACAAGCAAAGCTATGATGTGCTGATATCCAAGTATATAAAATGTTGACATTAATCCTTCACAGCTCTATCACCGAAGTCTCTATATCTTCAAAGCTCTGAGCATTTTGCTATCTCCAAAGGCACCACATTAAACACAATGGAGCCAACCTCCATACTACAACAAACTTGAAAGAACATTTAAGTACATATGTACAACAAAGTACATTCACACATATGCAGAGCCATGTTGTCACATTTCTGTGTTTACCTATGGTGGCTGGTGGGTGGGTTTGTCTTTTCTGGCTGCTTTATCCATGCTCAGAGTTCAATGGAAAATCTACTTTTTCAGTCTGTTAAATCTTGCTTGTGTAGTTGCTTAAAATCCATCTAGGATTCTTTTGTCTGTTTTGTTTTGTAAGAAGTGGCATAGTTCTTGTCAAAGATACTTTATTGAAGAACATTTGAAAGATATGAAGATCAAGTTCGATAATTCATCTATTCCTTTTGATGATTATTGTCCTATTGTCTCTTCCTACATATGGAAAACATATTCTCATCCCAAATTTGAATGTTAGGCTCTAAATTAATTTATAAACATTTGATATTCTGAAGATATACTGATATCGGAAATTTGAATGCTGGAATGGAAGATATTAAATGTTTGATATGCATTCAACTTCTTTTTCCTATGCATTTGGTCTTTTCAATTACTAGTTATTCTTACGACATTTCATTGGTGTTGATAAGTGAGCTGCAGATTTTTTATGGTCTATTTTGCCAACTTATTGTCCTTTTCTTGTTTGTTATTGGTATTAGGCAATTGAGTATGGTTGGTTACCAGGAGATCTTTTTGATAATATACCCTGCAAATTTGTGAATGGAGCACTCTTGTGTGAGGTGAGGTAACTCTATGAATATGTTTATATGTACATAATTTGCCTTATGATAGCATTCCTGCATTGATCCACATAACACTATAAGAAGTATAAGGTTTCTTGAAGAATGTACATAGGTACCACCAATTTCTATCATGTATAGGGCTTTAAATTGTCAATTCAAATATCAGGATTATCGTTTGTCTCTCTTCCACGCTTCCACATGTCTGAAAGTATTTTTTAAATGTTAATACTCTGGTTGATTTAAAGAGGAAAACGTGTTGGGTCCACAACGAATTCTATGGATCCTTAGGGAGCCACATATCACAACTTCTTCTACCCATCCTGTATATTGTCCTTTTCGTTCTATGTTGGACTAGAAACTTATTAGTAGATGAGATCCTAAGAAAAAAAAGGATAGAGTTCAAATTTATCAGATTTATTTATAAAGATGTATTATTCAGTGACTAATAGATTATTAATTGGAAATATTGTCTTCATTGTCTCGCCAACAAAAAACAAAATCCATCTCCTTTACAATAATTAATATTGATTGGTATGAACACTGAACAATTTCTTTCCTTAAAATTCTCTACATGATCTATTACAGGAAAAGAGATAATTCATCTTGTATGATGTGTGATGTGAATCAGCTCATTTTGCATGAGATACGAATTGCACTAAAATGATACCTCTTCCATTGAGATGTGCAAACCCCTCTTGAGAGATTTCATGTAAAATTGGAAGGCAGTAGTGTTTGCTTTCAATCTAACAATATGTGTCAACCAGTAGGCATGGTTTATTTGCAGATTCGAGATTATCGTAATTCATTGCCCAAGAAAGGAGGTACTGCTGCTTCTGTGGAGAACTCTCCAATTGTTCAGAAAGTGCTCCTACGTATGTCTATGGAGAATGTGGTCAAGGACATCTTCTTGATCTCAGAAGGTTCTTGGACCTATGAAGATTCATTGGTTAGTAAGCTATACTAGCGAACATTAGCTAGCTTCTTGGTTTTCATCTCTAGCATATTGCCCTGATCTTATATCCTGCCCCTTATTCTTGTTTCAGGAAATTGAGTCCCGCATCCTTAAGGCTTTGCAACCTGATCTACATCTGAACCCAGATCCATTTCAGGATAGACATTGTGGAGAACTCCCGAGAAAGAAGGTAGTAGTTGTGCTAATAGCTAAAAACTTTCGGAGAAGTTACAAATTTACATTAGACTTATCATATGAGTCCATTACCCACTATTGTTACATGCAGTACATTTTCTGTGGTTATGAAAAAACATTCAAAATTTTATGCTTTAACCTTGAATTATAAGGATTAGGGAATGATTCCAGAGTGACAACATTTGTTTCTTTTTTCTTGTTCTTTTTTTTTTTTGCATAAAATGATTGTACCACTAGTCAAATTTGCAGTTGACTTTTGAGTAGGATTCTCATTGTCTATAATTTTTGTTCTTCTCAGTTAGTATTCAATTTTGGGTTATTCCCCGCACTGAGTAATCCCCATCCCAATTTCAAATTTTGGTTCCAATGGGGAGATTACTCAAATTTGTTCAGTATAAATTATTTATATCCACAAAATGTTGCTTCTGGCAGTTTGACTTGGGAATTGCATGGAGCTGGAAAAGGAGAAAGCTGAGTGACACAATAGCCACTACTACAGTATTCAGCCATTCATATCATGCGACCCAAATTTCAGGTAGTTATGCTATCCAGAATTCCAGCTCTCAATCTGGCCTAGAATATCAAGAGAGAGGAGTTACATCTTTCCAGCATAAGATTTTGAGTTCTAATCTTAATCCACAAGGAAACAATGTTGTTGTAGAGAAAACGTCACCATCCAATCCTTTGACGGTGGACAATCAATTAGCAGATGGTTGTAAACAATCTGTTTTGACAGCTCTGACAACATCCAATTTTGTCTGTGTACCCAAACAACATTATAGTTACTGTAACAGTGATCCGACAAAATCCATTTCATTGGTTTCTGGTGAGAAGAGAAGATGTGAAACAGAAGCTGAAGACTTCTCTCAACAGCAACTTCCTGGAAGCCAAGCTGAAAGCAGTCATGCACCTGACCAACAGTGGAAGAACAAGCTGTTACATCAGCAAATTGTGGCTAAAAAAATTCTAGGTGAAAATTTTCAAGACAAATCACGTCCTTTGCCATTAAACAGTTCTCAGTCGGTTCTTAAAGATACTCCAAGGATGCTTGCTGGAATGCTCCCTTACACTGTGAAACAAGAGACCACTGAAACTGGTTTCTGTGGTTCAGATGCTAGGAAGACAAATGATATCTGCTTTCTAATGGATAAGAGAATCAGTCAATCTAATATTCAGCAATTAGAACAGCAACCACTATCACCATTGTTGAGAGCCAATACCCCTCCTACCCACTCATTGTGGAGTCACATTGCTCAGCCGGTTAACAAAAGTTTGAGAATTGGAAGTGCTACTCAGAAGAGCATATCTTTTGGGAATCCACAGGTTACAACTGGTGTAAAAAGTGGAACTATAAGTTCTCAACACAATGATTCTTTGGCAAGAGAGGCATCTGTACCTGCAAAGCGGAAAATGAACTCTCAGATCAAAGGCTCAAATATGAAAGTAGTTGGTTCTTTTGCTAGCATGAGCACTTCAAATGCAGCCAATGGAAACAGACTTCCAGTTGGAAATATTTGTCTAGACAAGCCTTCAGAAACTGAAGCTGACTCTGTTCTTGAGAGGTTATTGAAGATTGAAGGGGTGACTCAACGGTATGGTGATAATTATTGTGATATCTGTTGTACTACAGATACTTATCTTTTGTTATCTTAATGGGTTATGATGTCCAACATCACACTTTCATTAGGTATGCACTGCATAAAAGGAAGCGCAAATTGGACCAGTTTTTGCAAAGAAAACCATTTTTCCATACAACTCCTCTGGTTGCTTCTCACCTCTTAAGTTTTGAGGATAACAGGACTAGAACATTGACGTTTGTACGACATGTCCCTGAAGGTAAGGAACTGTTTCTGTTTTGATTTTGTTTCATGTTCTTTTCTTTTCCCTTTTTTTCCTCTCAGGGCTTATGATCATTCTCTTGCTGAGTAATTCCCAGGAAATGATATTCCCATGGTTGATAGAGAGGCTCAGATCACACTGGTCATATCGGAGAAGCTTAATGAGGGAATATTAGAAGCTAGCATTCATTATGGAGATGAAGAAGAAATTGGTTCTTTTGTTATCCCTCTCCTCTTCTCTGGCAGTGTGAGTTCACCATTTGCCGTCATTGAAAAGGTTTTCTTTTTTGATAATGATTGTGTGGCATCCCTATGGATTTTGTAACAAGTCTAAACCCCTTCCATTAAGCACATGGAATCTTTACGATTTTCTAATCTCAATAGTTTTACTAATGAGGTGTTTGCTATTTTCTTGTTTGGACAAATATATTCAGTTTTGCTGATTTCAGTTAAACTATTTTCAGTTTTAAGTATAATATTTGATATCATTACCATTTTTCTTTCTCAATTCTGGATTCTTCATTTTAACATGATATTCCGTGTAATTGTTATTCTTCCATGCAGCAACATAACATTTAAATTCCATTCTATTTATGGGGTTACCTTATATACATCAAGATAAAAGATGCAGCAAAAGGAAGTGGAAATGACATTCATTGATGGAAACAAATTCATCTAAACTTTTAATTTTTTTTATTGGTAAGTTACACACATACCCAGTGGGTTTTTGAATCCAGAACCACACTTTCCCATTCTTTTTTACAGGAAAGGAGGTGCTAGTAAAGCTAGAGCTCATTGGCATGTGAACTTTGATCTTGGCATATGATTTAACGGAATCAAAGCTTATCTGTTGTATGAAATAAATTATGTCTATCCAGCCTATATTCCATTATGGAAAGAATTATCTTGCAACTAAGAAGAAAAAGGGGAAAAAGCCATTTTCATTTTAGAATCATAGTGCTGTATGATTTGCTGCAGAAAGTGTCATTTTCTTTTGGTGCTTCATCAGCACTAATACAGCAGGACTTTTCTGGCAGAATTTACATTGCCCATTTCACAGTTTGTGATCTGAATTATTTAATTGAACTGATTGTTCTGATATTTGGTGTTTGCATTTGGCAGCATTCTGCGGACATTTTTGCTTCTCAGTTCACCTCATTGGTAGGTTAATTTCAGTGGTTTTGATGTAAAGAGTTTTTGGTTCATGTAAACACTATGCTTCTTTTTTGTTCTTCTATAGATGGTGGATGAAGGATACGACATGGATAGCAATCGTGTAGAACCTTCACCTCTTAAAACTCGTGATGACCCTAGCACTCCTCAGTCAGGTGTTATAATTGATGCTACTAAAACAACTGGAACAGTTGAACTTCATCGTCCAACTTTGATGTCTGGGCTATCACCTTTCATGTTTAATCAGACGACTAACAGCTTGGCAGCCCATAATACCACACGATTACTATCACAGAACATTCTCTCTAGAGGCGACTTGCTCCCCCCTGGAAACATTCATTCAGCTTTACAGCTGTTGGGCAGTTGTTTATCCAATCCCCAACTTGACATTGCTTCGCCAGTCAGCCCTGTTCAATGGCAGAAGATTTTCATTGAATGTGCCCAGTTGCAGATGCAGCAAGGACAAAGACAACAGGAACTTATGCAAAGGAAGATGTTAGTGGGAGGATTGGGAGTGGGTGCAGGTGGACTTGGTGTGATCCAACCAGGTGGCGGAATCCAGGGGCTTGGCAATAGTAATGTTAGCTCCTTCAGTAATATAATAGGCTCTGGGGGCTCAGCACCTATGTTAATGGGAGGACACATGCCTTGGATTGGCAGTGGGAGTCAATTTAACAATCTTGGCAGCAAGAAATTAGGTTCAAGTGAAAGTAAGCAGCTTCTTGGTTTGATTTCTAATTATCCGGTTGCAGATATGGCAAAGCTGAGGACAGCAGAAGACCAATGGGAAGCTTTGATTAATGGAGTTCCAATCCAGAGAAATGCTAGTGGGATGCCAATGGATACATTAAATCTTCCAGGCTCGGCACGTGACTCGACCAACCGGCAGCAGCCACATCAACAATTAAATGAGCTACTACATATGATGCAGCAACAGGAGGAAATGAAACCATTGCTCCATCCTCCAGCTGTGACTAGTTTAACTGAGAATGTGGGTTTGCCTTCGAGTCAAGATACCCAGCAAAAATATTATGTGCAACCTCCAATGAGCTCACAGGAATTGAGCTCCAGATTGGCAATAGTGCAGAAGAACTCCAATAATATGATGGTCAGACCTAAAAATCCGGACCTAAACTCTCGGATGGATGGAAAACATAGGCTCTTTTGAAGGATGGTTATGTAGTCAAAACCGATGGGTTATTGTGAGAGTTCTGGTGGGGTGAGGTGGTGTAATTAGCCAGGGGGTGGTATACATAGTAAATACCAAAGATGGGTAGGTATATATAGTCTTTTTGTTTCAAAAGCAAAAACAGTTTCACTGTTCTTATGTTAAATATTAGTTTAAGAAGTTGGAACCGTACGTATCAAAGGCAAACGAATATACCCTACTTGGGTTTAAGAACACTAGCGAAATGTGACATGTGCAACATGCTGTAACTGTTGTACCGGCCATGCTGGTCAATGGCCAATTTTTTTTTTTTTTTTTTTGGGTAAGTAATGGCCAAAGTTTTTGAAAAAATATGTGATTCTCATGGTTAAGAGACATATATCTTTTTATTAAACTAATTTATTAGAATTTGTAGTTAATTTATATCCGAAAAAGTGAATCTTGAAGCCTCTAAGGTGTAATTCGAGCACCTTAAATTTAGGAAATTCTGATCTGCTCTTTTTCTTCTCTTTTCTTGGTAGGCCACCTGAATTTGTTTTTTTTTTTTTTTTTTCTAAAAGGCCTCTCTTTTCCTCCTAAACAATAATATTTCAATGACAAAAAGGAGAGTAATAATTATATTTGGAGTTGCTCTTAAAGAGGGCCAGTGATTACTGTAGCCACTTTCCACCCTTCGAACTGCTGAACCCCAACTTCTCGATTCCAACTTTTATGGATGCCGATTTTTAATAATATGTTGCTTGAATTACTGGTAATTTGGAGTGTAATTTATAAGAGAACTTCTATAAATCTCCCTCAAAATCTATTCGGACAGATAAGTTTTATAAAAATTCTTTCACAATTTGCTGTTTGTATTGTGTATAGAATTTAATAGTAGTGGATGTAGATAAGACCTCTTTTTGGTAGTTTAATTAGTTAGATGAGTTGTTTAGAAACCGAATGGGCTTGAGCTTTAAGCATGGGTTTTTGGGTTTTGGGCTATGATAAATAAGTTCAATTATCAGAATGTTTGGCATTCGAAAAAATAGCCTAGATCGTATTCATTTTCGTTGGAGGCTAAGAACCTTGAAAAGCCTGATTGTTCTTTACCTTTCCATTCAACACTGATTTCAATTTCATTATCGTTTATCATGCCATCTATCATCACAATTACAACTCTCATTACCATTCCATTCTATGTATCTACAAACACTATAATTAAGAAAGATAAATGCTATTTAGCATGTCAGCTCGATACATTTTAAAATCTAAGATTAGAAGTTTAAGTGAAGTATTTTTTTTAAAATTTAAATATTAATTAAATATTATATTAGAAAAAGTTCACATATTCTTCTTAACTTACTACTCAATTGACAATGTCTCCCTCAAACTTTCAATTGTGACAATATTCCCCCCAAACTACCAAACAAATGACAATATATCTCCCAATGGCAACAAAAAGATAAAAATAACTCTACAGATTTTTCAATAAGACCAAATACCTTTTTTTAATTTTATTTTTTTAAAAATAATTTTTTAAACAAAATCTTTATAATTTTTTTAAAATTTTGAATTTGATCAATTGGGTTGGAGTGTTTATATATATATATATTGTTAGTTTATTTTTTAGAACGAAAATGTTTATATTTTTTTTTATTCTTGAATTTGTCTAATTGGTTTGTAGTGTTTTTAAAAAAAAAATTTATATTTATTTTTTAATTTTAGCTTTAGTCTTTTCTAGCCCTTATGAATTGTAGTGTTTTTTTTTCAAAAAAAAAAAATTTTAGTTTTAGTTTTTTTTAAAGATTTTTTTTTTAAATTTTATTAAGGGCATTTTCGTCCTTCGGGGAGACATTGTTATTTGTTTGGTAGTTTGGGGGGAACATTGTCACAATTGAAAGTTTGGAGGGGACATTGTCAATTGCGTGGTAGTTTGATGTGGGTATGTAGACTTTTCCCTATTATATTTTTTATCTAAAAATCATTTTACTTGCTTTTTGAGATACAAAATTACTTATTAAATTTTTATATTTAAGTTTTTCGAACATTTACTTTTTGAATTGATAATATGGAGAGAAAAAATATAAGCTTATAAAAAAAGGAGTTTGTAATTAAATAAAATATTTAGAGACTTTTTATAGTCTTAACATTTATTTATTTTTTTCCATTTTATTTTGAACGTTGGACTTCAATAGTAAATGTTATATTTTTGAACATTGCGTGTGGACAGAAACTATTATTTGATTCCCTTATTTAATGCTATCAATTTTACTATAATTTGGGGCTTTAATTAAAAAATATTGACTATAATTACTTATTTACCATAATTATTAATTAATTACATGTAAACCAAAGCTACTATTAATTATTTATTTACATTTTTCATAATTTGAGGCTTTAATTAGAGAATATTAACTATAATTATGACCTTAAATATTTTTTTTATAGAATAAATATTCATTAATATTTATTAATTGAAAGTCTTGTTAAATTGAGGGCTTTAGACGGCTGACTAATCTGATTAAGGGTTGCGCTGCCCTTACTATTTTGTAAACTGCCATACAACTAGAACAATGTAACAATAAAAATTAATTATTAAATATTTCTTTTACAAGCTATTTTTTATATAAATATTAATTTTTATTATCATATCATCTCAATTATATAATAATTATATATCAGTCTACTAAATAATATTCTCTATCCGAAAATACATTACAAGACGCTCAATTTTTTTTTACAAAGCAATCGTTTAGCAAACTTCTACAAATTAAAAATTCGTTAGCGGAGGATTTATTCAATGCGCAGCCACGTCATCACCAGCCCCACCTCCTCACTGTTACCTCCTTCCTCCTCTCGCCCAGGCCTCAAATCGCCAAAACCCTAATTCCAATCTCTCATTCTCCAAAACCATGTCTATGGAAGGCTCTGCGGACCGAAGAAAACAGCCCCAAACGCCTGGAAACGGAAACGGAAATGGCCTCGTAGAGGACGAGAAGCTGAGGCTGGGGCGGCACCCGAACGAGAATCACAAGCCGGAGAGCTACGAGGACCTGAAATTGGAGTTCAGCCCGCTGCTCTTCAGCTCTCTGGAGCAGTACTTGCCCTCCAACATGCTCAACTTCTCACGTGACCTCAAGCTTCAGTACATGCGCCACATTCTGCTCCGCTACTCGCCCGAGGGCGAACGCACTCGTGTAAGATATTATTTTTCCTGTTTAATTTTTAATTTTTTTTTTAAAAAAATCTGTTTGGTGGCTTAGAAAATGGAGGAAAGGGAGAGAAAGTGAATATTTTGTGCTTTAGACACATTTTTTTTTAATCGGCAGTTTCTTTGTGAATTTCCGGTGTTTCACGTGAGGTTATTAACGCGTGAGGGAATTATCGCCAAAAGGAAATGTATGGCTGATACTTTGTCATTCCATCTTGTTTGAGTATGTTCCTGATATGGCAGATAGAACGAATAAAATGTCTTATTGCCGGCAACATTTTTTTCTCTATTTTATCTCTATTTTTATTTTTACTATTTTTGTTTTCTTTGGAAAAAGTATGATTTTGCTTGTTTGGAGAGTTAAGGTTCCTTCGAGAGTGGTGTTCTTTGTTCTTTGTGTGGACGGCGGCATTAGGGAATATCGTGACTTTGGATAACCTGAGGAAGATGAATGTCATAGTGGTGGATTGGTGTTGTATGTTAAAAAAGAGTGGGGAATCCATTAATCACATTCTTCTTCATTGTTAAATGGCAAGAGAATTATGGAATTCGCTTTTCCATCTGTTTGGTGTTGAGTGGGTTATGCCTAAAAAGGTGAGAGATGTTGGAGAGGTCAAGTGGGAAGCCGTAACATTTTGGAAGTTTGGAGGTTGGCTCATTTGTGTTTAGAGAATAACTTTTATAAGGTCTTAGCACAAACCAAGTCTTTTGTGCCCTCCAATACGGGGCTGACACATTAGCCTAGAACAAGAAAATAAAATGTTACCAAAATACCGGATCACACCAAATCTACCACTCATCCTCTAAAAAAACGCTCCATTTAACTTTATGTTTTTTCATCTCTCCGTCTCTTTCTCTCTTTTTATCCACATTGTACCAGCACCGCAGGCGAGCCCAATGCGGAGGAAGATTCCCGTTACGGTGCCCTTGCTCTCGGCACAATGATCTGTACCGAACTCCTGTTGTCACTTCTGTAACTCCTTTCCATAACTGCTTGTCAGCATTCACAAGCACTTCAAATATTGTGGTGTTTTTTATATTTTTTTGTTTCAGGCTGATGTGTCAACCCCACATAGGAGGGCATAAAAAGCTTGGTTTTGCCAAGACTTTATAGAAGTTATTCTCTTGTGTTTAATGTGGTATATTTAGAGAGAGGAGAATGCAAGGGATTTCGAAGATCGAGAGACTTTGGTGGTAGAGCTGAAAAATATTATGTTCAAATCCCTTTACAAATGGATAGCGGCGTATAATAGTTTGCCTTTTTCTTGTTTTTCTAATTTTTTGGACTGTTTTTCTTTTTCTCACTAATAGGGGGTTTTTCTTGAATACTTTCTTGTGTACTAGGATTGCACCGCTCAGCCCTTTTTTAATGAGATTGAATTACTTATTAAAACAAAAAAAAAGTATTGCTTATAGTTTCCACTCCTATATAACAGGTTCAAAGGCATAGGGAATACAGGAAGAAGATAATATCAAACTATCAGGTTTGTTTTACGGGGACTTTTGATTTGGATATCTCCTTGACATTTGAGACATGCTGTCACATGGGATAAATTGTGATTAAAGCCTTTGCGGGTCTTATGGGGGGAAATTTGAAGTGTTTTTTGCTGATACAATGATACTTTTATTTTTAGAATTTAGGATCTGCCGAAGTAAGATGATCTTGATAAAAAAAATTGAACTGTTTGGAGTGCCTTTCTGCATGTATAAAAGCTAATTATCTTCACAAGTCTTATGTATGTAAAATTCCTTCTTCATTGTTCCATTTGCAGCCTCTAAATAGGGAGCTGTACACTATGCATGCTGCAAACTTCTTTGTCCCCTCATTTCTCAAAGCAATCAATGACAATACAGGGGAGAGTTTTAGAAGTATAATGACCGAACCCTCTCCAGGAGTTTATACATTTGAAATGCTTCAGCCACATTTCTGTGAATTGTTGTTATCCGAGGTATCATCACTCTTTCTTCATGTCATCTGGCATGTAGGATCTCGATTTTACTTTTATATTGTTTTTATGTTTTCTTATCAGGTTCTGATTGCTTAGGTGGAAAATTTTGAAATATGGGTCCATGAGACAAAATTCAGAATCATGCGACCTAACACAATGAACAAATATGGTGCTGTTCTTGATGACTTTGGATTAGAAGCCATGCTTGACAAGTTGATGGAGGACTTTATATGTCCTATATCTAGAGGTAGTATATTTCCATACGCATGAGATTTTGACTAGAAGCATAGAGATCGGATAAATGGATCAGAATCATGGTTTAGACTTATCTTTTTGTGGTTTGGATTTTGGTGTAGTTTTCTTTCCTGAAGTTGGTGGATCCACTCTGGATTCTCATCATGGTTTTGTTGTTGAATATGGAATGGATAGAGATGTCGAGCTTGGTAGGTTCTAACCTTCTTTATTTTCTCACTAGTTTTTCTCATTTAAAATAATGTACAGCTTATTACATGCACACTTTGCTATATGGTTGGGGCAAAAACATTACAATGGTTACTCTTTCTCTCATGCGCACACTCCCAACTTACTTATGATGTTTAAACTCACTTATGGTTTGTTCCTATTCTCAAAAGCATTTAACCCATTGCCACTCCTATCACTTAGCACACCAATATGCCAAGCTTCATTGTTCTCGAGCCTTTGGCCTATAATACCAATGGGGTTGGCGTGCACTCTGTGCATGCTGTACATCCCACCTAATTCTTCCTTTATCCCATGTTTTGTTAACTGTTGTCATTTAGCTAGTTACCACTAATTTCTTCTATTTCTTGGTATTTTTTCCTTCAGTTTCAAAACTCTGGGCACTAAGCTATAACTTAAAAAGCTTTTAAATCTGGGAAACTTATTTATGTAGGTTTCCATGTGGATGACTCGGAAGTCACATTGAATGTTTGCTTGGGTAAGCAGTTTTCTGGTGGAGAATTGTTCTTTCGTGGTGTTCGATGCGATAACCATGTACACTCAGGAACCCAACAAGAGGTATATTAACCTTAAGATCAATTCTTGTTGAGTGCAGTTTTCATCAAGCCATGCTTTACTTTCATCATACATTAACCAAGCAGTGTTATGTTTATTAATTCTTCAACTTTGAAGAACTACATATTCTTCAAAGAATCACAATCAATATTATTATAAAATTCATAAGAAAATTTTCAAGTCTGTGAGTTCCAAAATAGACCCATAGAAGGACACTGATGCTTATAGTTTTTTATTATTTATTTTTCCACTCCAGTTCAAGGTTAATAGTTAACTATGATAGGCAATATGTGACTCCCTAACCAGTCCATCACTGCACTTTATTCTAAATGGGACATCAAAGAAAAGGAAGATGAACCAATGATTTGTGAACTAAGAACATTTACCCTTGGGGTTAAAATGTGAACTTTTTTTTTAACCCTAAGAGGTAGCTCAATCAGTTGGGGACCGCGCCTCATGAAGTAGAGGCCACTAGTTCAAATCTCCCATTCCCCCACCCCTTGGGGCCAATTACTTGATATAAAAAAAAATAAAAAAAAATAAAAAAAAAAAAAAAAAACTTAGAATGTTTCCTTTTACTTTCAATTCTTCATGATGTCCAACTTGGGTACTTTTTATTATTTTATATATACTGAATATTTTGTGAGTAATTTTTGCAGGCTGTGATTTCTTATTTTTTTGTAGTCTTACGTGGCGGATTTTTTCCCCCAATAGGAAATCTTAGATTACTCCCATGTTCCGGGTCGTGCTATTCTTCATCGTGGTCGCCATCGGCATGGTGCTAGAGCCACAACATCTGGGCGGCGGGTCAACTTACTTCTGTGGTGCAGAAGGTATCTCTCTCTCTCTCTCAAGAAATTTCAAGAAACCTAGCCCAAGGTTTTGTAAAAACATATCCTACCTGAAGGTGTGATAATCAGCGTTACTTCCTATGTGAAAAGAATACCATTTCAAATACGGTTTTCCAATTTGTATGTGGTCTGAATTTTAGCATTACATGGGGAAAAAGTATGAGGAAAGAATTTGAATTTAATATTTTGGGAAAACTAGCCTTACAGTAATTTTAAAAAAAAATTTGTTAACAAAGGTAGGGAAAATTACATAATTCCCCCCCGCCCCCGGGGGGGTTTGGGATTGGTCTCACATTAAACCCTGAATTCTAATTGCTTCAATTAAAACCTAACTTCCATAAACACTACAATATATCCCCAATGTGAACTAACAGGAGGATAAAAGCATAAATTTGAGACAGAGGAGAGGGAGAGGAAACACATTGTAGAGTGTTACCATCTCCCACCATGGTCCATGGGTACTCAATCCTCCATGGCCAAGCCGCAATCTCATTAGTCACCAAACCTCCATTGTTCACAGATAAACAAACTCATCAGCAGTCACCACCATTAGCATCAATGAAACTCAACTATGGCACCATAGACTGACCCAAATATCTACTGAATTCTCCATACTTGAAACATATGAGTTAGACCGGCCTTCTCTTGATGTCCTTCAGCATTGTAGCCATTTCATCATTTTCCCTTTCAATCCCTGAAACATATTTAACCCTTTCTCAACTCCCGCCCCATATTCTGATTAGCATAGCTGAATGCTTCAAGAACAATCTGGAAGGATCTCCTCTGAGCCCCACACCTTGCCAAATTTCTTTCTCTTGAAAAAATAAAAATACTACAGAACCAGTTGCAAATGCATTCAACAGACCGATCAAAATCAGATGAAGATTAAGAGCAGTGAGATCTTCAAATCCAAATCTCCTTTGATGTGTATATGTGATTTGTGTTTGCTGCTCTTTTCCTGCTTCTTTTTTGTTTGGAAAATGATTTTATCGAATTTTGAATTATATTTTCTTTTCCCTTTTGAGACGTTTTTTCCCGAGCTTCGGAAGGAAGGAGAACTCAATGGAACACTGAGTCACAGACTTCTGTAAAGAAAGAAGTACTGTAATAGATGGAAACATAAAAGAAAGGAAAAGCCTGTGTTTCTGTGCCTGTTTTCAGGTCTCACATGCTGTTTGAGTAGTGTGATGGTGAATATGGAGACAGGATGGCGAAGTGGGTGGGAATTCGAGTTAGTATATGGTGGCATATTTGATTTTGTTCATGTTGATGGTAGTGAGTTTTGGTTGCTGACGAGTCTATTTGGCTGTGAAAGATGGGGTTTGTGTGGCTATGGATGGTGGTGGTTTGCTAACAAACGGGGTTTTTGCTGGGCCACAGATGTATGCTTACCCATGGACCATGGCAGGAGAGGAAGACATTTCGCAATGCATTTCCTTTCTCTTTCCTTTTTTTGTGTGAATTTTTTCCTGTCTTACCATTAGTCCCAATTTAATAGATATGGACGGAGGGGACAATGTTTATGGAAGTTTTGGGTTTTAATTGAAGCAAATAGAAACCCTGGATTTAATTTGAAACCAATTAGATATAAGTTTGTTAAATTTTGACAGCTTCCTTTTGGCTGGGGGTGTTGCTACAGTTCTTTATCTTCTTTCTAGGTACCGCTGCCATTACCGTGTTTTTCATTTCTTTATATACATTGTGTTTTTGGAGGGGTGTATAATCCTAGGGAAACTGGATTTCTTTCTTTTCAGTTACTTTTCTGAATGAAATTTGTGTCTTAGCATCTATTCATCCATGGTTTCTGCATTCTGATATCAATTAGCTCTATCTGGTTTGTTCTAAATCCTAAGGCACCATGAGGCTGGAGTTTGTCACGCTGTGTTGGCTGTTTGGATCTTTATGTCCTTTACATAATTGGTTCATGACCCACTGTCAGTTACTGCGAACTCAAGTTCTTCTCTTGAACAACTTCTTGGCTTGCAATCACCTTCAGAATTTTCAATTATTTAGAAAAAAGAAAAAATTATTAGATGATTTACATAGTTTTTACTTGTTAGTAGTTTATCTTTGCTTGTTTGGTTTACTTCATTATTATTTTTTTGTTCTCTCCCTCAAATTGAGTATTGATTCTGATTTCTCATTTTAGCAGTACTTGCAAAATGTCGGGATATTTTGTGTTTACGTGATTTAACTCTTGTAGAAGCTAAAATTTAAATGAAGTTCTCGCTCATTGTCTAATTCAAGGGTATCGGTGTTTCTTTTTTTTCTTTTTTATTATCTAATGACGGAGACTAACATAATTATAATAATTGATAGACCTCTCAGCATGTTGCTTTTGCAATATACATTTTTTGGCTGGTAGTTGTGCAGTAGTAACATTGCAAGTTTCACTAATATGTTTGTCAACATGGAAAGTATGAGAACCTTGACAAGGAAATACTCTCATTGAAGCGTATCATAACAATTAGATTTGTGAAGCTTTTTTATGTAACCTTACAGGGATGCCCATGTTTTGTTGGGTTCCTATTGTGCTGCCCTTTTGTCGCTCATGTGCTCTTTTGGCTTGATTTTCAATGCAGAGTCAAAATTTATTGCGAGGATTAAAGTTTATTGTATGGTGCTGTTTTATAATTTGGTCAATTTGTATGCACAATCTTTTTGTAGTTCGATCTTCAGAGAGCTGAAAAAATATCAGAAAGAATTCTCTGGCTGGTGTGGAGAGTGCCAACGTGAGAAGAAAGAAAGGCAGCGTCTAGCAGTTGGTGCTACCAAACTGGTTGGTACATCTGATATAGAAGGGAAAAAGTTATTAGGATGATTAAATTTTCACTATTAACTGATCCCTTTGGTGTTGATTTTGCAGGAATTATTGAAGAGGTTACAGAAATCCACTTCGTGAGCTGTTTTACATGCCAGTTATGGTTTTGAAGTTGTAAATTAGCAGAATCTCATCCTTGACAACGCATGGAAGCTTTTTTGGCTGGTTATGCATATAATTTGCATAGGATTATGTTGGTAATACATGAAAGGTAATGGGTTTGGTAAATCCATTTTGCATCAGATTTTTTTTTGTAAAGGATATAAAGGATAGCTGTACATTCAGATCTAGTCAACTGCAATGTTGCTACTAATGTGATTTTCTTTTGTATTTGTAGACAGTGTGTTGTCTTTTGTAGTTAACAGTAAAATGTGCTCTCTTCATACTGAAGTAGATTACTTGCCAAATATGGTAATATTGAGGAAACAAACATCAACGTTCATCATCTTTTGACACTTTCTTTTTGCTTAGATTACCACAAAAAGAGAACAGAGCAATGAGGCAATTGAAGGAAATTCGAATTACGTGTTCTAATTGACTTCTAATGTTCTCCTTTTTTTTTCTTTTTTTTTCTTTTTATATGGTATAAATATTCCACTAATGCTTCTCGAAACTGATTTGGAGGACGCAAATCTTTTTTGTTTGTTTTTTTTTTTTTCTCTAAATAAGTTTTTTACTTGTTAATTCAGATATAGCTATGCCTGTTATTATTAGGGGTGTATAAACAAGACGATTATTAACCGATAATTGTATAATTGTTTGTGTTAATTGCGGTTAGCAGTTTTAAAAGTAGACAAAAGTGGTTATAACTGGTAATTGGTTTATAATATATATAAATATAATTTTTGAAATTTAACAATTAAAATATTTGCATTAACAATTGGGCTTTCGAAATTTTTATAAATTTGATTGGTGCTCCAACTCAACTACACGCCACCTACAACATTCTTTATTGTGGGCATAACATGCCAACATGTTTTAAGTTAGTACACTCTCTTTGACCCTCACGTAGGAGCCTTTGCTTATTGCGTAAGCAAAAGCTAACAACAGCAAATTTGCCATTGTTGATGAACTAGCCTGTTGGTGTTCAATTTACTATAATGACTTTAGGCTACCTTTTAGAGAGGAGCTCTGCTAGTAAGGCCCCTCTGATAGTTAAGTTAGCTAGAGAAAAATGTTTGGCTCATGGAGAAGAGAAAATAAGAATATTGTGTGTGAGATAGTACTTGAGTCTTTTATATATATATGATACCATTGGCCTTCTGGCATAATCTGTGGGCTTGTGACGTGGGCTTTAAGCAATTCTTAAGCCCTACAAGAGTCCTCTAATTTTCTTAAATAATTAGTAAATCTATCCATGAGAATTTTAAAAATACATGTGTCTAGGCCCACGAATGAGCCTTGCTTAGAGTCTCTGTGTGGATCTTACATAGGCTATGAAAAGTTTTAGAATCAACTAGTCGACCTTTCCTCTACAAAAGGGTGTCAAACCAAATGCCCAATACAAAAGGGGGTCAAACAAAACTGTTCTTGGCTTTGCCCAATATATAAAGGACCGGATCATTTTTTGACCTATTTCCTATTATTTGATTGTATTTTCTACATTGGCCCATTTCCCACTTCCTAGAAGGGTCATATTTTCTGTGATTATATGTCCCAAGCCATATCCCAAGGGTTAGAAGGTGCAGTGCATGAACCTGTCAATTGTTCCTTTGGAATTATATCCCCTCCAATCGACCCAAAACCAAACAAATATAGACCCATCAATCACAATATCTCTCTCTTTCTGTCTGTTTTTTTTTTTGATCAATCACAGTTTCTCTCTCTCTCTCTCTCTCTCTCTCTCTCTCTCTCTGTATGTGTTTTATGAGTACATGATCCGACGGTCCTTCATAACAATAATCAAGCCTGAAGAAACCACCATCTGCAACATAAAACTGTCCTGACGGGTGACCAAATGCAATACCCAAAATCCTGAGAATGGAATTTTAATTCCAGATTTTTGGAAGCTCAGGTAAAAAAAAACGACATGTATATATAGTAGTATAGGCATATCTTATCATAATAAGTTGGTGGTCTTGAGAAATCAATTTAATGTACCTGCAATGGGAATAAGCCCTAAGACATTTTTGGGATGCATGTGACCATCATCTTTTAGCCTTAGACATACCACGTGTCAAACCATCAATAAATGCATATAAAGCTAATTATGTATGGTTCCACTTTTTCTATGGACAAGAATCTCTATAAAATTCGGACAACTTAAGAGAAGAAAGTTGCAGGACCTACTTATCCCGAACAACCTAAGATGCGGGATCCACCGCTCTTAGATTAGCCGCTTCAATTTTATAAATTAAAAAAAAATCCCAATATCCCTTTTGAGTATAAACTTTTGATGCTCTCTATTCTTTAATCTTCATTACTTTTGTGGCCTCCCAAATACAACGAATAGCTAGTCATGATTTTCCATTACTTTCTACATACCTAATTTCTAAAGAGTCTTGTTGAGTAGTATTGATTCACTTAATAATAAACATCTCCCCAAGACACTTTTCATATTAGACTCTTCCGTTGGGTCGTAGTGATTACCACTACCAAACTTAATTTTTATTAAAATATTGTGTTCAATTTTTCATATGCCATCGTCTTGAGTCAATGATATCATTGTTGTTGTCATCATCATTATCATCAATTAAATTCTATCTCGACCCTTCTAAGAACCTTGGCAATTTTTTAATATTTATTAATATATATATATAGGTTGGTTACCTTGGAAAAGCACTATAGGAAATTGAGTGGTGACAAATAAGAATGAAGAGCAGGTTGAAATTGTTGGTGAGAGATAAATAAAAGAAGAGGACCCCTTGAAAACATTTTTCTACAGACATTCCAATCTTTCTATAATGGTGATAAGTTTGCTATTTTCAGCATCTTTGCAATTTTTTACTCTCCCTTGCTTGTCTTTCAAAAGACTTGCCTATAGGCCAAGCTAAAAGATATATTAAACAAGTTCTTAGACCATGATTGCTACACCTAAGTAGGATTTTGCTGTTCCTAATGTGCTTTTGGGGTGATCTTAATTTTTTTTTTTAATGATTATTATCTCTAGAAGGACTAGTCAGAGAAATATTATTTTGTAAGGGCATATTAGTCTCATAACAAGTAATTAATTTCATAAACATATAAAGTTTTTATTTAAACTAAGTTAAAGGAATTCTATTAAAAAAAATATGTAACATATCAAAGAATAGCATTGACTGCAAAAGTGCCCTTGAGAGCTTGAGTTGATATATTGATATATTTTTATTTTTAAAAGCCCTCCTTGGGACATTTTTAGCTGTCGTGGCCTGTTTAAATGAGCTTCCTTAGGTCACTGAATTAAGGTCATATGCATATCCTTGACAATGTTGACACGAAATGCTTATTTTGAGGGATGGAAATAAACATTTAATTTGGGGCGGATTGCATTAAATTTATTTTGAGGGAGCCGTAATATAAAGTAAAAAAAGAAAATCTAAAAAGAAAACTTTAACAATTTTTTTTTTGGGGGTGGCAATGGAGACATTTTTTTAACAATATGATAAGTGTAATCATTCCCCACCCTCTTTTTTTTTTTTTTTTTTTTTCGTTTTAATCGATATCTGTATTTTTTCTTTACGAGTAAATAAATTTCCATCTCTAATGAATAATGTGAAAGTGGGATACATACCGAGAGAGAGAGAGAGAGAGAGTTGAACCCAATTTCTTTTCTATCCATGTTTTTACCGTTGGGTTCACCTATGAGGTCAGAGGAAAAGTCCACAATAAAAAAGAATGAGTAATTTCTTTTAGTAGACTCATTTAAAATTGTTATAATGATTTGACAGTAAAAATATTAGTACTTGGTTTCTTTCTTCTTCTTTTTTTCTTTTTTTAACAAAAGCTGATTTTTACTTATATAGCAATTTATCATTACTTAGAAAGAAAAAAAAGAGTGCAAGTGTTAAGAGTACTCTTAATGGCTTCTCTTTGTTTTTTTCTTGAATCTAAGGAGTAAAATTACTTTTTGTTTAATTATTTAAATACACTCTCCAATGAATAATGCTACAAATTCATCCGAAAAAAGTGACGTGGACGGCACTTGCAATTTCAGAATTCGTCCTTATGCACAAGTTATTACATTCAAAACTCTTTTACATTGTTTTTGGAGACTATTGCTCATACCTAATTTGTTTAATGACATAATTGTTTTTGGAGACTATTGCTCATACCTAATTTGTTTAATGACATACTTGGATTGTTGCTCATGATATGTTTGAGTTGTTTAAGATTTGGGTATAAAATGAATTTTATTATAATAAGGGGAGGGGCCTAGCCTTTTTTTCTTGGCAAGAGCCAAGTTTAATTATTTTGGCCTAAATATATGAATTTAACTATTTATATACTATAATAAATAAATCAAAAAAATCAAAAGAGGGGAAGGGCCATGGCCAACACCGGCCCTCCCCTCCCTCCATCCTCCCTCCATCTCTGTAACTTTAACTGCTTTGTATGCTGCAAAATTTAGACGTAATATAAGGTTACAAAAGATTATTCTCGAAGGAGATAAGGCGATAAGGCTAAAGATAAGAGTTACAGTAGTTTTAGACAGCTTGTGGAAGATATTGGAGGGGTTTTGATTACTTTGCAAGATTGGATAAATATGGCACGTAAAAAAAAGGGAGACTAATGGGGTTTGCTGATAGTCAAGCAAAAGTAGTAGTATATATTGACCAAATATGTGAATAGAGGAGGCCTAACTGCGATTAGAGCAAAAAGACTCTGCCTTAAATTATAAATGAAAGTTTGAGAATAATTTTTTTTCTTTTAAATAAAGTAAGGGTCGGTGGATACGCAGATCTTGGTGGACGGTGGAGATTGTATCATGCTTTTCTGCTGAACTTTTTATTTTATGGTCCTTACTATCTACTCCTCTAATTTGAATAATAATTAGCTGAGATCACGGAAAATCTTTCTCGCAGTGAGTTGGTCCCTGTCTTAATTATTGTCTAATCCTCCACCGCCCAACCCGTCATAACCATTTACTTGTTTATTAATCACATGCATGTTGGAAATCTTGGTGACAATTTCTTTTTGCTTTGTGATTTGGCCATCTTGGTGACAATTTCTTTTTGCTTCGTGATTTGGCCACCTCCCTCTCTAAATGGGACACTTTTCTTGGATTCACACCTTTAGTAGAGTTGTATTTACCAGTCATTGAGCAGAAAAAAAAAAAAAAAAACCATTCAGTAAATTCATTTCCAAAACTGCTCTAACTAATTAAATTCTTTGGTATCTATTACCCCCTCTCTCTCTCTTAAAAAAAAAAAAACCCTCATACCTCACAGTTTGAAATCTCATTGATTGCCTGACTTGTTATCAATTCGAACAATCAATTAAGAAAAAGCCTCGACAAGGTTTACCTGCTAAAGCAGATTTTAAGTTGTCCAAATACCTGTTAGAACAAGTAACACCATCAAAACCCTTTCTCATTCATAAATTGAATAAGTGCAATTTGATCAAAGAATTGCAACCAATCTCAATAGTCAATCCCTTACCCACTCTCAACCTCAGAAGAAAAAAAAAGAAAGAATAAAAGAAGAAGAAGGAGGTGTGTTCGTTGTTGTTTGCATCTAATCAATATGGGAGTGCTCAAATCAATGTCTTGTCTTGTCTAATTATTAATACGCCAACGCCATAGCACATGGAATTTAACTTATACCTGTTTAATTGTTTTTTATCAACTACCACCCACAAGAAGGCAGCATCCTGACCAGGACAAAGTTGTTTCAATTTTAATTGATATTCACATACAACCAAGTGGGATAACCATAATAATCAGCGGAGGGAAACAAGGAGAAGCTCAAAAGAATCAGCATAATATCTACTTCTAATGCAAGTTGATCCATCCATCCATCCATCCTCTTCGGCCAACTTGCTTCAGGAAAATTTTAAAATAATAATAATAATAATAAAGGATTAAGAGCTTATATGCCATGAGGAATTGAGGATTACCCGGAATTAGGGTTTCTTGGATTGAGAAAGGTGCATGCATAATTGTATATATATATGTTGAAAAAAACATATAAGGTTGGGAAAGTTGGACTAAGTCAGATAAATTGGACTAGAGAGGGATGGCAAAATATGGATGGAAGTTCGTGCAAGTTTAGAATTTGACCTGAGAAACCGGCCAAAAATTAGCAAATCAAAACCTTGTAATCAAAACTCTTTAAAGAAAAGATTAATTTTTTTCTTTACTTTTTTTATGCATGCTTTTTCTTTTTTATTGTAGCATATGGAGAGAGAGAGAGAGTGGAGGTGGGTTGATAAACAAGAGAACGCGTAGTTGGTAAAAGAAAATAGACTATAAAGCATGGCCATCATACTTTATAATGTGAAATTGACCTTTGGGGCTAATTATGTGAGTTTTTCTTTTTATTATTATTTTTCTTGAGCAAAAAAGGTAGGAGAGGGTGATAAGAATGGCTTTTTTATTTGAGCGTTAATATAGTAATATTTAATCGTGATAAGAACGGTTTAGATAGAGAAACTGCAGGCATTCTCTCAAATCGATTTAAATATAACATCGTCCAACTCCATTAAAACACTAATAAATACTTAGCTGATAACGTGAAAAGAATTTCAAACGCTTTACATTACGGGATTCTTCCCCCCGAGACCTATTACTCAACAAGCCACATGGGAGTGAGCTAAGTGCCACTAGACCACCTCCTTCGGTGGTGGGCTAATTATGTGGTTGAAACTTGAAACTGAGGTCAATAGCCCTCCACGCCTCTCATTTGTGGACGGTTATGTCAGCACCTTCTGATGTTCATTTTTCACTAAACTCCACATTTCTGCCTTCAATACTGAACATTGCATATGATGTGGTTTTGTCTCACTCCTCCCTGTTTTTTAAAATTAAATTTTTAATGCAACGGTCTTGAATGGGCCAAAGCACTAGTTTTCTGTTGTCAAACAAGGAAAGAAAAATATGAAAAATGAACAAAAAAAAATCTTTTTTAAAAAAAAAAAATTAAAGATGTTTGGGGCGTGGGGAGAGGTGTATGAGGCCTGAGGGTCGGGCCATATATTATACACCATTCACTTATTGCTATTGTGAAAATTAATGACAATAATGATAACTTGGCGGAATTTAACACAAGTTTCAATTTGTATTGTAACCTTTTTCCTATTTGATTAGATTAAAAATAAAAAAGGAGTTCCAACAATGTGATTATTTTATTACAACTCATTTATAAAATAATTAAATATAAGTATTATGGGGCATAATATGAGTGACAAAAATTAGATAAAATAATTAAAATCTTGTAAATTTAATTACTTTGTTACTGAGTATCGGGTCAGTTCGTACATCCAACGGTTGGAACCTGAAGAACGATAGACTGTAGTCATAATAGAATAATTTTTAAGCGATAAATCCTCAGTAATTAATAACTGTTCAAACCCATAGCTCCACCGTTGAGAGGAGAAGAAAGTATAGATTAAAAAAAGAAAAAAAACTAATGATTTCAATTTTTGTGCTTTTTACTGGCCAATAGTGCAGAATTTTCCAATACGTCTCTAAAAAGAAAAAGAAAAATGGCTGAACTTGATATTGGAATAGATATATGTGAGGTTTCTCGTTATGTCTTTCTATTTTTAGCTTTCATGTTATGCAAAATTTGCATATATTGATGCATAAGAAGAACAAATGATATCAAAATAGTATAAAGTTAATTTGATGTAATTTCTTTGAGTAGTGCTAAACGTCTGCTCTGATATCTAGCATCCGCCCATCATAATTTAATACACACAAGACCCTAAAGAAAATGAGAATAAAAGTTCATTTGAACCCATAATTTTGCAGCAAATTAAGGATCCAATACACTTCTCAGAACACAGAGAACAAAAACCATCAACGGAATTTGAAGATCTTATAATTATCTTATTTTCTTTTTTTTTTTAAAGGTCTGACATGGCATGGCTGACCAGGCCACACCAGGTCAGCCTACTCGGTTTCTTCTACGAGGTTCCTCTAATATGGACCTAAAGCAAAGGGAAATAGCCTTTATTCTGAAGGAACATATATATATATATTTCACTAAACAAAAACTACAGTCTACAACCTATAATTTAGAATTTTTTTTTAAAAAAAAATTATTCTTTTCACATTAAAATTTCCTCTCTTTTTTTTAAAAAAATAAAAAAATAAAAAATTATTATTATTAACGATTTGGTGCTAAACTAGCTGTAGAAGGCAACAGCGGAGGAGAGAGAGGGTAAACGACCCCTTGGCCCACAGTTAGAGGAGATCAATTTTTAAATTATTTTAAATCAAATTTTAGTTTTTTTTTTTTCAAAAAAAAAATCTTATTCTATGTGAAGTGAAATTGTCACTCCGTCACCAGTAGAAGGTATCCATGGCAAGCGAATCCGATGAATGACTTTGGCTAACAATCTAAACTGAAAGATAAAAGAGGCAAGCTTTTAACATAATCTAACCCTAAGATTCTTTACCCCACTTGTTCTTTTTTGTACGGGAGTTTACGATTTTACCTCATTGACCCACATTCATGATTCATGTGATGGGTAATAATAATAATATATTTAGACAATTTTTGAATCGTTTCTTCGACAAGCATCCCAAGCTGAATTAACCCTATGTCCACTCTTTGGAGAAGAAGATATACTAGTATTAGATTAATATTTAATCCTCCTTTGTTATATATTTTTTTTATTCCAATCTAATAAATACTTGGGTCAGTTTGGTAGACAATAATAGGTCCAATAATAAAATAACTATTTTTGAAATAACCATTCATGTTGTTTGGTTTGTCTATAATTGTTCAAAAAATTTGAAGAGAAGTCATCCCTTTAAAAGAAAGAGGAATGCTATATGTCCAACTTTTTTATCCAACTCCATCCAACTTTGTATATGTGAATAAAGATGGACCCCACATACAAAATTTTTTAAAGAGTTTTATTTTACATTTGTGGGGTCCATCTTTGTCCACATATACAAAGTTGGATGGAGTTGAATAAAAAAATTGAAAATGTAGCATTTTTCCTAAAAGAAATAAAAGAACAGTAATTTTTAGAGGATAAATGAGAATAGAGGAAGCCGCGACCACCCCACTCCCATGCTTTGGTTCGAGTGATCGCAACCCATGGGAACCTTTATTTTTTTAGCAATCATATTTTTAAAAAAAAAAGAAATGGAGAGTTTATTGAGTACTGTAACAACTGGCCATTGTTTTAGCTGAAATAACTTGTTAGATGTGTGTGTGTGTTTTTTTTAATGCTTTGAATGTTTTACCCAAAAAAAAACGTTATATCCTTTCTTCTAAAGAAGAAGAATGTGTGGCTTATCTTGAGAGGAAGAAAAATGGCTCTCACCTCTAGTTGTTCTTTCTCCTCCCTTTTCATTGTCACTCTCCCTTTTTTCTTCTTGGTAGCAATGTTTGCTTCTCCGTAGGTTTTTTCAATTTCTGTTTTGATGGTTTGTGTTAGGTTTATTTTTTTTTTATCTAAATCTAAATCTAATTTCTTCAAACTTAAATCTACTTGTCTCGACTGATTTCTTCGTTTCTCATCACATCTACACCAATCAACCATTAAGCCTCGCATGCCGGAGCGTGTTTACGATGCATTGCTTCTCCGCCGCTACTTCTTATAAAGATCTGTTTGTTTTTAGTTTTTTAATTTATTTTTTGCTCTTATTGTCATAGCTTTTGGGTTGAGGACGTGTATTGTCTTCCAACCATTAAGGTCGAGAAAGAGTAGATCGATGTGGGAGACTATTTCTCACGGTCGAAAAAATAAAGTTTGTGAAAATTTTGGCTACCCATGTCTTAAATATAATTTACTCAAACCAAATATGTTCTTTAACTGAAGATGTACATAGATTAGCGAAAGCTGAAATTATAAATAATTTTTTAATTGTTAAATTTTTTGTCTAAATCTATGACTTTGTAATTTTAATTTTGTATTATTTTATCTGAGCTTTATGTTCTTGATATAAGAATTTTATGTTCTTGATTTGTTATCGATAGAATATAAAATATTCCCTTTTAAAAAAAGAAAAAGATATTTGTAATCTTTGACCAATTTTTATTATAAAACAAGCTAAAGTAACCTATAGCTAGCAAAAAGAAATGGTATTATCATCCCCAAAAAATTAAGAGGTTTAGAAAAGCAAAAATCTCAATGAATATCCATGACAAGAGCATGTTAGCATTATTCGAAAGAGCAATGGTCCCTTAATATAAGCATAGTCTCTAGAGAAAGCACTCAGCGGGACACATGGCCGCCATCAGACCCACTCTTTAGGCACAGCATTATTTAGGTACCACACATCACACGGTAACATTACAACCACCACACGCTACCAACTTGTCCCCTCTTCCCTATCCCCACCCCCACGTAAACCCCTCTTCTCTTATATATTCCCATTATTCCCCTGAAACCCTCTCTCCTCTTCACAACCCCTCCCTCTCTCTCTCCCTCTCTAATTGCCCTCAAAAGAAAAGGAAGAAAATAAAGAAATTAAAGCTGGAAATCAGAGAAAAAGTAAAATTGAAGAGATGGGGTTACAGAGCCAGCTGAACGACGTGTCATCGGATTCGATCCCACTACTACTTGTGGCGCTTATAGCCAACTGCGTGGCCTCCCTCCGCTGCTTGCTCTTCGGCCTTCTCCACTCGCTGGGCCTGTCCAGATTCGACCCGAACCGCGTCGACGACGGTCTATTGAGCGCAGTCGGTTCGGGCCTGGCCGGCCTCATCGCCTTGGCGGATCAGCTCAACAACAACCAGGCGTTTTCATACGAGTACGCCGCTGGCGAGGATGGTGTTGGGCCGGCTACTGACCCGATGGACCGGCCCATCTGCGTGGTCTGCAGATGCGCGCTGAGGGACGGGGACCACGTGCGCAGGCTTCCCTGCCGCCACGTTTTCCACAAGGAGTGCTTCGATGGCTGGCTTGACCATCTCAAGTTTAATTGCCCTCTTTGTCGTTCGCCGCTGGTGTCTGACGAGCGCGTGGCTCTCTCAGGCCGGCGCGTGGGTGCGGACCTCATCTCGTGGTTCTCTTTGCGGTGATGATGCCCGGTAAACGCCGACTGTGAAATTTCGATAGAGATGAGGGTGTGTTTGTTAAATGTTTCCGAATGTTTTTTTGTTTTGGAATAGTGATATGAAGTGATGGATGTATTATAAAGTAAAAAAAATGTTGTAAATATTTTGTATGAAAAAAATGAAAAGAATTTTGTGTTTTAATTTATTTTTTATTAAGATAGTGATAGAAAGTGAGCAATTTTATATAAAATAATAAAAATTAATTATTAAAAAATTGTCGGTGAAATTGATTTGATAAAAAAAAAAAAAGGGATAGGGTGTTGGAAGTTGGGAGGTTAAAACACAGGGCGATAGATAACGATGATGATGATGATGATGCTGCCGCCTCTGATTATGACGATACAAGGTGGTTTTTTAAAAAAAATAAAAGAAAATTAAATTTGTCGAGTATTATTTTGGAGAGTCGGTGGCAGTTTTGAACGTGGATTGCTTTTTTCCTATTTTTGATTTGGTATTTTTGAAGAGCTCTCGAGGGTTCTTTTTGACTGCTGTACATTTTCCACGTTTTTAGTGGTTATAATAAGGATGGGGTTCGTTCTGTAATTGCACTTCTGCTATTAGAATATAGGATGAATTATTATAATATAGGATGAATTGAAATTAAATCTCAAACTTTTGAAACAATTATAGCATAGGTGCTGTAATTATTTTTACAGGACCCAAGCCTTGTTCATATATGTTTGTTGTTTGCTTGCTTGGAGTTATTTTACTTTTCTACTTTTCCACAAAAGAAAGAAAGTGGGTTTAATACTTGGTAAGCTACACGGTTTGTTAATGTCTTTTATATTGTTTTTTTAAAAAAATAAAATAAAAAAGTTTTGATATCGTATTAAAATGAAATGTATTTTTAAAAATATTGTGTTTGAATTATTTATTAATATTT
The DNA here is from genome assembly GCA_900184695.1 of Betula pendula. Classification (NCBI taxonomy): domain Eukaryota; kingdom Viridiplantae; phylum Streptophyta; class Magnoliopsida; order Fagales; family Betulaceae; genus Betula; species Betula pendula. The sequence goes on from FXXK01000439.1 coordinate 62,540, forward strand.
TTATTTTGAGAATAAAAAACAAAAGAAATTTTAACAAATGGAGCTTAGATTACTAATTTCTCGAGGGACATTGTAGTGACCCAAGAGAGAACCAAAAAATAGCAAATTGATGGGCAAAATGATGATTCTAGGCAATTGTGGTGATTTAGCGAGTAATACAAAAATTATTTATAAATTAATGTAAGAGGTTATCATTGATAAAAATAATTATAGTGATTATGTCAAATATGTGACAATTTATAAATAATTTTAAAGTAAAAATGGATAAACATCTCAATAATTTTTTTTAAGAAGTGTCGTGTTTTACATAAAAAAAAGAAAGTCCTGAAATCACATAATATGATAACCTACTTATCGAATGGTTTTCATGATAGCCACATGCATTTCTCAATCATGTATTTGGATGGGACAAATTAAATTCATGTTTTTAATAAATTAAAGCATTGATCCAAGGAGTTGAAATCAAATCAAAGCCTGCATAATGTTAAAAAAAAGAACAAGTTGTTAGGTCAAGTTTGTTGCTGAACATTCCAATCGTGGGGTGCCACGTTAAGATATAGGATTCATCAGTTTTGTAATTCGTGCAATTTGTGCACAGGTTGTACTCAGATTCATTAAATCTCATTATTTTTATGTATGGATTAACCAATTAATTGATGTTGTCACGTTAAAATCCATGTGTTAGGTCGAAGGTCCCGGACGGGAATTTAATTTACATCTGTATATTTTTTAATAAAAATATCCTATTAAAAAATGAATGGATAAAATTATTTTTTTGTTAAAAAGGAAGTAGACTTTTTTCTTTTCAATCTTGCAATCTTGTCCATTCATTTTTTTAACAGACTATTGTTAAATAAAAAATTAATAAAAACTAATTATAATTTGAACTCAATTTGTGAGGTTCATAAGTAGGGTAACAAGTGTGCAAGACTGCAAGTGTTATGTTTACAACTATGATTGAATAGATGTTAAATTCATGTTTTATGGACTAAAGAATTAATGCTAACAAATTGAAAAATTAGGTGTTAGGTCTAAGCCATTGTAGAATGATCCAACTATGGGGTGCCACCTTAACGTACAAGATTTAGCAACTTTTGTAATACGTGCAACATTTGTGCAGGTTGTGTATAAATTGATACGATTAGTCATGTTTGATGAATTAAAAATTGATGGTAATAAGCTGAAATTTGTCCAAACCTAAAAGGGTCCCATAATAAAAAAGAGTGGTAGGTTTCTATTACTATCAAACACTCCAATCATGAGATGCCATATTATCACATTGGTTCACTGATATGATTAAAAAAAAAAAAGGGTTCACCAGCATAATATTAAGTTATGTAAGGAAGATCGACACCTAGTCTTTCAATGAAATCATAATATTGTAGGATACCCACTCAATTTAAAAGTTTAAATTTTTAAATTTAGATTCAACTATACCATATTAATTACTCACACTAATAATAATTTTAATAGATGTATTGTCGAAATAAGATCATATGTGTGTGGACGAACTAGTAGTGATGCGTGGTAATGCGTGCAATGGAAGTTGGTGTTGGTGCTTCCACATATTTCTAGAATCGGCATGTTGGAAGGTTGGGAAGACAATGACAACAGCAGCAAAGGCACGTGGCGGTGTGTGGATGAATTGGTAGAATCTTCAGGCGGCGTGCGGAAGCACATGAAGTCTCTAATTGGACTAATTTTGACAGCGTAGAAAGGACAGATTTCAAGCTTTTGACGGGTGTCATCACTAACTCGAAATAATGCTTGGAACAACTGTGAGATTGCCACAGAGAATGCCAAAAAGAAGACAATGACGGGAAAACTCTAGAATAAGACGTTTGTTAAAGGTCATAAAATGAGGCTTTGATACCATGTAAAAATTTCTATAAAATATAAACTAATAAAGAATAGCGGAAGCAAAGAGATAAAATAGATAATAAGAATATCTTCTATTTATAGGGTAAATATGATAGGTGGAGAGGATATAAATAAAGTAATCAAACAATCAAACCTAAATGGTAAATTATAATAAGGAAGACTCTATCAACCTAATATAAAAACTTATACAGCATCTCTAACTGATGTTCTAAGTGGCTTATAATAGCTATATTGAACTATTATAAGCCATTTTGCTCCTATAGAAGAATAGTCAAAGTAAAATTTGCGCTATAATAAACTTTAATATGTGAAAATTCATTATAGCACATTGAACTATTTTTTAAAAATATTTGCTCTCTTTCACATATGAAAAGTGTTACAAAAAATTAATTAAAAAATTAAAAAATTATATTTAAATAAAATAGAGAGTAAAATAAAAAATATGTTGGAGTGTGTAGAAAAAAAGCAGTAACTAAAATAAGATTTTTTTTAATAATTATTTTGGGTACTGCTACTGAAAATGGTAATTGATGCTACTAATAATTTCCTTTAAAGGAAATCGTGAGTCTACTGTTTGATGATAATGCTAGTAATTGCGTTGTTTATTATCATGCTGTATACTCTCTTATTTATTTATTTATTTATTTGGGTGATTTACTCTCTTATCTTTGACTTTAGACCAAGACATACATAAAGGTTTTGTTTCGTACTAATAATAGGCAATGAGTTCAATCTTGCCAAGTTTAATAAGTAAAAAAAGGATATTTTGGGAAATCCAACATTAAATAGATTTGAAAAATGGAACTTCAAAGAATGATAGGACAGTCCAAGGGATCAAGACAACCTAAAATAGTAGGCATACTATTTGGGAAGAAGCAAAAAGGGTAAAAAGGAAGAAGAGGAGGTGTACAAGTAATTTGTATATTAATAATGTTTGGTGTTTATTTTTTATTTTTTTATTTTTTTGCAAATAAAAAAAAGAGGTCCATCACTTTGCAAAAAATAAAAACAATAAAATAAATAAATAATAAATAAGACCAAAAATAGACAAAAAAAGAAAAAGAAAAAGAAAAAAAAGAATACCAAACATTTTTCTTTGTATATTGTGTTGTCAAAATTCGAAATTATTGGTTGAAGCAACTAGTACCAGGCCTGGATTTCGTCAATTTTCGATTAGTCCGGAATCAAATCATTTATCACCATATGAAAACTTCTATCAAAATAATTGATATTGTGTTATACGAATGATCCAGGGGTACATGGGTCCACTCATTGGACCTCAAGAAAAACACCCCTCTTCCTTGCATTTTCATCCTCGGTGGTCGTCGTTGTCAATATTGTTAGGGTCAATTTGGTATCGTAGTTTCAATACGTACAGTTTAAAAAATATATTAATATTAAAAATTACATTTTTATTTTAATATTATCTCACTTTTCTGACATGTAAAATAAATAAATAAATTATATACCAACGGCTAATTGACATTAACACGTTAGTAAAATGAAATAATGGTAGAATAAAAATATAATTTTTTACACTACTATCGAGAAAATAGTAATTTCGAAATACAGTTAATAAAAACGTAATTAAACGTATGATAAAATTGTAATTTAATCTTTAAAATTGTGTAATTTTATAAACACACAATCTACCGACGATTTGAAAATATATAAATAATTTTTTTTTTCAAGCTTTCAAATAAAACATCTTTCGCGATTGTTCTAAAACGTACTTTTAACACGCAAAATCGCAATACCAAACAAACTTGATAGTCAACTTGATAAAAGTTGGTGCCGACTGGTGAAAAGATCTTGACGGGTAAGATGACAAATGATTTTCATTTTATTGGATTGACAGGTCATTGTATGATAAGGACTATACTAATTGTAAGTTGTCATCTTACAGAGGGTAAGATGACAACTGGTTTTCATTTTCCTTCCAGAGACTGCCGACGGGTGATGCCTTTGATAATGACTCTATTAGTTACCGCCACGGCAGCCCCAAACTTTCGTAGATGGTTTTTCTTTAAAAAATAAATTAATAACATTTTCTTATTTTCATTTTGTTTGATATTTATTTGAGGAGTGGATAATAATAATGATGCCTTTTAAATTTAATCCATTATGAAAAATGGCTGATTAAATGTCCCATTCTAATCTAATAAGATCAACACCACTAGTTGACTAAATGAAGAGTAAATCATGCAAAGAACTCCAATGATTGGTCGAAATCAAATGATTTAATCAAAAATTTGATCTGTTTTCTTTAGCAAAAGACATCCATTTGGTCGTGGGCCAAAAGATCTCCCTTTTTGGCACTCGATTCTATTTGTTAGCGGGCCTTGATGAACTAAGATGTTTAGCACAATGGACGGTAGAATGGGCCTGACAATTGAAAAATAAACAAGTGTAATGGGCCTGCCTGGAAGGCGTAATGGGCCTCCTAACATAGCTCACCGTACTCTATTGCGGCTATTGCCTTCTAGCATAGCTCACCGTACTCACCACCGTAACCTTCGTGTAAACGGTGATGACCGTAGAGATTTCGTCCAATAAATCTTTGAGATGAACCGGACGAAAGACTTTTTTTTTTCTTCTGATAAGTGATTTTGCTGAAAAGTATGATTGGTATTGTACTTAAGAAGTAATTTTTATAGGACTATTGCTTTTGAGTTGTGTTTGAAATTATATTGATCGATTTTGTTTACTTTCTCTCTTTTAAATATTTACTCTTCAACCAGAAAATCAAAAGAAAAAATCTATTTAGTAGACCTTTTTTTTTAAAAAAATAAGAGTATCAACTTTCATCAAGACCATAAAATATAGAGTTTAAGAACTAAACTCTAAGATACGAGAGCATGAAGCTCTGAACTTACAATATCATAAATACAATTTAAAAATTTTTTCATCCAAACTTTATTTATGACATTTAAAATTGTCTTCATAGCTAACCCATGTGCATCATAATTGGTAGTCCTCTTAAAATGACAAATCTGCCAACTCCTAAGCTCATTGAGGACTGCTCGAATATCTGCAACAATATAATCATATCTGCTCCAATTTTGTCTCTTGCCTTAGACCGCATGTGCCACTTGCATCGAGTCACTCTCCAAAATTATACTTAAAAGTCCCATGTATTTGTTAAACTCTACAGCATGTAATGCCGCTAATGCCTCTGCTATTACAAGCTCTAAAATAAACTCCAAAGTAAAGCTTTTCGACACACTTATCATACCCAAAATTAGTTTTTCCAATATTGAGTTTTGTTTTTATTTTTTTAATAATGTGCTGACGTGACATGGCTAATTGAGCATTGTCACGTCGGCAAAGTCACATGGTTCAAGTTTGTCTAAGCATTGCCACATCAATAGAATTGATGGAGTCAAATCCAAGTCTACTAAATAACTTTTATCTTTTCAAAAACTAAAGAATGAATGTGCACTTATTTGTCAAAATTAAAATGATTTATTTTTCAATCTTAAATAAGATAAAATATGGAAATTCTCACTAACTTGACATCCAAATATTACACAACAACTTATGTATTTATGTTTGAATAGAAAGAAAAAAAAAATTGATGTATTTATGTTTCAAAGCGTCAACATATTGTGTAGGGCGGAATTAGAATTTAGGAAAAACTTCACTTACTTTCATAATGTTTTGACATTTTTGAAATCATATTCTCAAGGTTTAAAAAGTTATAATGTCGGGTCGTTATATTTTAAAAGTTTGTAATGTCATTGCGAGTCCTACGGTTAGAATTTAGGGTTAAATTAGATGGTTAATAAGTTAAATGTTATTTATACCCCTATAAAACTAATAAAAATACAAAATCACACTTAATTAAAAAATTAAAATAAACACAAAAGAGTACCAAAAAAAAAAAAACAAAAAGGCTTTTTGGCCGTGGGTCAACTCCAAGGCTTTTGTGATTTTTTTTTTTTTCAAAACAAGGTCATTTTTGGGATTTTGGCCTTCTTCGTTACGATTTTACAAAAAATCCTTATGAATTTGTGACATTGCAAATTTTTAAAACATGACGATTTGACATTGCAACTTTTAAACTTTGATAGTATAATTACAAAAGTGCCGAATTATCATGGGGGTAAGTAAAGTTTTTCCTATAATTTATTATTACAGAGGTAAACAATTAATTTTGGAGTGTCTATTTCATTAAAAAAAAAAGTAATTTTAAGGTATTTTAAGGGCTTGTTTGGGGAGTAAACTTTTTTTTTTTTTTTGTCTAACTCAATTATTCTTAAAAGTCAACTACCAACTCAAAAAATAATATAAAAATTATTTTTTTATTTTTTATTTATTTTTAATGAGGGGTAGTCCATCCACATTTTGGGTGGCTCTGAAGCAAATTTCTGGGGTGGCTTGCACCACCCCCGCACATTTAGGGGTGGTTTCGAACTACCCCACATCTTTTTTTTTTTTTTTAAAGAATTAAAATATAATTTATTATTATTATTTATTATATATTTTTCAAATATATTCACCTACTTAAATATTTTTTTAAACCATTCAAACATAATTTCAATTTTTTATTTTTTTTGGGTATCCAGAAAGTTAATAAAAAATTAAATAAAATTTGACATTTAAACAGACTTTTAAAAATTTTTGTGGGGACAACATTAAAGCTTGGGAGGGAATACCCAAGCCTTAAGCGTGTTCTGCTCCTGGTAACGTGCACCTAATATGATACTTTTTTTTTTTTGTTTGTTAAAAAGTAAAATAAAAGTAAACTGATACATGTTTATGTTCATTATGTTTTCATATCTATTTGTAGTTAAGAAATAATCTTTTAGTTTTTAGTTTTTACTTTACAATTATTCTCTACAATTTCATAATGCACCTTTATCTTTAATAGTCTTTAATAAAATCGCATATATTTTAATATAAAGGTTAGAAAAATAATTTAAAAATAAATGACATAATAATGATATCTACAATTCTACATATAAATGAGACAGTCCCTCTTTTATCTCTCTCTTGTTTTCCATATATTTCCCTCTTTTTCTTTTTTCCCTAAGCCCACATTTTTCTATCTTTTGTCTCCACTCTCCTAAACTCTGGTCATGTTTGTTAAAATTTATGTTTTTTATTCTTTGTTATCAAAATAAATACATTAACTAACTACTCAAAATACAAAAACAGTTTTTCCCTTTATATTATATCATAACATTTTTTTAAATAAAAAATACAAATACCCCAAAATAGATTAACAAAAATATACAGTAACTGACCAAATTGAAAAGTGTTGGTACAATTTAACCTATTAGAAATATAAGGTTTTCTTTTTTCCTTTTTTTTTTTCTTCTTACTTTTTTAAAAATGTGGTTCCAAAATGATGTGCCACTATCACATATGATTATATTGTTTTAGTAAATAAAAACATAAGTGATGAGATGATGACACATCACTTGAGAACAAACTTTTTGAAAAAAACCTAGCATTTCTCTTGACCTATTACTTATATATATGGTTGGTCTAGTAGTAATGGATGTCAGGATGCAACGTAAACTCGCACATCTTACTTGATACATGAGTTATACGGGTTGGTTCATATATGTAGAGTTTGTCCCAACAAACTTATATTTGGTGATCAGTGGTGGAGGGAGATTGGCAGCCCTCTTTCCTCCATGAACATTTGAAAGAGAAATGCTACATATATTTTTATTTTCATACTTTTAGACGTTACTTTTAAAATAATTAATAAATTAAAATTTAATACTAATACATCTCAAATTCAATAATAATTTTAAAAGCTATATAAAAAAGATTAAGAGTTTATACTTTATATAGCATTACTCTAGTTGAAAAGCCCCATTGTCCCTCTTTAACAAAAAGGAACAAAAAAAAAAAAATCCCCCTTTTAAGCCTATTTTTGTTTTTTGTTTTTTTAAAGAAAACCTTTATGGTCCTCCTTAAAAATAGAATAGAATTCACAAAATATTTTCAAAAATATGAAAAAACACCCCTTAATTCTCCTAAAATGTGATGTTTAGTTTTCATTTTTTTTAAAACTTTTTTTAATTCAAAATGTTGGCCCATAAAAGGTTTCTATAATGAATATCATTTTCTAAAATCCAAGACTCACAAAAAAACATTTCCTTTATTTATTTATTATTGTTTTTCTTTTCTTTTCTTATAAGCGTCACTGATGAGGTCGCCCAAAAACATAAAACGCAACGTTATATATGTCGTAAGCACATGCGCAACTGTCAATTTGGCCAAAAAAATAGAAAGAATTGTTAATGCCACGTGTGTTTTTTTAGAAAGGATAAAAATTGATCTCACCCGTTGATCAGACCAATTAAATGATAAATTTGCAAAAAAAATATTGGATCATAGTTTGAATAATGAAATGTAACAATTTTATTTTATTTTTTTAAAAAGTAATGTCATGGTTTGTTTTTGTTTTTGTTTTTTGTTTTTCGGTTTTGTAATTGTAATGCCATGGTTTGACTCGTCAGCAAAGAATCTGTCACATTAAAAAAATAATAAAATAAAATAAAAACCCTTACCAAGTTACAACAGCATAAACCACCCTTTCTCTCTCTATTTCTCCTCCTCCTGTCTCCTGCGCACATTCCTATCGCAATAACCCAAAAAAAGAAAGAAAGAACCCTAATTACCAGTTACGGTCCATACATTGAAATCAGGGTTTTTCGGAGCTTCACTCGGATTTGTCGTCCCCCGCAACACTTGATTCTCGGTAGATCAATTCCCCTCTCCGATTTATAGAAAATCCCTGTTTGTTCCCCTCGGTTTTGTATCAAGAAACTGTTTCTATCAAAATTCAGAGTCCAATTATATTTAAACGAATCGATTGCCCAATACAACACATCTGAAATTTCCTTTTTCCTTTCTTTTCGATTGGTTTTCTGACTTTGTTTCCTCGTAGGTGCGACCTAAGAACGTAAGAAGAAGCAGCGGCAGAAACCCTACACTACTATCCACAATCACCACAAGGTGCTCCTTGGAATATTTTTGAACCTATTTCCCTTATTAATGAGTTTTGAAAGAGACTGTTAGATGTTGCTTTTCCTTGATATCGGAAAGTAGTACATTTAAATTTTGAAGCCCATAAAAGCGTGTGATAGACAATTAGGTATCAATTGATCGGTTAATTAATTTATTTCAGGAGCTCTTAAATGTAGTAGTAAGATTGAGGTTCTGCAATTTCTGTTTATGGATATGGAAATTGAGATTCGCTAATAAATACTGGATCAGTGGTGATAAATCTTCTTGTATATGTATAACAGAAGCAATTAGAAATCTGAGTAACTTGGCTATACTGGTATATGCATGTTCTGCACTTGCATATTCATCATAAGTCCTTGATTATTTGCCTTGGCCATGTCAGAAGTCCAAAGCATATAAACTATCACTTTAACTTATAATTTGGTTGATACAAAACCACCTTTTTGGTGGAAGTGCCAATTTTACCATGGTACACGATTCGTTTGGTTCAAAATTGTACTCTAGGTAAAACTTTTTAACATGAGGGTGGCAATGACTTGTATATTTTGATGCATTGGTCTGGTTTGCTGTGGAGACAATTATATGAGTTGATGTAGGTGTCTGTTCTTTTAAACCCTTCATAAGTAGGTGTGGAACCTTCTTTAGAAAAGTGCATTCCATTAGGGTTGGTACATGGGCCGGAGAATCACTTCAATTGAGTCTTAGTACCAACTGACTGATGTGTCTCCTTAAGCATTTTTGGTAGTTGGTAGTTTTTTCTTTTTTTGTGTGGATGTGGTTATATTGATGTCAGATAGATATCGTAATCTGCATACAATTTGTCACGACCCACGTACACATATGTTGAGCTTTGAATCTAAACTTTTCCTAATTTGACTAGTAAACAAAGCAACTAATCCAAAGGCCTCTTATAAAAAGCCTATTAGCAAAGCTAGGTTCTACTACTAATAAAATAAAGGCTGTCATTTACAACTATGGTCCACAACTAGAAATCACAGAATTACTAAAGTACCACTAACTCAAGAAACATTAAGGAAGGCCTAATGTAAAATACTAATGATCTAATTAACTATCATGTGCACCTATTTTTGGGCCAAAAAGGCTTCTTGCTTGGTCTAGAGATCTTTGCCTTAACCTTAGGCTTCTAGAGTTGATATTTCCTCTCTAACCAAGCTATAAAGGCAGCATTATTGGCTCATATTATGTTACATTTTTCATGTTCCTCTTCTATGTCTTCTATATAGTGACTGCTGTTTAGTAAGTTGAGATTGGAAGTCATGGCCTAAGTTAAAAATTATACTGAAAAAGTATTTAATTGGCATTTCTTTCCAAACAATTTTGTTTCTGATGGAATTTTTATTCTTGCACTCAAATGTTTTATTATTTGCTTCTCATGTCTGATTTTTTATCTGATTTTTTTTTTAAATGTTTACATTTTTTTGTATGCAGTATCACACTACGCAAGCTAGTTGCTAATTTGCTTCTAACCACTTATTGACACAGCTAGATGGAGGACTGGGGTAATTTTTTCCGCTCTAAATTCTGATTGTGCATGCCATCCAGTTGGTGTACTATTGTAACTCATATCTGTTGGAAGCTTTTTACAATCTTGGAATTGCAAAAGCCCAATTTTCAATTCATAGAACTGTGATCTGTTAGTGGTTCAATTTTACTAATTATGATTATTCTTGCTGTTGACACCATCATCATTTTCTTTTTCTTATGATGTGGTATGGTACAAGCAGTTTTCCATTCTCCCATTGATTCCATTGTCTAAATGCCGTGCGTGATTTTTTTTGATTCTTTTGCTTACTTGACTGAGATTAGATTAGATTATTATTTTTTACTATGATGAAGTGATTTGCCAATTTCTTGGGTGCACTTTCCTAAGACTGATACAATGTGGTTGACTCTGTGGGAAGTAGCAAGAGGTTCAGCTTTAGAGAAAACAATATAATTATGGTGGTTAATGTCTTAGTGGTTCTCTTGATACAGTTGAGCTAAATATTTTACTTTTATTTTTAAAAGTTGCATAATTATTGCATAGCATAAATTTATACTTATAAAACAATAATTGCAGAGAGTAAAAATATTGTTGTTGTTGTCAATTAAATTTATTTATTTTTGTGGTCATTGTTTTCTATTTCCTGATTATCAAGTTGATGAAAATATTGTGAAAGAAGTCATGAAGCTATCCTGAGGCATGCTATATATATACTCCTAGCTGTGGATGTGCGTTTAGGTGTGGGGGTGGTTATTGGTGCGTGGGTGATGGGTGTATGGCCTTTTTTGTACATGTGTGTGCATTTTCCTTCTATGATCGATGTTATTTTAATTGGCAAAAGAGTGATAAATAGATTCCAAAACTTCCCGGAGGGTCGATGGGAGCACAACCAACAAAAAAACCTGTTTTAACTATAGCTGTAGCAAAAACAAGTTATAATTCAGCCGAAGGGGAGTGATTTACTCTGAATTGTCTATGGATGAAGTATCTTCGCATCACTTTCCTTCAGGTTGTGTTTGGAAAATTGCAGAAGATAATTAAGGGTTGGTTTCGTAAAATTTGAGAGTGTTTTGGATTTTGGGTCTTGAAAAGAGTTTTAAAAAAGGTAAAAATTGAGAATTGATTTGGTGGGGACCACATTTGGAAAAGTGTTATATGCAAGGTCCACAAAAGAAAATTCGTTTCATAAAATTTTGATCAAGTATTTTTGAAAAAGAAAAAATTGGATTGTGTTTATCAAAATAAAAGAAAAAAAAAAAACTACTGGAGTGTACACTCTACAGTGGTGGCTGCACCAGACAACCCTGGCAGCTAACATGGGGCTGCCAGACAGATCAGCGGCCACCAAGGTGGCCGACGCTTTCATGGGTCAGGCGGCTACTAGTGGCCAGCATGCCATCTCTTTTTAAATTTTTTTTGTTTTTTTAATTTTTTAACATGTAACTAGGCAGCCCTCTACTTGAAAAAAAATTTACGTAGGCAGTCTCCACACCTGAGAAAAAAATGTGTAGTTATTTTTTTGAGAAATGTTTTGTGTTTTGTTTTTTTGAGAAGTGTTTTGTTTTTTGAAAAGATTTTTGTGGTTTGTTTTGAAAAGAGTGTTAGGTGTGGGGGTCACATCTAAAAATTTGTTTGGATAACTGATATTTGAGAAGAGTTTGCAGCATTTGAGGAGTAAAAATCATTTCTGAAAATTTTGCCTAAACCACCCTTAAGTTACCTTGTGATAGCAATTTTGCACTATACATTCCCATCCTATCTCCAAAGTTTATTCATGGTTCAAAATCTGTTTTTCTTCACCAAGCACAGAATAAAGATTGCCTATGATGGCCTGAGAACCGTAAAAGATGGCAATAACCTTTGTCTGCGAGTTTTTTCGAATTGTTGAAGTATTCGTATGTTCAGATGTATTATGTGCAATTTGCATCAAATTGTCAGAGATCCAATCCAACAATAATTGTAGTTGGTTAGAAGCTAAGGCACATAGATATGTGGGCCATATGGACATCACAATGGAGACATTGTGTAAGTCTCCTATTCTTCTAAGGTCCAAGCCACTTTGAACTCTAGGGTTCCCTGAAGCTTCCCACTATCTACTGAATATGAAACAGCTTGAAACTTGCTACTTCGTTCTAAAAACAATGTCTTGTTTTCTCCTTTGGAACGTCTCAAAATAAATGTCCACTTTCTAAAAGTGGAAGCACCTATTTACTCATTTTTCTTTACTACCTTTAGCTTTCTCAAAAAGTAGACACAATTCTTATTGAAAGTCATGTCCATAGTGAAGGACATTCTAGGAAGTTGACTATATGTATGCATCTTGATTAACATTGATGCTCTCTGGAACCAAGACATCTAGTTTGGGATGGATGGAGTATCAATTTGTTCACTGGCCATTTACAGAGGATCAGAATGCTGCATAACAATATTTGTGTGGCTGAGGGAACTGATTTGATTAGATGAGAGTGCCTAGCATAGAGTACAAATTGTTTGTCCACAATCATGTTAAAAGGAAAAAGTGATGCGCTATGGCTTTACAGTGTTTCTGAAACTCTATTGGAGATGGGTTGGCGAGCAAAACCCAGCTATTTCTGGTGTATAGGAATCTTTACAGTGCAGACTTGTTCTCACCTCTTTGTCAATCCTTGAGAAGAAGCTGATATTCCTTTGGAGGTTCTCAACCCTGAGATTGACTTAATTTGTTTTATGAGTGCACAATACCCTTTAGTCAAGTCATCTTTACTTGTCATGATGACAATCAGTCATGATCTTCTACCATTGTAGTCTATGTATTTTGAGCCCGCTACATGGTCCATAGGTGTGAGAATCCACCAATGAGGTTGGTAATGATCCTCTTTGGCCTTCTCCTTTTTGTCAATCATGTAAATATATAATCGTAGGAATAAATGTTGGTTGCTAAGAATAATTTCTTTGTGATATATAAGCCAATTTAAGAATAATTCCAAGTGAGCTTCATTTCCCTCTTCGCTCTCCTTGTGGGTGTTGCACACCATATTGAGAAACTTCAACGTGACTTCTTTTGGGGTGAGCTAGGTGAAGAGTTCAAATTTCACCTAAGCTAGTTCAAGGTTTGTTCTCCGATCATTGAGGGAGGTTTGGGGATTAGAAACTTGCTGATGTTCAGTCGAGCTCTCTTAGGGAAAGGGCTTTGGCACTATGTGCATGAGAGAGTGGCTTGGTGGACAGTGGTGGTGGACTCCAAATTTGGCAGTTTGTGGGGTGGGTGGTGTTCCAATGAGCCTCTTGGGGTGTATGGGATGGGGGTTATAGAAGAATATTATGAAGAGTTGGGGGAAGTTTTCAAGTGATGCTAGATTTGAGGTGTGAGATGGATCCGAGGTTAGATTATGGGATGATATATGGTGTGGGGACAAGGTCCTTAAGGAAGTTTTTCCATTTTTATTTGGTATTGCGTGTGAAGGATGCTTCTGTAGTGGCTCACTTGGAGCTCTTTGGTGGGTCTAATCAGTGAAACGTTAGTTTTGTCAGAGCGGCTCATGACTAAGAAGTGGGTGTGTTTGCTTCGTTCTCTAGCTTGTTGTATTTGGTCAGAGTGAGACGGGTAGGTGAAGAGACAAGCTTTGGTGGGCCCTGTCTAAAAGATGATGGTTCGATTTTAGATCTTTCTACTGTATCCTGGGTTGTAGGGAAGGCTCTCTTTGCCCTTTTTGTAGAGTATTTGGTGGACTAAGGCTCCCATAAGGGTAGCTTTTTTTGCTTGGTTGGGGGCCCTTATAAAGATTTTACTATGGACAATCTTAGGAAGCGGCATGTCATAGTGATTGATAGGTGCTGCATGTGCAAAGGAAATGGGGAGTCCGTTAATTATCTTCTCTATTGTGAGGCGATGTGTGTCTTATGGAATGCTTTATTTAGTCGTGTTGAGCTTTCTTGGGTTATGCCAAGGCGAGTTTTGACTTGTATGACTATTGGTAGTTTTTAGAGTGCTGCCGTGTGAAAGATGATGTTTTCTTGTATTTTATGGTGTATTTGGAGGGAAAGCCATGATAGGAGTTTTGAAGATCGCAAGAAGACGATAGAGGATATTAAGTCTTTTTTCTTCAGTACTCTTTATTTGTTGACAGCTGCTTATATTTTTCCTTTGGTCCTAAGTTTTCATGATTTTTTTCGAGGACCAAGAAAGAACGTTTGAAGAGCTCAAGTCTTTCTTCTTTCACACACTTTTTTCTTGGACAGCAGCTTATCTAGCCCCTTTAGCGATAAGCTTTAATGAATTTCTTGTACATTTTTCTTCCCCTTCTTAGGCGGTTCCTTGTATGCTTCCTGTGTGCCAGGACTGCGCTTTTGCGCTTTTTCAATAAATTCTTTCTTATTTATCAAAAAAAAAGTTTTCATGATTTTTTTATTCTTTTAGTTAGGTATTTTCTCTTGTATACTTCCTATATACTTGAGTGCGTCTTACGCTTTTAATGATTTCTCGATTACTTATAAAAAAATAAAAAAGTATAACAATTGATAAGTTTGCTAGGATCCCCCCGAATTGCACTTGAGTTCTTCCATTGTTGCAGGAATCACTACCATACTCTTGTATTCAATCAGAGCTTTTAAAATGGCTTGATTGTGTTTGTACTAGTCAAATAGGTGAATGTCACTTCCCTTTTGAAGTTTCCATAGTTGATTAATAAACTTCTTTAAGGTTTAGATGGGGCATCATTTTTCTCTGCTTCCTTTCAACTTAATATGTTATACTATGAAAGAATGTGATGAGTTGTTAATTGGTCCTTCATATTGGCTTCATTTGTACGGAAGGGATTTAAAGTAGTTGTATGCAATAACTGTTTAGTGTTATTTTGTAGAACCTGAGAGGCACAATATAATTAATCAAGGTTGTTTTTAATTTCTTTCCTCTATATTTGTGTCATGAAGATTATTGTTTGTTTTGCTTTTGGAGTTTGCTGTTTAGTTTTACAAAGGGACATGCTTTTCTTTCAGAGGATGAGCAAATTCCACCCGTCATAAAGGAGCAACCTAAAAGTAAATGGGATGATGAAGATGCGGATGACAATGATGTGAAAGAGTCATGGGAGGATGAAGATGAGCCTACACCGGTATGATTGATAACTAATTATGATCTCTTAGCATTTTTTTCACACTTCTGGATGGGAATAGAGGATGGAGTATTGGTTAATTGATTATATCCCTGGGATGATTCGTTGGCTAGATATTGAGGGAATGTTGATTTTGGATAATGGATTGACAATCTGCAGAGCCATGGAGATTAAATTATTTGTATAATCAGATCCAGTTTATTTTTTGACATTTCTATTTCATCGGTTCAGTTGAAAATAATACAAGTCATTTCTTGAAAATGGTTTTGCTATTTTAAGTAGCATACAGTTCATATTGGGAAATGAATAATAATTTTGAGTGATGGTTGTATATTTCTGTTTTATGCGGTGGAGGCTTGGTTTGTGAAGGGACAGAGAATGTCCAGTCATGAAATTTTATGGATTTGTCTTGTTCCGAGGGGTCTAGTCTATAATTTCTTTTGACTGTTCTCTCTGCTGGTGGATTTGCTATTTATATCAGATAGTCCAGAGTGAAAGTGAAACATTTGAAATTGCATACTGCTTTCAATTCTAAAAAGTCTTTATAATAATCTTGCCAGACATTTTTCTTCTAATGATTAGTTATAATGATTTCCTTGTACATTTTTCTTCCCCTACTTAGGCGGTTCTTTTGTATACTTCCTGTGTACCAGGGTTGCGCTTTGCGCTTTTAATAATATTCTTACTTCTCAAAAAAAAAAAAAAAAAAAAAAATTCCCAGACAATTCCAGTGTTTTTCTTAGAACATAAGTCTATCTGACTAGGGACTTGAGTATCATTGATGGGTCTGGGTGCCTGATGTGTATCTTTAAAGTTTAACAGGCGCAAGCATTTTTAAATTTCAAACTGTCCAAAGTTTGGCATAATTGTGTCTGGAAGGGAATCGTTACTAGAATAGTTGTCTGTGGTGTTTCTCTCGACTCTGCATGTACTCGCCTGCTCTCAAAATTTGGCCATGGTTGTGTCTGGGAGGGAATCGTTAATAGAAGGTTTTATGTGGTGTTTCTCTTTTATGCTCTACATGTACTAGGCTGCTCTTTTTCTTTTTTTCAAAATAAGTATCTCACTTATCAGTGTAAAGAAAGTGTTCAAACCAATGGCCTTTGTGTCAAAGGACACTCCCACCCCCCTTAAGGATGGTATGGTTGATGAGGTAATTGGTTGAATTAGAAAAGAAAAAAGAGAAAAAAAAAAGAGAAGAGAAAAAAAAAGGTGCACAGATGATGATTACTTTTGTGAATGTAATGACTTGGGTTTGTGATATAATATGTTCATTTGGTTCACAGAAAAAGGTAAACAGGTTATCTGCAATCTGATAAATATTCAAACGCTGCCTGCCAAAAAGCCCTTTTTTTTTAAAAAAAAAGAAATTTAATATTTTCATTTTGTTATCTTTTGGGGATTGGTTGGGGTAGGGGATCGGTTGGCAGTTTAGGAAGCATAATGAAATGACATTGTTAGAAATGAATCTTCATTTGGGCCCAAATACAAAGAGTGATACAAAACCATTAGAGTTCAGCTCAAATTAAATTTGAGTAGTGCAGGCCTCTGACCTCCCTCTTTGGCAACATATCATGTGAGTTTGATGGCTTTTCATTCACTGGTGATATTTCATCCCTTGGAGATGGAGTTTGGTTCTGATCATGTTTTTTGAATTGAAAGAAACTTCCTTACTATGAGAAATATAATTTATTTTTCTTCGTTTGATAAGGGTTGATAACAGTGAGAATATATACTAACTGTTTCTTTTGTTCTGATGTTTTAAATTAGAACCAGGCCATAGTGCCTGATCGGTGAATGGCTACCTGGTTGTCTGTGCTGTTTGGTCCAATTATTAAACTTCTTAGAACTAGCGAAACAACCTGTTTGAAGAGAGCCAATGTAGTTGGAGCTGTGGCTTTCATATCTGAAGTTCTTTAACTTGAAACTCATGATGCTCAAGGTTTCTGAGACGGTCATTAGAAGGGCTTTGTTAGCTGAAAAACTTTCCTCTCATTTTGTGACCACATCTGCAATGTATGATAATTCACTTACTGGAAAAAAAAATCTGTTTGTTGCTTAGGCTGTTTGACAGAGATCCAATGGTGAACTAGTGACCACAGACATGTTACTCCATTTCTCGAACTGGATAATATTCAGGCCGTGTTGACTCTGCCAGCACCAAGTAACATGGACATAAACAAAAAGATAAATTACGTTGAAAGTGTGTATCAATGATGTCTTGTCAGTACAGTGTCGTTACTGCATCAATGCTTCGCTTCACGTCATATGCTGTTCACTTAGTTTGAAAAAATGTTTTAGTCATGTAAATTTTCCGAGTGTTATGTCCTTCACGGTCAGCTTGTTGGATGCATATATTTTACTGGAACACGGATTAGAATTTGCTAGTATGGAGTCTGGTGTTAGAGCACTGTCACATGGAGTGACATGCCTATCCCTCATCTTTATTGTGGTTTGCTTGTTCATGTTAATGTGAAATCTGTTTTGTGTATATGTGATGGGATCAGGCACCTGAAGCAAAACCTCCAGCTGAAAAGGCTCCCAAGAAACCTGCAGTGAAACCTGCCGAAAAGAAAGGGAAAACTGTTGAAGTAGTGAAGGAAGAGCCACTAGATCCTGTAGCTGAAAAACTCCGCCAACAACGGTAATGGTTCAAATACTTCTTTCTGCTAGTAATGGATGCTTTTTTCAGTAGTAGATTAATGTAGGAATATCTATTCCTCATCTGATGATTGGTAAATGTGACACAGAAAAACCATTTAAATTGTGGACCAGCAATATATATTACTTTTTACACAATCTGTCTTGAGCCGCATCATCTTTTAATGTTGCATTTGTTCTTTGTATCTGTATTAATTTTGAACGTATTGGCTAGTTGAGTTATCACACTATTATGGATTAGGTTTGATATTTACTTAGATCTGGTTCTGAGGAGCTCAGGCTCAAATCAGATTGTTACTGGTGATGTAAGTTAGTGTCTCTCATCATGCTGCAAGTATTGTAAACTAACAGCTTCAACCTATCTCCTCTACATAGTAAGATTGATAATATCTAGAATATGATTTAACTGAAAGCGCATGAATTGAGTTTTAATTAAGTTTCAAGTGAAGTTTACCACTGAACTGATCCTTATTTGAGCTGTGATCACCCTAGCTTGATTGATGCTTTTCTAAATCTTCATGTGTGCAAACAGTGCTAAAGTTGTTAATGTTTGACATGCCTACTTGTTAGACTTGGACATGGCTATTGTATCTAGTGGATAACCTATGCCAGGGTGCCCTTTTGCACTTACATTGTTGGGTTTTAATAACAATTTAGGACCTTCAATAGGTTAACAATTTTTGGACAAGAGATCGCAAAGTTGAGGCATGCCTGTACTTTTTCATAATAAATGCGTTTTTGCCCTATTGCACCTATATTGTTGGTTTTTTTTTTTTTTTTTTTTTAATTTTTTATTGCAGTTTTTGACATTCAATAGGTTAACAATTTGTGGACGAGATAACAAGGTAGAGGGCATGCTTCTACGTTTCCTTAATAAATGCATTTTTATTATGAAAAAGTAGTGGCATTTGTTTTCCATGTGATGCTATTCACCATTTTAAGTTTTAAGTAAAGAAATAATTCATTTTTTCAACCCCAGTAGTGTGGTTACTTCTCTTGTATACTTTTCATGTACATGAGCTTTTGTTCTTCAAATAAATTATTATTCATAAAAAAAAGGAAATAAATCATTTTGGTTCAAAAGTAAAGCAAGATTTAAAAAATGTCCATCCACCTTTATGATTTGTCTGGCTTCTTTTAATGGTTTAGATCTAAAGTAATTCTACCAATGTATGTGAGGACGTAAACAATGTTGTGGCATCACTCATCATAGTTTTTGCCATATATAGACAACCATAATTATCACTATCATAATAGAGCTGCACTTCTTACCTTAGAGGTTTTAACTTCGTGATTTCACCACCCCCCTCATTTGATACTACGATTAGTCCTGTGAGTGTTCATGCTACTGAATATCAGTCATTTGTAGTCAAGGGAAGGAAAAAAAGGGAAAAGGTTAAGCAATCCTAAGTAAAAGATTGTAGTTTTGTGGACAAATTAGGTGACAATGTAGTATATCAATCCAAGTTGTTGTGCTTTTTCAAACCTTCAAATTTTAATTTCCAGTGTTTGGATACGTGCACCACATTAGATACCTATCCAGTAAAATAATCATGAGTACCCCCACCCAATTTGTGGCATGAGTTTGCTTTTTTGATGCCTATCTGTTCTTGGAAAAACAAAAAGTGGCACCTGCAGTGAATCCTGAAGCAGGTCTTGATTTATTATGGACGAAAATCTGTATCTTCCTTTTTTCTGTCTTTTGTTCCCAAGTTTGATTTCTGCTACATCCAATGTTTCCTAAAAAAATGCTTTCTCTTGTTTAGCTGTTTTCTGCTAAATTACTTTTCAGACAAGAAATCCATATGGTAATAAATGCTTGTTGATTTCCGTATATTCAAATCTTCATCTTGAGATTTGTCATTTTGGGACAGTAATTTCATGTGCGCGTTCGCAACATCATATGTTGCAAGTCGAATGTGTATTTTCACCTCTCTCTTGTGCGGTGTCTCCACATCATGTGTGGCCTGCCTGTCATTTTCAGGGTGGGCATTTCCCTCTGAGCTAAGAGTGGATAACTTTATCTTGACTATGTCAATTAGATTATGATGTTATTGTGCAGCATAGGGGTGTACAACCGGTTCCGGTTGCGGTTATTGGGCAATAACCGCAGCCGCAATTGGGGTCCCCAGTTATTTGATTTTTAAAAACCGCAACCGCAACTGGGACTCTGGTTGCGGTTGCTCATACACCGGTTTTAATGTTATGGATTACAAAAAAAAATTATTTTTAATCACTTCTCATTAAAATTTATTTTTGAAATAGAAACTAAAAAAAGTTTGTTTATATTCAATGTAAGACAACTGGACAAGTTATATATATAATATATTTTTTTTTTTTTCGTTTCTTTTCTCTTTTTATTTTTTTTCTTTCTTTCCCTCTCTCGAGAGCAGAGCTCCTGCAAGCTCCCTGCTTGCTCCCTAAGCTCCTGCTTGCTCCCTGCTCAGGGAGCTCAAGCTCCCTGCAGCAGGGAGCTCTTATTGAGAGAGAGAGGGAGAAAAAGAAAAGTAAAAAAGAAAAAAATGAGAGAAAAAAGAACAAAAAAAAAAATATATTAACTTGTCTAAATTTATAATTTATATATGTGTATAATATATATATATATATATATTAAAAATTAATATTATATATAAAAACCAGTTATCCGGTTACCCCGTTAATAACCGTTTTTTTTTTTTTTTAAATTAATAACTGCAACCGCAACCGGCCTAACCGGTTATCTGGTTGCGGTTATTTTCGGTTTTGCTGTTTGTCCGGTTATCCGGTAATCTGGTTATAAGCAGTTAATAACCGCCCGCTGTACACTCCTAGTGCAGCATATGACAGTACAATGCCATGGGTTATTCAGCAATGTAGTAAGCATTATACTGTCACATGCTCTTCAAGTCTCAACAAGCTGTTATTTGTTGTAACCTTTGCAATTCGGTAAACCCTCTTCATTCCTAAAGTTTTGTATTGCTGGAATCACCGATCTCAGGGCTGTTAGTATTCTATAAAAAACAGCCCCAAAATCCGGAGTTTTAGTTATTAGGTGCCGAACTGTAAGATCCTGCACATAGTGTCCCCAAAATGATCCTTATCATAGTTTTAAGTGAGAAACTCTATCTCAATTATTGATTACCATTCTCTGGAAATCTATAGAGGGTAGGTTGGTTTGGACAAACTCTAGCTCAATTGCTGTCAAGTACCTTCTGCAGGAACTTTTGGGGTACAGTTGATTATGTGTGGTACTGGTGCGTTATATCATCTGTTGCTGGTCTTTATAGAAACCCACGTGTGTTAAACCCTTTCTCCCATGACAAAGTCTTATATTCTTTGCGATGTGGACATGGAGGCCCACTTGGTCGGGTCTTTGTTTATTCAAAAAAACATTGAAATTCTTTGGTCTTTGTTTACATCTTCTTTTGCTGTCAATTTTTGATATAAAATCTTTACAGCTTAGTTTTGGGAGACAGTTGATACCAAAACTATTTGTGCATATTGAATTTTAATGAAGGACTCTATTAGCTTTTTTATTAAACTACAGAATTTTTGTAACCCCTTCTATGTAGCTTGGTGAAAGTCTATGGCTAGAAGTTTTGGCAGACCCAAGAGTATTCCAACCAAAGACCAAAGTGTTGTAGATAATGATATTCTGCAATTTCCTGCTAGGTTGGCTTGAATTTTATAAATTGTTGAGCCCAAAACTTCAGCTCTAAACGATGAAGGAGAACAAAAAGAAAATTTCCAAATCTGATGGATATTCTCGGATAAGAAACATCAATTACTTGTTAATCGCACAAATAGACTTTTAGTAGGCCTATATTCTCTGAAGTTACTTGGGATTCAATTAAAAAGACTCTTGATAATCAAGTTACTGCTTCCTGCATTAGACCCACAATAAAAACCTTAACAACTCTTAACACAACTCTTTAACAAAAATGACACTAATTCTATCTCTATCTCTATGACTATGTATATAGGAAAGAAAGAATAAAAAAAAAAATCTCTCTTTTTTTTTTAAAAAACTATCTGCAGTCTTTTTGTTTTGGGATTTGGTTATAGTAATAAAGATAATAGCAAATAGAATAGAATGAAATTAATTAGAATAAAAAGAGAAAATGAGATATTTAAGATTTATGCATACCTGCACTAAACTCTGGTCAGTTTTTGGCATTTGGAAGTCACCCATTGACTGTCAGTGTCGTCCTTATTCTGATCATGGTGCATAACTGAAGGTGCATGCTGCCCTTAGATCTGAAGGCTTGCTTGATAAGTTTTTGCCTCATGTTTATAGAATGCTCAATGGTCTGATTCAAATTGTGGACTTCCCTGTATATTTATTATAAAATTTTTCAACTAAAGTTATGTTTTATTTAGTAGTAAAAGTCTATTAAGAGATCAAATACAATTTGTCTGCATGCTTTGATCCCGGCTGACTAAAACTTATGCACTGATCTCAATAGACAATTTAATATGGAGGCTCGTAACTTTTTTGTTTCTGGTATGCTTAGAGGTTCTTTACTACAATTATATTCTTCATCACAGGCTAGTGGAAGAAGCTGATTATAACTCCACTAAAGAACTGTTTGGTAAGAGAGATGATGACAAGACCCTTGATAATTTTATTCCCAATTCAGAAAGTGACTTCTTGGAGTACGCAGAGCTCATTTCACATAAGCTCCGCCCTTATGAGGTGTGTTAAATTGTCTTCCTCTGTTCTGACCAAAGTCAAAGTGAATTTCTAACTTTTGCAAGAATATATGCACTTCCTTTTGATGCAGAAAAGTTACCATTATATTGGTTTACTCAAGACTGTAATGAGACTATCAATGACTTCTATGAAAGCAGCAGATGCAAAAGAGGTTGCATCTTCGGTTACGGCAATTGCAAATGAAAAGCTAAAAGCAGAGAAGGAAGCCAATGCTGGTAGAAAGAAGACAGGTATGGTTTTGCGTACACGAACTTGTGCCTGAAAAATGAGAGCGTCACACACGGACTTGTACTAAATGAGTTAATCCCTGATAAGGGACTTTCACTTTTATGTATTTATTGGATTGGTCCCACCGTTGTCTCAGTCAATGAGGAATTTATGAACAACTGATGTCAACCGCTTTTACTTGCTTGCAGGCGCTAGGAAAAAGCAGATCATTGTTGACAAGCCAGATGATGATTTGGCTGCTGATGGCTATGATGTGCTTGATGACTATGATTTCATGTGAGTGTTTAAGCTCATTCCACCCAAAGAAATGGGATTCAGCATTTGGATCATAAGTAGGGATAAGATCCTCCGGCATCCCCCTCCCCAGAGATTGATATGAGTGCTATTGGCTGTATGTTGTCCAATAAGAGACTGTATCAGAGTGCCCTTTTTTTTTTTTCAATGTTATGGTAAATTTTGTTAGTTTTGGATACTAGATCCACACATTTGTCTGCACATACTAAATGTCGTGCTTTGCATGAGTCATTCAAGGATTTGGTGACAGTGTAAAAGTAAAATTACTATTTATTGAGATTTTTTTGGTTGAAATCCCAGATTTTGCTATCAAACTTTGTGGTTTGGATGAGTATGCTGTGGGGTTGAAGGCAGATTTACTAATGTTATTTATTTGATTGTTATATATCTGTCATATAATTTGGATGATGTGTCAGTAAAAGTTGCTTTTTTATTTTGTTTTTCAGAAGTGTTGATCTCATAGCCAATTTGCATTTTTATATTATTAAGTTGCATAATAATTATATATCGGTCTATTAAATAATTTACTTTTTACTTTAACTTTGAGAAACTTGAGCCGTGAGAGGACTAGGACACGGTGGGAGCGAGAGAGACAGAGAGGACTCCTATCTAGGTTTGACCTTTTTGGTTTAGGGCGTCTAGATTGAGGGGGATAGCTAAAAGGTGGATTCTCAGGATACTCTGGTTGTTTGATTCTGTTTCAATGCTTAGAACGCACATCGCGAATTGGACTGGTAATCCTTTAGTTCGAATGATCTTCTCAAGGTTCCAACAATCTTGGTGCATAACTCTTGATGTGTAACCAGAAAGGAATACGTGATAACAACTCTCAATAGAACGGGGAGACTCAAGTGGATTCATGGCTCGATCCAAGGTTTTGGGAACAAGTAAAAGAGTTGATCCAAGATTCCATCGAAAAAGTGGTTCCGGATGTGTCACTAACCATGACCGACAAGACACAGTGCGACAACCATGCCTCACTAGAAAGATGTGTGAGAAGATTTTGTAAGAGAATAATGTTATTTAGTATATTGTTATATGTTTGATTTACATATAATTTGATGATGTGATTGTAAAAATTAGTTATTGAATTTTCACTTATAAAATAAAATAAAATTAAGAGTTAATTTTTACTGTCACATCATCTCAATTGTATGACAGTATAACAGACTACTAAATATTATTAGTTCAAAACCATTAATTGTGGGAGAGTTGCTTTAAGCGGTTATGAATAGATGTTATAATTAGACAAAAAGACAGTTGTTAAGAACATTTGTGAAGGGTGTATAGGACATTCCAAGTAATGACGTCAAGGCCTATAGATGAATTAGACTCTCACACAATTACTGCCTAAATACCATTAGGCAGCAATTATTGGAGATTCCTATTAAATTATCACTTATCCCAAAGGTTTAAGTTAATAGAAAAATGTAAATTTAATTACTTAATCAATACTTTAACATTCTCCCTCACTCGTGGGTTTAAACTTTCATTTAATAGGTAAGACCCAATACGTGAAATGTTTAATTAAAATAAGAGTAAATGACAGAATTAAAGTTCGAACTTATTTTAAAAGCTTGATAATTTAACAATTTTGATCCATCAAATTGAGCCCGCTTATTAAAGTGCCAAAACAAACGTCCATTTCAATTTGGTTGGTCAGCAACAAATTGGGTGAGTCATCATCGGTTTCTTGTAGTGTTGCAAAGTAGTGAGATGGTCCCTCCACATGAAAAGAGAGGTCTTAGGTTTAGCCCTTAGAGGAGGATATAGTTTTAAAGGTAAGGTATCCTTGTGTAGTCTATATCACTATTTAATAAAAGTAAGTAGTATATCTATAAAAAAAAAAAAGGGATAGTATATAATAATTACGATTACAACTATCGTACTGCAATTTTTATTATAAACTACTTACAAATTGATGTGATAGTCTACGTAGCACTATCACGTACAAACTGACATGTCATTTACAACATGATTTACCAATCATTAAAATATGGACTATTATGTGACACTCATTTTAATAAAATATTGATTATTATGTGAAAGTGTAAAACAAACAATAAAATGGATAAAAAAGCTTGTAAGCAACTCATACATATGTTCCCTTGATATGCCACATATGATGCAGCAATTAGCCGTGATCACATAATAGATCATCAGTTTGATTATACCACTCAGATTTTGTTGGTGACTCTCTCATTGAATTTGCACTGAGTCAGTTTTTTTTTTTTTTTCTTTTCTTTCCTTTGATGAATAAAAGACACTGACATACCATGTTTGTATATATCATATGGTGATGATTAAGTATCATTATAGAATTTAGGAGAGTCATGAGTAATGAATGTCTGATGCTAGTGCATTTCATGTAAGAGAAAAAGCAACCTTTTTCTGCTTTTGGAAAAGAGGAAATTTTCACTTTTGTTGCTCCCTCATCCACAACGGATCATCATGTAAAATTCTCTCTCATGCCAAAAATTGACCCTCCTCGTCGGATGAAGATTCTCTACAATTAATTTATCAGAATTTTACTAAAATTTGGACAACTAGCCCATAGAGAGGAGGTTGCAAGTTTTATCTACCCTAAACAGCCTAAACTGTGGAGTCTACTTGTGTCAAGGTAGGTCTCATAAGCCCCTATTTTGGATTTCGCCATAACCTATTGTAATGTGTAGGATATCCAAATCCCTTTATATTACCATGCTTTCTTTCTTTTCCTTATTTGTCAAACATGCTTTGAAATTTAAATAACCTACTTTTTCTCTATTTAACCAATTCAAGACGGAAATAAAAGGGGAAAAAAGTCCAAAAGTGAGAAAAGAAAGCATACAATTTCCATGCGCTGCCAAAATTTACCAGATTGGAGTTCACTTTTGCATTGACAAAGAGAAATGGAGCAAAAAAGAGATAAATGTAATGTAAAGAAGGAAACTGTTAGTAGTCATTTTATCTTAACTTCACTTCATGACAAAGGAAAAATACATGAAAGGTGTAAGAGATGCATGCCCAGCAGCATTACAAGCTATTACAATATTCCTCGAAAGTTCAAACCAAATTCAACATCCTCCCTACCATTTGAATCCAACCTTACAAACAGGATAGCTACCTCGTATGCATCTCTTACATCCCATGTTTCTAACAGAAATCCAAAAACGGGAAAAAAAAAAGAGAAAAAGAGTATGGGCAAAGACGTAAAAAAGGAAAAATAAGACATGGTAAAACGAGGAATAAAAGACAATTAGAACTAAAGTTAAAAGGTAAATTCGGACCGTTAACCTCAATCCCCCGCGATGCAATAATGACGCTCTCCCGATTCTGCCCCTTTCACTAGGCTAGAAACTCAGGAGAGCGTAATTGCAAAGCTTGTTTTTGTTGTTCTCTTGCCATCAACTTTCACCCATATTTACAAAAGAAACATTCTCCGCGGTGCTGCCGCCCCCGGCCACCGCCATTTCCTTCAATGCCACCTCCCCGGTCCACGGAACCCTGCCAGTGGCCACCGCTCATCGTGATATTGTTTGCTTAGCTAGAAAAGAGCTGTGAAAATCATGAAAATAAAATGAGCTGAAAATTGAAGAAGTGCTAGCTAGCTAAGTAGCAAGAAAGAGAGACTAGGAAGAGTGTTGAGTATAGGGCTGAGGGGACATTATGGGTCGTATATAAAGGCGAGATTGTAGCTTTTGGTTCAACGTGAGTGGGATTTTTTTTTTTTTAAACAAAAACTTTTCTTATTTGGTATATATTTAATCTATATTTCTTAAAGTGAGGTTGAAATTCTTGGTCCAAGCTCGTTAAGGGCATGTTTGTGGGGAATGCAAACAACTCCACTAACTCGGTTTTCAAGGCTCTTGGAGTTTTCATATTATTCTCATGAAGGTGAAAAAAGAAAGGGCCATTGATGGGGAAAAGTGCTACACTGAGAGAGGGCCGGGCTCTCCATACTTTCAACCAAACCTGCATGAATCTGTAAACGTAAACCATATCGGTGGGTCATGGACTTGACTCATATCGAATTTCTTTGCAAAATCTTATGCATACAGATCTCATACGCTAAACCAGAAAAAAAAAAAAAAAGTGTTTGATCATCATTTTTTTTTAGTTTTGAAAAGGTCCTGCTGCTTCTTCTTATTCTTCTTTCTTTTCTCTTTTTTCACCATTCTTTTTTTCTCTTTTTAATGAGTAAGAAAGGGAGGGAGATCAACCAGTACAAAACATAGAGTTGAAAATGTGTTACAATTCTAAGTGTTTTCATGTTTATATAAACTATTGAGCACTTTTTTCTTTTTTTTTTTCATTACTCCAATTTTTAATAGTGAGTTTTATTTGAGATTTATATCATTTAGTATCAGAATCAGCTACCATTTTGAGCAAGGGATCAGATACAGGTCGCCAAACATGAGATTAAATGAGTTGCGAGTTTGTGGTCGAATTACGAAGGGAACCACCTATAAACTAGATTAAAATATATCAATAGTATGTATATACGGACATTAGTTACTACGTCTATTAACTATTAATAAGGGAGGGGAGCCAAAAAAAAAACAAAAAATTATTAGCACTTTTAGTTGTGGAAGCAGTAGATTTGATATGATAGAGTCTCTCTAATTGAGAAACCAAACCCCATGAAGAGAGGTCTCTCATAGTAGAGTCGCACTTGATGGGGTTTGGTTTGTCGGTATATGTGAAAGTGGGTTGCTTACAAGTTAAAGCATACAAAATTCTCACTCGGCGCAAGACAGGAGTTTTCATGGCCAAACCTTTTAGATTTTATTACCTTATTATTGAGGCTTGGAAAGATGTAGGATATGGTGGGGCATTTACATTGAACCCTGTGCGTCGAATTTGGGAAGCAGAGCACACACCATTGGACTCATTCTCACCACACCCTGCCTCCCTATTCTGCACTTTGAATATCAAAAACAGAGAAACATGCACATGTCATTTTCTGAAATACTACCTTTTTAGTTTAGAATTATTTTTAAAAAAATTCTCAATAACTGAATCCTAATATCTAATTAATCATTTACATTAATTCTACTCTTATTTGGCAATTTTCTTGTGATTTGAATTTCTATCACATGTCCTGTTGAAAATTAGATGATAACAATTTAAATATAAATTAATTTCACCAATCCGACTCTATTTTTTTTTTTTTGAAAGTATTATTATACCTTCCAGACTTATATTCCACTATTTATTAATATGATGTAACCCATTTGTTATAGCAATGTTCCTTTTATTTGTATCTATTATCTTTTGAGAATTTAGGAAGTGTTTGTTTTAATATTGTCCATTCCAATTAGATGCATCCCGCGATGTGCATTATTTAGACTTGAAAATAATTCCATATTATTTATAAAAGCTTTAGTGCTAATTGATTGTCTACCAAGTTCTATAACATAGCATTTGCAATAAAAAAACATTTGAATTTTTAAAAATATATTGTGTCCTAAAGAAGAGAGAGAGAAAAAGAAAAGAAAAGAAAAGAAAAGAAGACCTAGCCATACACAACCATGTGTGGCCACCACCACCATGGCTAAGTCGCATGGTTGGATAACCTAGCTATGGCCACGATTAGGTCGTGTGTGGCTGGGTGAGAGCCTAGCTACCTTTTTATTTTTTATATAAAGGGTATAATTATATTTTCATATTATTTTTATTATTAATTAAATTAAACTCAGTCGATAAAGAAAAAGTATTTATTATACTTCCAAAACACTTGTAGAAAAAAAAAAAAGTGATGCTTTGTCAAAATGGGTGGGGTACTCAAGCCTTGAATTTGAAGAAATAATTGCAGAAGTCATCGTCGAGGGAGACATAGAAACACCCTTTTAGGTTTGATTGAAGAAGAGGCTGGTGGGCAACCAAACAGAGAAAAATGGAGCTCAATCACTTTACCATGGATTTGTCCATTAAATGAGAAAAGCAAAGATATAAAGCCCTAACCATAAGTCAGCGATTATCAGATTCTCTCCTCCTTTTTGTTAATCAAGTCACTCTCTATTTTTTCCTTTTTTTCTTTCCTCCTTTTACTTTTCACTTTTTTATTTATTTATTTTAGATTAATATCATGGTACTCCACGTGTCCACCGTAAGTTGGCCGGCGGTCTAATAACGGAATTGGAACTTCTTCTTTTGTTTTGAAATTGACAGAACCAATTCATGATTAAAACATATTTTTTTTGATAAATATATATTACATAATTTAAATAATACGGTGTTTTGTGCCGTGAAATTAAATTTCAAACTGAAGTGGTCTAATTTTTTTTTTTTCCTGAGTTATCTTGATCTAAACAGCTGTTACGTCGACTCCGTTCCTCGTTTATCAGATGACGATAAATTAATGCTGTTCAAAGTTGACTCCTGTCGTCGTTATCACAAAGCAATAGCAGATAGTGGGACCCGTGGCACCAACCCCGATAAATTGAACCCCAATGCACGTCGTAGCAGTTTCCATCCATGCTGAGTGCTCTGCTCCACTTCCCCATCGGTAAATCGTAGCCGTCCAAAGTTGGGCCGATGGTTAATTATAGTGGGTTATAGGGCACCACCGTTGTTTACGTCACTAATACGCCATTTCTACGTAAAAACAAAACCATCTTAAGCAAATTCAGTCTAATTAGTAACAAAGCTTGGACAGAAATTTCCAGCTTACCAGCCCTTTCAGCCAAGAAACGCCACCTGGCTACGAGTACCACCTCAAAGGCACCAAAAGAGCAATAGTAATAGTCAATCATTGGATACTCGACGGCCTCGTCTACGCCAAATTGTCTCGTGGGGAAATCCTAGAAAGTGCCATCGCTGCCATGTGCTCCTTTTCTGTCCGATGATTGGCAGACAGAGAGCGGCGCGTGAGGCCTCGAAAGTGTCTCTTAGCTAACACAACTAAGAGTGGGACCCAGGCCAAGGCCCATTTGATTTGAGCCGTTTCAGGCCCCTTCCTTGTCAGCCCGACCACATACGGCGAGCACACGCATGCCTTTTTTACATTGGATCCCGTTTGGATTTAAAGTTCACTTTTTGGGTAAATGTTTTGGATTTTAAAATTTTATGGGGGATGTTGAGAACGTAGCAAAAACAAAATATCTAGTTCATATTCCAAATATTGATCGGGATCCTTTCAAATTAGATTGCTCAAATTTTATAAAAATTGAGCTAGAAAAAGTATTGTTTAGTTTATCTATCTTGAGTAGGGCGGCTTGACACTCTAAATTGTTTAAAACAAATAGGCTTCGCAGTTCTCTATTTTAAATTGCCCAAATTTTTGCATAATTTAAATAGTCTAATTTTAGAAAATTCTCGTCCTCCATATATCAGTCAATAGTTTGATGTATATCATAAGACATTAGTAATATTTGGAACCATGATGGGGTAGGTGGAAGACTGAAGAAATTGAGGGACATGTGAATGTGTTTGATATTTTTTCCACCGAGCGTTCTAGAGATAAGAGTTTTGCACTTTTGACTACAGGGATAAAGTTTGTCATGCATGTTGATATTGGAGTATACACATTACGCATTTGCACCGAAATTACCATGTAAGCTTAAAAAATTACTGGATTTGCTCAAAATAAAAAGAGAAAAAATAAAATAAAAATGATTGGCTAATCTTAAGTTGGTTAACGTGCTGGTGCTCTGCTTTTCGTGGGTCCCGGTTACTACTTTTCTTGTCTTTGAGTGATTTGTCATCTTGGATTTGGCGTATCACAGTCAAGGGATATACCATAAGATGAAAGTGCTGGGTTGTCAGTTTCAAGTATGGCTAAACTGGGGTTGTGTGAATTGTAGATTTTTTTTTTTTTTCGCCCTTTTTTTTTGTTCTGTTTGAATCTTATTTTCACC
Organism: Betula pendula; assembly: GCA_900184695.1. Lineage (NCBI taxonomy): Eukaryota > Viridiplantae > Streptophyta > Magnoliopsida > Fagales > Betulaceae > Betula > Betula pendula. The sequence continues at coordinate 93,722 of FXXK01000439.1, forward strand.
TAAAAAAAGAGATTTTTTATAGTAAAAAATGATGATAATAAAATCCATAATACAAAGTGGGCTGACATATTACATGTATGGGCCTTTTGTTTGAAACTTATCAGCCGGGCCTTGATTTGCTCCAGTTGCAACTTTTAATGTGTCACTTGCTAAAATGATTGAACTACATTATTGCCCCAAGCCCATCATCAACATTTTTACTCACTGCTTGGCCTAAACACTAATTCCAACAAATCAATAGGCCATTACATCTCGGGTTGCAAACGTCAAATCCAACCACCAAATTTTAACATATGCGCATATAAAAATCTCTGTATAGGCGTAAAACTCACTGCAAAGGGATTGAATTTGGATCCCACATCCTTTTATTGGGTAAAAAGAGTTTGTTAGAATATATTATATTATTATGTTTTTATTTTAGAGTTTATTTATTTTTTTAGTTTATTAGGTTTATTTGTTTATTATTTATAGTCTCTTTATAAATAGAAACATTTGTAATACACTCAATATACAAATCAATATACAAGATATAGTTCATATATTTCTCTCTACTTTTACTCTCTCTCTTTTCTCTTCACTATTCTTTAATATATTTAACAACGCTTGTTTGCCTGAATAGGTTCCTCGCTCTTGTGAGCCCTCTTTCACATGCTCTGTTTAAAGAAGAGAGGACAAGGGTAATAATAATGATCATTAAGGGTCGTGCTACACGTTCGTCTTAAGAACGATTTTTTTTTTTTTTTTTTTTTTTTTTTTTAATGTATTGTCTGAAAGTCCTTACACTTGTGAGGACTTTCAGACGCTGGACGTCTATTTAGACGGGACATCCAGCTCTATCCGATCATTAAAAGATTCTTGTTTGAAACTTTGAAGGGATTTCGGTTTGGAGTGTATGTTTGTTTCCTAGCGAGAAAGGGTGAGAAGGTATTTGGCACGAGTGAGGGAAGATTTCTAGGTGTAAGTAGAGATCTAGTAATGGGGTTTGAGTTTGGATTGGTGAGTTAAATTAACCAAATGATTTCATTACACGTTATTTTTGGGCCAAAATAATTAATACATTTAAAAGTATAAGAATACTAATAAATACTGTAGTATTTCTTTATTTTTGTTACTGGTGGTCAAAAAAATCATCATTGTGAATCACCGGCATACGTTTTCAACTGTCGCAAGAAAACACTTACAGCTACAACCAAGAAGGTCGCCAACATTCAATGTGGCGGTTTAAGAAGTGCAATTAAAACTCTAAAAGTCTTTTTAGTAAAATTTTTGTATTAATTTTATAATCCCATAGTTTGGAAAGCCATAATTATGTGCTGGTTAGCTATTTATTATTATTATTATTCTCTCAAAGTTTTTCCTTATATTTATATGATAGTAAACTAGTTGAAGACATTTGTTTACTTCATAAAAGTCAGGGTATATGATGCAATTGTGAGGACAATTACTAAAGTTAGCTATGTTCTGGACCTTAGAAAGAAATTGTAATTTTTAGGTGTATTGGATTCAATTAGAGATGGCAGGGGCGGAGCCACATGGCCCCTTGGGAGGTTTGTGGCACCCCCAAATTTTTTTAATTTTTCTAAATTTTTTTTAAAATAAATTCTTAAAAATTTAATTTTGACCCTCCAAATATATTTTTTTTTTCCAATTTTGCCTCAAATTGTTTTAATTTTTTAAAAATATACCCTTACAAATTTCAATTTGTCCCCCCCAAACCCAAAAGGCTAGCTACGCCCCTGAGAGATGGTATTATGAAATTAACTAAAAGTGTCTTGGTGGTGAAGATGAAATGTCATAAAATTGATAATTTACATAAGTTTATTGGGAACATATATAGTTATAGGTGGAGTTGTAGTATCTATTCTAGCATAATTAGGTTTCAATGATATAGTTTTGTAGCAAATAAGTTTGACCATTTATGCGAATGTGGTATGTGTGAGCTTTACAAATAAAAATTGTTTAAATGCATAAAATCATAAGAATAGGATATTTACAAGTATTGTGTGTACGATAAACAACGTAGAGTTAATTTGAAGGTATCATCTTTTATAAACAAAGGTTAAAGTAGCATATGATGAAGGATGAAGCATGGATTTTTCATTGTGAAAGTATATAGTTCAATTATTTTAGCTTGTGAACATCATAAAAGTTACAATTGGGGAAATTAACTTAGCAAGGTTGTAATGAAGGGGTGTCTCTTCTTTGGGGGTTGAGAGAGTATTAATTATGTATTATAGGTTGAGATACACCATATCATTTCTGGTGCATCTTATCTAAACGATAGAAGCTTTAATTAGTTGGTGGAAGAGAATCTTTAATTATGATTTAATTAAGATATTGATAAAATATAGATTAGTATTCTAGAATTCTTAGGCTATTCTACCCAGTAGATTTTTGTAAATAAATCTAACCATTGGTTTGGAATTCGATTGGTTAAAGTAATGATACAAGTCACCTTTTATGTTTATTTTGTGTCAACCAAAAGTGACGTGACTTTTAAAATCACCATTAGATCAAAAGTCAATGATCATCGATAATAAATTCAATGGTGATTTTAAAAGTCATATCACTTTTAGTTGACACAAGATAAACATAAAGGATGACATATATAATTACTCTTTACGATATTAATAATCATCACTTCCAAAAAGTATGGCAACTGCTGAAGTTGCAATTGATGAGTTTTTAAAAGTTATAACAATTAACAATTGTCGATATGGGAAAATCTAACCATTAAATTTCAAACCCAGTTAAAATTTGAAGAAATGTACTCGATAGAATACTGTAAGAATTTTAAGAAATCTTGATGGCTAAAATATTAGAGAGAAGTTATACATTATTTTTTTAATTATTTTTTGTCTATCTATATATAAAAAATGTTTAAGTTTATTATTGAATTATGAGACTATATATGTGGTTCCATAAATTTAATGGTAAATTTGCATACTTTTTTATATAGAGATGGATAAAAAAATAATTAAGAGAATGAAAACAATTATTTCTCAAAATATAATCTTTAGTTTTTAGGATTGAATTATTTATTTTGTATTCTTTTTAAAAACTCTACGATTCCATTACAGTTTTCTGAACCAAATAAATGAAATTGTTATTCCAAATACTTAACACCGACTTTAAGTATCTTGTGTTGATGGTCTTAAATTTCCCATCCACTCGAACCATACCCAACAACAGTACAAGATATATAATAAGTAGCTACAATGACCACAATAATTCTATCGTCGCCGCTGAAAATAATAAATCACAAATATATTTAAGCTGCCATCGCATTCAAAACAAGCAAATATCTGGACGGGGCTGGTGCTGGACTTATCATTCCGCGTGGATGACTCATAGGCCCATAGTACTTGTCATTCTTAAGGGACTTTGCCGTGTGGGAGGGGAGGGGGCTAGGGTTAAGTTTTCGTACAACCACCCTCCAATTGTGATCTGAAAAAATACATAAAGACCAAATTATCAAACCGAAATACGGATACCAAACCCAATATCTGTTAAGGCAGCATGGATTATATATACCCTCAGAGTAATTATAACACAATCTCTGCCGTTGACATAATACTGTTAAAATATATTTAAATGATTAATTTATATTTCTTAGTATAGGTCTATTTATGTTATCTTGTATAAGTTGATTTAGGTTTTTTTTTAATTAATTAATTAATTAATTTTTATATGAGGTATCTAGCTTCACCTTTTGCGGCCTAATAGCACTTCGAGCTCACCATAAGACTTATCCAGCGTGGAGGCTAGAGCCTTGAGATTCGACTGACTAAATCCTTGGGCTAATGTTTCTTACTACTCTCAGTATTAAATAGTTAAGTCATGAATTTCGCCTGGGTAGTTGGCCCTAAGAGAGAGTTTACACCTAACAAGTCTTGAATCTGAGACCTATGAGATAATATTCCTTAAGGACCTCTAGCCTCAACTACTAGGCCAACCCCTTCGAGTTAAGTCGATTTAGGTTTACTTGTATAGGACAACTTATTTAACTATAAATATGAACTTATGTTTCTTAAATAATCAGGTTAATGAGAGCATAATGTAGCCTTTAAGGTTATTTAGAGTGGTAGACGTAAGTGTATAACATTGATCCACCCGTAATTTTTTGTGTTCCTTTTTCTCTTTTACTTTCGCTATTATTCTCGTATTTTAGGTTTTCCTACAAACTTTAACAAATACAATAAAAATTGAAAGAAACAAAAAAGAAGCATGCAATGTGTTTGATGACTGATTAACCCAGCATATAAAACATTTATGTTTCAGATCATGGAAAAGACAGGAATGATAAGAGGATTCTTTGTTTTCATTACCTTGTTTTATATAAATCTCAATTGCTTTTCTCAGCATATAAATTCTTATTCTATCAGACCCAAAATTTGCTTGAAAGAAACTCAGGTTGATTTATTAATGTACTTCCTTTGTTCTAACCAGGTCAAATTAATAATTATAGCCTTAATGATCACATGAATTTTTTATAAGATTTTCCAATTTCTGAACAAGCTATTCAAAATTAATGCACGTGAGAAAACATCCTCCAAAATTAGTGAAATGATTAACCAAAAAATATGAATTGTCCATTTAATTAGTCAATGGTTAACTTATCAACCATACACTCTTAATTATTTAACGAATTATGGATCATGATACTTTACAATCTCAAAGAAAGTGTAGACTATCAAATTATAGAATTTATGCAATTTTTTTACATCGAAATGCTTAAAAAATGCTATATACTAAAAATGTGACATGTTATAGTTGATAATTGAGTATATTTTCATTAGGTTCTTACTTTCTCTGTTGTAAAAAAAACTTTGAACAAAAAACTGTATTTTAATTTTCTAAAGAATAAGCGTCTATACAAAAGTGAAGAAGAAGCCTTTTGGAAGGGAAATTCTTTATAACTACCTATAACATGCCACAATTTTTAATATATAGCATTTTTCAAGTGTTTTGATGTAAAGAAACGGTCTAAATTCCGTAATTTGATAATCTATACTTTCTTCAAAATTATAGAGGATTCTAATCCACCAATTATAGACTGCATGTCACATCAATTTGTATAAAAATTGTATTAAAAACTATAGTAACCGAACATATTCCTTTCACCAAATTCCCCACCAAGTAGAAGACTGAAACTAGTCAAAATTAGTTGATTATACTTTGCATTAACTCCTAGACAAGAAAAAAGGTTTCCTAGGGAAAAAATGAAAAAGAAAAAAAGAAGAAGCAAACAATCAATTGCATGGAGTAAAAAAATGTATTGGAAGAATGTTTTTCACTCCAAATCCGAATGTACGAGAGAACAGAAAATTATATGAGAATGCTTCTAAAAATAAGATTGGAAGCGAATCACTAAGTTAAAGCATGTGTTCAATTAGAAAATAAAAAAAAAATAAATCCATAGTTATTTTTATGATGGATAGAGATCATGTGCAATTCGACATGATATGAGAGTGTAGGGTAGGACTACATCTATTTGAGCAAGTGTTCATGCAATTCAAGCAATTAGGGCTGAAGCTGTTCAAACACATGGCCAAATAGGTGAGACCCTCCCCTGCGCTCATATATATATCCCTGCTCTGTTGCATTGCAAATTTGTAATAGGAAATAAATACTGACGAGATCTTGATCCGTTTATGATATTCTTCAAGGAACAATGAGTGGAAAGAAAGATGCACCAACTCTAGAAAAAATAAACTAACCTGCGTCAATCAAAACCATTTGCATAAGAAAGATGGTGGCAATCAAGATTGGTAGGATTGAAGCACGGCTAAAGAACGGAAGACCGCCATTCTTTGGTGTCGCATGAAATGCCATTTCTATTTTGTCTTGTCGTGATCACGAACTAAAGATATTGAATGGTAAACAATTAGAAAAACATAGGAAGAAGAAAGAAAAAAAATAACAATCACAAATAGGGAACAAAAATACAATTACTTACATTGATAAACGGAGACCAAATTTACTGATAATATATAGAATACAAAAGGCGTTCAAAAACACACAAATCCAAATCCCTCAATACAACCAAAACCTCGTACTCTCACACAGAAAATTTTCTACACGAATTCTCTAAGCAAGGCTATCATAACCTCCCTAAGACACAAAAATATAACAGGCAAAAGCCTGTATTTATAGTGGCTGTATAATGGCTCAAGATTGGCAAACTTTATTTGACCCAAATTTTCTGAAATTTGTGGAGAATTCAGGTTGAATGAAAGAAGAGAGCGCGTCCCAAGATGTTTGAACTAGTGAGCATTCATACTGGGCTAGTTAAAAGATTATTTTGGTTAGTTCTGTAGTAAAAAAACCTCTCCATCTTGCTAGTAACTTTGACTAAGAAATTGGCTAGTTGTTACAGGTCAACAATGAATAAAAATTCTAATAAAAAATAATTCTGAGTCTCTCTTCTCTTTGGAAATAATGAAAATATATAAAAAAAAGAATATTTTAATGAAATAATGAAAATGAATAACTAAAATGTTGAGTAGATGTGGGTGATTTAAAAAAAAATGTGGTATTTAATTAAATTTTAGCTAACTATTTATAGAGCCGAATATGAAAGATAACCATCCAAAATCTCTTTGGATAGGGCTGTAATTGAGCCGAGCCAAGTTGACTAAAATATTGAATGTTCAAGTTTTGTTCGTTTAATTTTTTTCGGACACGAGCTAAGCTCGAGCTTTTCACTGAACGAAATAATATGTTCAAGCTATGTTCATTTATTTTTCGAATGAGCTCGAACTTGTTTACGAGCTACTCAATTAATTTAGTCATTCCATATATAAACTAAATGTGGTGATTGTTTAGTATTTTTTTAAAAAATTAATACTAATCATTAGTTATTAACTATGGTTAAAATTTATTGTTTGAGTAATTAGATAAATTAACTCAAATTTTAAATAATTCAGTCTCAATTTTATATGTTTATCTTATAGTAAATATATACATTTATATACACACACATACACATATATATACATACACACAAGCTCACTCATATACATACAAAGACACATATATCAATATACATATTCACAATTACAATAATTTAACTTATAGCTATTAAATTATGAAAAAGATTTGTTTTTATTTGATTAAACACTTGACATATTTTCATTACAAAGTTAAAAATAATAAAAGTGAAGTTATACGAGCTTATACAAGTCGAGCCGAGTCTAAATTTATACAAACTTGAATTTATTGTTATAACTCTTTTATTTAATAAACAAACCGATCCCGAACAGAACTTAAACATGTTCACGAGTAACTTTATTCGCTTATAACTCTATTTCTGGAAACTAAAAGTCTTTCACTCTGACCAAATTCTTCGAAAATTCAAATTTTCCACTACCCCGATCTGTTTGAAAAGTCAGATGGTATATTACACCACCTACTCGGCTATAAATTATGGGGACCGGATTCTCTTCATTTCAAAGAAAATAGAGAGAAATCGGTTAGGCTTAAATGAGAGATAAAATAATATTTATTCTTCATTTAAGCTTAATTAGCTAAAATTAGAAATGATCAAATGATTATTTTTCAAATTACAATGTATATCGAGCATTTCTCAAGCCTCATCTCTATTTCTTTGGGAAAATGGAGAGGGAGAGAGTTTTGGAGGGAGTTTTGAGATTAAGCAGTTTGCGACGAATGAACCATTTAAGGAGTATTTAAATAATGTTAATGTGATATATGAGACATGTGATAGTTGTTGATAAGCTTGACGTGCCAGGGCATTAATGAAAATAGACAAAAGGAACTAAAAATGCTACTAAGACAATTACAAGTATCAGTTCAGATAATTTTAAAATCGAAGTAGTAATTTGATAAAAGTTCAAATCGTATGAATCAAAAGGAGATTTAACCCTAAAGTTATGTTTACGTGTAATAGTTATTTTAATAAATAATTTTTATTAAGAGTGGAATGGATTAGTTTTAAAATAGGTATTCTCTCATAGTTATCAGAATGGTTATTTCAAGACTATTCATTCAATTTATTTCATTCTTAATAAAGATAATTTCTTAAAATAATTATTTCGCGTACTAAACATATCTTAATTTTTATTTGACCAAGGTGATTGTTATTTGTTATCTCCTTACATTTCTCTATTTGTCTATCATCCAAAAAATTCATAAACCACCGTATAGATATGTTTATGAAGATGTGGATTATCTCTATTGACTTCCTTAATCGATTAAGCAAGTCAAGATGTTACAAACTTTTTTCGTACCAGTGTACTGTGTAGGGCAAAGATACATGCCCATAGAATTTTGTTTTCCAGGAAATTTCTTGACAAGTGATATAATTCAATTGTGGTGTATGTGCCTTGAATTCAACCAATTTTTTTGTTGGCTTTCAAGCTAACGTGTTCGGTGTGGTGCATTTAATATACCTAACTTTTGCTTCCCACACAGTGTATTTAATGCACCTGTTTTTTGTTTTTTGTTTTTTGTTTTTTATTTTATTTATTTATTTATTTTTAATTCTGAAATGTGAGAAAGGCATGAACTATTTAGGGTTTGTTTGGATGTCTCATTTTTTTTGGTTTAATTCAATTTTTTTTAATTTTTCACAAAAGTCAACAATCTTCAATAACTCAAATTTTTCAACCCAACTCAAATTTATTTCACTCAACTCAAAAAATAATATAAAAAATAATATTTTTATTTTTATTTTTTTAAAAAAAATTGAATTTTTTTTTTTTGGAGGGGTGGCTTGCCCACCCCATCCATATTTGGGGTAGCTCAAGCCACCCCATCCATATTTGGGGGTGGCCAAGCACCCCAAAGAAAATTTTGAGGGTGCTCGGCCACCCCCACACCATTGGGGTGGTCCGGCCACCCCAGCTTTTTCCTTCTTTTTTTTTTAAAAAAATATTTAAAATAATAAAAATATTTTTTATTATATATTTTTTAAATATATTCATCTACTCAAATATTTTTTCTAAACCATCCAAACATAATTTTAAAATTATTTTTTTCTCGATATCTGTGAAGTCAACATAAAATTAAATAAAATCAAATAAAATTTAACACCCCAACAAACCAAATTATCAAACCGAAGAAAAAAAAATAAAAAAAAGAAGAAGCATGCAATGTGTTTGATGAGTGACTAACCCAACATTTAAAACACATATGATGAGTGATTAACTAAAAGTGTCTTGGTGGTGATGAAATGTCATAAAATTGATAATTTACATTAGTTTATTGGGAACATAGTTTTAATTATAGCCTTATAGGTGGAGTTGTAGCATCTCTTCTAGTATAATTAGGTTTCGATGATATAGTTTTGTAGTCTATACAGCTTGACCATTTATGCAAATGTGGTATGTGTGAGCTTTACAAATAGAAAATTTTTTAAAGGCGTAAAATCATAAAAATAAGATATTGACAAGTGTTGCGTGTATGAGAAATAACGTAGAGTTAATTTTAAGGTATCATCTCATATAAACAAAGGTTAAAGTAGCATTTGATGAATGATGAAGCATGGATTTTTCATTGTGAAAGTATATAGTTCAATTATTTTAGCTTGTGAACAGCATAAAAGTTACAATTGAGGAAATTAACTTTGCAAGGTTGTAATGAAGGGGTGTCTCTTCTTGGTGGTTGAGTATTACCTATTTATAAGGTGGAGATACACCATATCATTTTTGGTACATCTTATCTAGACCAGAGAAGCTTTAATTAGATTATGGGTGAGAATTCAAATTATATATGGAATCCACGTATTCAATAGTGTTTGTAAGAATTGAGAGGATGAGAATAGATGCAGTAGTATTCTTCATTAACAAAATATAGATTAGGATTTCTAGAATTCTTAGGCTATTCTACTGGATAGATTTTTGTAAATAAATCAAACCACTGATTTGAAATTCAATTGGTTGAAATTTTACCATACCAGTAATTATCACTTCCAAATTATGGCAACTGCTGAAGTGACAATTGATGAGTGAGTAGTGCTAGAGGTCCGTATGGATGTCTAGCGTCCATTTTTCAATTAAAATCAAAAATTAAAAATTAAAAAAAAAAAAGGTTCAAACGTGTCTAATTCCCATTTCATACTTCTTCAAGATTATGAAATAAGGATAAAATAAGTCTGAACCTATTTTTTGTTAAAAAAAATCTAACCATTACATTTGAAGAACTTTACTCGATAGAATACCCTAATAATTCTAAGAAATCTTGATGGGTAAAATATTATCTTTAGGTTTTAGGATTGAATTATTTATTTTGTATTCCTTTCTAAGACTCTACGAGTCCATTACAATTTTCTGAACCAAATAAATAATATTGTTATTCCAAATATTTAACACGGACTTTAAGTATCTTGCGTTGATGGTTTTAAACTCCTCATCCACTCGGACCATACCGGATGACTATGAGTGCCCCCCTGCCAGTAGTGGATTTCTTTTACTTGGGCACTGGTCCAGGGCCCCGTGGCGCTCGTGGACGGGGAGGGGGGGGCAGGGTCAAGTTTTCGGTACACCCTCCAATTGTGATCTGAAAAAATACATGAAGACCAAATTATCAAATCGAAATACGGATACCAGATCCAATCTCTGTTACGGCAGCATGGAATTATATTTACCCTCAAGAGTGATTATAATACAATCTCTGCGGCTGACATAATATTGTTAGAATATATTCAAATGATTGTATGAGTCGATTTATGTTGTCTTGTATAAGTTGATTTTTTTTTTTTTTTTTTTTGTTAGTTTGAATCTTTCATCATTTATTGATAATATATGAGCAACATGCTTTTACAAATTATGAGCTTAAACTACAATAAATAGCAAAAAACACAAATAACCATAGCACAAAGTTATGAACTTACATAGTTATAGAACAGAGAAACCTAACTATACCATCATCTTTCACACACCTATATAGAACACCGAAAAAGAACATATCTGCTCCGAGCAGACTAGATCTATAATATGAGTAACCTAATTTCACACTAATTTTTATTAATTGGGTCATGAGAGATAACCTCCCACATTGAAACTACTCATCCTCGACCATAAAGGCCAGGGTAACAATAACAAAAAACAAAACAAAACAACGACAAAAAAATAGCACTCAACAGATCCATCGACTGACGAGGGCGCGGTTAGCGGTAGAAGGAGTCGGAAGAACCAAGGAACATGATGCAAGGGCGCATGAGGTAGTAGAGCCCTCTAAAGTTTTCAGATCTGATTTTGAAAAACCAAAACTAAAAACTCCAAAAAGCAGATCCGAGACCATGAATGGCGGGAGGAGGTAGAATCCGACCAACTAATGGTGGAGATGGAGTCGGCCAAAAAAAAGGTGGATAAATCTTCCAAAAAGGGAGAAAAAAGCCTCCAGAGGAACGATTTTTACCTCCGGAACAAAAAAAGGGGAGGGGGAAGGAGGAAGCGGGGATTAAGAGGGAGGAGGGAGAGGTTCTCCCTCCTCTGCCAAAACGTAGGGAGAATTTTCGGCTGGTGTTTGTATAAGTTGATTTTGGTTTACTTGTATAGGTAGATTTATTCAACTATAAATAGAAACCTATGTATTATAAACAATCAAGTTAATAAGAGCACAATGTAGTGATTGACGTATATAGGTGTTTAACACCGAATAACCCCTAATTCTTTGTGTTTATCTTTCTCTCTTTCTTCCACTATTATTCCCGTATATTAGATTTCCCTACAAACTTTAACAAGTACAGTGAAAATTGAAAAAAAACAAAAAAACAAAAAAGAAGCATACAATGTGTTTGATGATTGATTAACCCAGCATTGAAACATATATGTTTTAGAATGGAAAAGACAGGAATGATAAGAGGATTCTTTGTTTTCATTTCCTTGTTTCATATAAATCTCAATTCTTTTTCTCACCATATAAATTTATTCTATCAAACCCAAAATTTGCTTGAAAGAAACTCAGGTTGATTTAATGTGATTCCTTTGTTCTAACCCAAATTAATAATTATAGCCTTAATGATCACATGAATTTTAAGATTTTCTAATTTCTGAACAAGCTATTCAAAATTAATGCAAGTGAGAAAACATCCTCCAACTACATATACATTTTATAGGGTACTATAACTTTTATTAAGACTTTTTTTTAATTTTTTTTTAATTTTTTTATAAATTGATGTGTCAATTCATAATTGATGAAATGATTAATTAAAAAAATATGAATTGTCCATTTAATTAGTTAGCAACCGACTTATCAACCAAATACTCTTAATTATTTAGAGCTTGTTTGGGATTGCGATTTTAAAAAGTGCGATTTAAAAACTTGATTTTTGAAAACGCAGTTAAACGTTTGTCAAAATCACAGTTGGCCTTTAAAATCGCAGTTTAGCATTTAAAAATCTGCATTTTCAAAAAAACACTTCCTTAACTGCGATTTGAAAACGCAGATTTTCTGCATTTTCAAATCGTAATTTTTTAAAAACGTAGTTCCCAAACAATATAGTTTTTGCGATTTGGTTTAAAATCGCACTTATTGTCTACAAAATCGCTTACCCAAACGCACCCTTAATCAATTATGGATCATGATCTTCTACAATTTCAAAAAAAGCGTAGATTCTCAAATTACAGAATTTAAGCATTTTATTTACATCGAAACTCTTGAAAAATGCTACCCATTAAAAATGTACGCGGCATCCTACAGTTGAAAATTGAGTATATTTTCATTAAGTTCGTACTCTTTATGTTGTAAAAAAAGTTTTGAGCAAAAAACTGTCTTTTAGTTTTTCTAAAGAATAAGCGTATATGCAAAAGTGAAGCAAAAGCTTTTTGGGAGGGAAATTTTTTCTAGCTGCCTCAATAACATGGCACAACTTTAATAGGTGCCATTTTTAAAGCGTTTTGATATAAAGAAATGATCTAAATTCTATAATTTGAAAATCTACACTTTCTTGAAAATTGTAGAAGATCATAATCCACCAATTATAGATGGCATGTCACATCAGCTTATATGAAAATTGTATTAAAAACTATAGTACCCCCGAATATTTTCCTTTCACCAAATTCCCCACCAGATAAAAGATTAAAACATTGTACTTTGCATCAACTCCTAGACAAGAAAAAAGGTTTCCTACGAATCAATTGCATGGAGTAAAAAAAGGTACAAGAGATGATCTTTTTTACTCGTGATCTGAATGAAAGAAAAAATGAGAGATTATATGTGAACATTTTCAAAAATAAGATTGGAAGTGGCCCACATGTGCTCAATTAGAAAAAAAAAAAAAAAAAATCAATTGCATGGAGTTATTTTTATGATGGATAGAGATCTAGTGCAACACTCACATTCACATACCATGTGCAATAGGACATGATATGCAAGTGTAGGGTAGGACTCCATCTATTCAAGCAGGTGTTCATGCAATTCAAGCTATTGGTAGGACTCGAGTTGTCCAAACACATGGCCAAAATAGTGAGACCTTCTTCTGCACTGATATATCCTTGCAAGGGCGTAGCTAGCATTTTAAGGTTAGATTAGGTTAGGTTAGGTTTGGGGTGGTGGGTTAAAAATAAATTTCTAAAGATATACTTTAAAAATTAAAAGAACTTTAAAAATTTTGAAGGGCCATGTGGCTTCGCTTGCTCTATTGCATTACACTAGGACATAAATATTGCACGAGATCTTAATTCGTTTATGATATTCTTCAAGTAACAATGAGTGGAAAGAAAGATGCACCACCTGGAAAAAAATAAACTAACCTGCGTCAATCAAAACCATTTGCATAAGAATGATGGTTGCAATCAAGATTGGTAGGATTAAAGCACGGATAAAGAACGGAAGGCCGCCATTCTTTGGGTCGCATGAAATGCCATTTCTATTTGGTCTTGTCGTGTCACAAACTAAAGAATTGAATGGTAAACAATTAGAAAAACATAAGAAGAAGAAAAATATAACAATCACAAATAGGGAACAAAAATGATGTGATTTAGCACAATTACTTGCATTGATAAACGGAGAATTCTCTGAGCAAGGCTATCATAACCCCCCTAAGACACAAAGATATAGAAGGCAAAAGCCTGCATTTATAGTGGCTGTATAACGGCTCAAGATTGGCTAACTTTATTTGACCCAAATTCTCTTAAATTTGTGGAAAATTTGGGTTAAGAATGAAAGAAGAGAACGCGGGTCCCAAGATATTTGAACGAGTGAGCATTCATATCGGACTAGTTAAAAGGTTATTTTGATTACCTCTATTGCAAAAAAAAACCTCTCCATCCTGTTAGTAACTTTGACTAAAAAATTGGTTTGTTATTTCAGTGTTCAGCAAAGTACTGTAGTTTGTAACTTAACAATGTATAAAAATACTAATAAAAAATCAGTATGATTCTCTCACCTCTTTAAAAATAGTGAAAATGAATAACTAAAATGTTTAGCAGATATATGCGCTTTAAAAAAGTGGAGAACTAAAAACAATGTGATATTTAATTAAATTTTAACAAACAATTTGTAGTGCCGAATATGAATTATAACGGTCCAAAATCCGTTTTGGACGCTCCAAACTCCATACTTCTCTCATTTAAAAAAAAAAATCCGCAATACACCGCGTGGGGAGCAAGAGTCAGCTATATATATTTGAAAAGAATAGCTATAACAAAAGTAAGCTATATTAAATGCACCACACAGACGTTAGCTTGAAATTAAGCCACAAAAAATTGGTTGAATTCAAGGCACCTACACCACAAGTCCCCACCATAATTGAATTATGAGCCTCAGATTATAACACAAAAATCTTGTCAAGAAATTTCCAGGAAAACAACTTCACTTGACCGCAGGGGAGACTCAATTTTTATGGGGATCAGGTGATTGTCTAAGGCTTTTAATTTAGTAAGACTTAAAAAAAAATTAATTGAAATAATTATTAATTAGAATAGTCTTTATTAAAAATAAAATAAATAAAATATATTAGCCTTGTAATGACTAATCTGAAAAAAAATATCTATTATTTCAATTAAAGAAATAATAATTTTTTTATGGTTATCGAGATAACTATTCAAAGGCTAATCTATTTTACTTCTTTTATTATTAATAAAAACTATTTTAAAAATTAGTCATCCAATATATTAAATGTATCAAAAAAGTGTCCCCTGCGGGTGGCAATGGCAGATTTGTACCAATGGTTGGCCCTGGTCCTTCTGGACATATATCTGGGTTTGGTAATTGAATGGTACTTGACCAGTTGACCGTAATGGAGTAGGTGGGTGGGGGGCGTTAACTTTTTCAACAACCACCCTCAAATTGTGATCTGAAAAAATATATAAAGACCAAATTATCAAACCGAAAAAGAAAAAAAAAAAAAAAGAAAAAGAAGAAGCATGCAATGTGTTTCATGAGTGATTAACCCAACATATAAAACAGATATGTTTCAGATCATGGAAAAGACAGGAATGATAAGAGGATTCTTTGTTTTCATTTCCTTGTTTCATATAAATCTCAATTCTTTTTCTCAAGCATATAAATTTGTATTCTATCAAACCCAAAATTTTTCTTGAACGAAACTCAGGTTGATTTAATGTGCTTCCTTGTTCTAACCCAAATTAATAATTATAGCCTTAATGATCACAAGAGCTTTAATATTTTCTAATTTCTGAACAAGCTATTCAAAATTAATGCAAGTGAAAAAACGTCCTCGAACTATACATATGCCTTTTTTTTTTGGTGGGAGTACTACAACTTGTTTTGCAAGCTATTTTACAAAATGATGAAAATGATTAAGTAAAAAATGTAACTGGCTAATTTAATTAATTTGTGGCTGACTTGTCAATCATACACTTTTAAATATTTAACTAATTATAAATAGTCACATCTGTTTATATGAAAATTGTAATAAAAACTGTAAAATCTCACACATTATTTTTTTACCAAATTTCACACCAAGAGACTGAAACTAATCAAATTTGATAGTCGATTGGTGAAGTGTTCAGATCATGGTGATGTGGGCAGTTTGCAGCCGGCGACGTTGCGAGAAGTCCATTGAACATTATTATTTATCGCTCTATTTTGATAATGAAAAGTAAATCAAAGACATAACAAAGCAAACAATCAAATGCATGAAGTTATGTTTACGATGGATAGAGATCTGATGCAATACTTATGTTCTATTGCAGTGTAACAAGACACGGTATGTGAGTATAGGGTAGGGTTCAGACAAGTGTTTGGACAATCCAAATAAGTGGGGGTTCAAATAAACTAGACATTTACTCGAATAGGTGAGACTATTTTCTGCACTCACATACCTGTCATATTGCACTAGAATAGAATCGAATAGTAGATTATTATTTTTATTTTTATTTTTTCCTTTGTTTTTTTGTTCTGTTTGAATCTTGTTTGAATCTTATTTTCACCTAAAAAAAAAAGATATTTTTTATAGTAAAAAAATGATGATAGTGGGCTGACATATTACATGTATGGGACATTTGTTTGAAACTTGTCAGGCCAGGCCTTGATTTGCTCCAGTTGCAACTTTTAATGTGTTCACTTGCAAAAATGATTGAACTACTTTCACCGTGAAAGTCCCGTGCTTCATCGGCAACATTATTGCCTCAAGCCCATCATCAACATTTTAAGCCACGACAATTTTGAAAAAACACAAAGGAGATTTGAGTTTTCTTTCTAGTATTACTTGCAACCAACCAAGAAGGTCGCCAACTTATTCAATCTGGCGGTTTAAGAAGTGCAGTTAAAGTTTTGAAAGTCTTTTTAGTAAAATCTATGTATTAATTTTGGATCAGGCTTGCATGCTGTAGAAAAACTACAGCATGCAAGCTGTAAAAAAAAATGAAGGGCCCAGATCCATTGAAATTTTTTTTCAATGGATTTGGGCCCTTAGATATCTACAGCTTCCATGCTGTAGTAAAAACTACAGCATGGAAGCCTCATCCATTAATTTTATAATCTCATAGTTTGGAAAGCCATAATTATGTGCTCGTTAGCTATTTATTATTATTATTATTATTCTTTCTAAGTTTTTCCTTATATTTATATGATAGTAAACTTGTTGAAGACATTTTGTTTACTCCATAAAAGTCAGGGTATATGATGCAATTGTGAGGACAACTAATAATGTTAGCTATGTTCTAGACGTTAGAAAGAAATTGTAATTTTTAGGCCTATCGGATTCAACTAGAGGTGGTATTATGAAATTAACTAGAAGTATCTTGGTGGTGATGAAATGTCATAAAATTGATAATTTACATTAGTTTATGAACACAGTTTTAATTATAGCCTTATAGGTGGAGTTGTAGCATCTATTCTAGCATAATTAGGTTTCGATGATATAGTTTTGTAGCATATACAGTTTGACCATTTATGCGAATGTGATATGGTGTGAGCCTTACAAATAAAAAATGTTTAAAGGCGTAAAATCAATAAAAATAAGATATTGACAAGAATGTGCGTGTATGAGAAGTAACATAGAGTAATTTTAAGGTATCATCTCATATAAACAAAGGTTAAAGTAGCATTTGATGAATGATGAAGCATGGATTTTTCATTGTGAAAGTATATAGTTCAATTATTTTAGCTTGTGAACAGCATAAAAAGTTACAATCGGGGAAATTAACTTTGCAAGGTTGTAATGAAGGGGTGTCTCTTCTTTGGGTGGTTGAGTATTACCTATTATAAGGTGAGAATACACCATATCATTTCAGGTGCATCTTATCTAGACGAGAGAAGCTTTAATTAGATTATGGGAGAGAATTCAAATTATGAATGGAAACCACGTATTCAATAGTGTTGCAATAATTGAGAGGATGAGAATAGATGTTGTAGCATTCTTCATTAATAAATATAAATCACGATTTCTAGAATTCTAGGCTATTCTACCAGATAATTTTTGTAAATAAATCGAACCACTGGTTTGAAATTTTACCATATCAATAATTATCACTTTCAAAATATGGCAACTGCTGAAGTGACAATTGATGAGTGAGTAGTGCTAGATGTCCGTGTGGACGTCTAGTGTCTGGTTTTCAATTAAAATAAAAAATTTAAAAAAAAAGACTTTTTTTGATAAAAAAAAAAAAAGAAAAAAAGAAGAAGAAGGTTCAAACGTGTCCAATTTCCATTTTATACTTATTCATGGTTATGAAATAAATCTGAACCTATTTTTTGTTAAAAAAAATCTAACCACTAAATTTTGTTAATAATTTGAAGAAATTTACTCAATAGAATATCCTAATAATTTTAAGAAATCTTGATGGGTAAAATATTGGCTTTAGGTTTCAGGATTGAATTATTTATTTTGTATTCTTTTTTAAGATGATACGAGTCCATTACAATTTTATGAGCCAAATAAATAATATTGTTATTCCAAATATTTAACATGGACTTTAAGTATCTTGCGTTGATGGTTTTCAACTCCTCATCCACTCGGACCATACCGGATGACTATGAGTGCCCCCCTGCCCGTAGTGGATTTCTTTTACTTGGGACTGGTCTATGGCTCCATGCCGCTGGTGGAGGGGGAGGGGGACTGGGGTCAAGTTTTCGTACAACCACCCTCCAATTGTGATCTGAAAAAATACATGAAGACCAAATTATCAAACCGAAATACGGATACCAAATCCAATCTTTGTTAAGGCAGCATGGAATATTTATATTTACCCTCAACCTCAAGAATGATTATAATACAATATTTGCGGCTGACATAATATTGTTAGAATATATTCAGATGATTGTATGTGTCAATTTATATAAGTTGATTTTGGTTTACTTGTATAGATAGGACTTATTCAATTTATAAATAGGAACCATTTATTGTAAACAATCAAAGTTAATGGGAGAGCACAATGTAGTAGTTTCGACGTTTTTTATTTTTTAAAAGGGTTGGGTTTTTTAAAAAAAAACAGACCAAAACCAATCCGTAATTCTTTGTATTCCTTTCTCTCTCTTTCTTCTAACTATTATTCCCAAATATTAAATTTCCTACGTATAAAAATACAAATGAAAATTGAAAGAAACAAAAAAGAACCCATGAAAGTGTGTTATGATGAGTGATTAACCCAGATATCAAAACATATATGTTTGATCATGGAAAAGACAGGGAGTGATAAGGAGGACTCCTTTGTTTTTCATTTTTCTTGTTGCATATAAATTTTTACTCTATCAAACCCAAAATTTGCTTGGATAAGAAACTAGGTTGATTTAATGTGTTCCTTTGTACTAACCCAAATTTTAATAATTATAGCCTTAATGATCAAATGAATTTTAAATTTTCTAATTTGCTTGAACAAGCTATCAAAACTTAATGCAGTGGCGCGCAAACATCCTCCAACGTAATCCTCCAACTACATATACCTTATATTGGGTACTATAACTTTTTTAAAGTCTTTTTTTTTTAATTTCATTTATTTTATTTATTATTTTATAAACTGATGTGTAATTCATATTGATGAAATGATGAACCAACTATTGAATTGTCCATTTTAATTATTATAGCGGATTGTCAACCATTACTTTTAATTATTTAACCAATTAATGGATCATGATCTTCTCAATTTTTTTTTTGTAAAAAGTGTCAAATTTCTCAAATTACGAATTTAGGCAATTTCTTTACATCGAAACGCTTGAAAAATGGCTACCTATTAAAATTTTTTGGCTGGGCTCAGTTGAAAAAATCGAGCTATATTATTCATTCAGTCTTACTCTTATGTTGTAAAAAAAGTTTTTGGAGCAAAAAACTGGTCTTTTTGATTTTCTGAACGAATAAGCGTATATGCAACAGTGAAGCAAAAGCCTTTGGGAGGAAAGTTTTTCTAGCTACTTCAAGAACATGACACACTTTAATAAGTGCCATTTTGATAAGTGTTTTGATTGTAAACCAGACAACGACCTAAATTCTATAATTTGATAATCTACAGTTCTTTAAAGTTGGTAGAAATCCCACCCACCAATTATAGATGGCATGTCACATCAGGCTGTATGAAATGTATTAAAAACTCTAGTACCTCGGAAAATTTTCCTTTCACCAAACCCCCCAAGTAAAAGGATTGAAACATTCTATTTGCATCAACTCCGAGACAAGAAAAAAGGTTTTCCTACGAATGAATTGCATGGAGTAAAAATAGTATAATTTTAGATTATCTTTTTTACTCGTAGATCTAAATGAAAGAGAGAATCGATAAATTTAGTTAACATTTTTCAACAAATAAGATTAGAAAGCGGCCAACATGTGACTCAATTGAAAAAAAAAAAAAAAATCCAATGTATAAATTACATTTTGTATGATGGATAGGAGATCTGTGCAACACTCACATTTCGACATACCAATGTGCAATAGGAGCATGAATAGCCAAGTGTAGGGGTAGGACTCCATCTTTGGGAGGTGTTCATGGCAATCAGCTGGTAGGAACTCAAGTTGGTCCAACACTATAGCGCAAATAAGTGTACCCTTTTTGCACTCACATATCTTCTGCACAAAATTTGGGAGGGGGGGGGGGGTAGGGGGTAAATTTCTAAATGTATATTTTAAAAAAATTAAAAAATTAAAAAATTTTAAAGGGGCTATGTGGTTCCGCTTGCTCTAGGACATAAATATTGCACGAGATCTTAGTCTGTTTATGATATTCTTCAAGTAACAATGAGCGGAAAGAAAGATGCACCAACTCTGGAAAAAAAATAAACTAACCTGCGTCAATCAAAACCATTTGCATAAGAATGATGGTTGCAATCAAGATTGGTAGGGTTAAAGCACGTATAAAGAACGGAAGGCCGCCATTCTTTGGGGTCGCATGAAATGCCATTTCTATTTTGTCTTGTCGTGATCACAAACTAAAGATACTGAATGGTAAACAATTAGAAAAACATAAGAAGAAGAAAAATATAACAATCACAAATAGGGAACAAAAATTATGTGATTTAGCTCAATTACTTGCATTGATAAATGGAGAATTCTCTGAGCAAGGCTTACATAACCTCCATAAGACACAGATATATAAAAGGCAAAAGCCTGTATTTATAGTTGCTGCATAATGGCTCAAGATTGGCCAACTTTAATCGGCCCAAATTCTCTGAAATTTGTGGACAATTTGGGCTGAGAATGAAAGAAAGGGAGTGCGGGTCCCAAGATATTTGAACAAGTATTCATACCGAACTTGTTAAAAGGTTATTTTGGTTACCTCTATTGCAAAAAAAAAAAAACCCTCTTCATTTTGTTAATAACTTTCACTAAGAAATTGGTTAGTTGTTACGGTGTTCAGCAAAGCATTATAGTTTATAGCTCAACAATATATAAAAATACTAATAAAAAATCAGTATGATTTTCTTACCTCTTTAAAAATAGTGAAAATAAATAACTAAAATGTTGACCCGATTTAGGCACTTTAAAAAAGTAAAAACTAAAAAAAATATGATATTTAATTAAATTTTAACTAACCATTTATAGAGCCAAATATGAATTATAACGGTCCAAAATCCTTTTTGGTTGCTCCAAACTCTATACCTTTGTCATTTCAAAAATAATAATAATAATTGGTGAAAGAAACTCAGGTTGATTTAATGTGCTCCTTGTGTACTAACCCAAATTAAATTATAGCCTTAATGATTCACATGAATTTAAGATTTTCTAATTTCGAACAACTATTCAAATTAACTGCAAGTGAGGAAACATCCTCCAACTATCCTCCAACTTACATATACTTTATATGGGTACTATAACTTTATTAAGTCTTTTTTTTTAATTTTTATTTATTCTTTAATTTTTTTATAAACTGATGTGTCAATTCATAATTAATGAAATGATTAACAAATTATGAATTGTCCATTTTAATTAGTTAGTAGCCGATTTGTCAACCATATACACTTAATTATTTAACCAATTATGGATCATGTCCTCTACAACAGTCCATGCTACACGTCCGTCAAAGACGGACGTGTACGTCCATTCTTTAACAATTTTTTTTTTTTTTTTTTTTAGCCTTCCGCTAAGCGACGCTAGCTCCTACTCTCCTCTAAATTTCAAAAAAAGTGTAGATCTCAATTACAGAATTTATCAATTTCTTATGAGTCGATCAATTTGAAAAATGCTACCTATTAAAAATGGGCATGCTATAGTGAAAATGAGTATATTCATCAGATTCTTACTCTTTAGTGTTTAAAAAAAGTTTGAGCAAAAAACTATATTTTGATTTTTTAAAAAATAAGCGTATATGCAAAAGTGAAAGCAAAGCCTTTTTGGGAGGGAAGTTTTTTCTAGCTGCCTCAATACATGGCACAAAACTTTAAGAAGTGCCAAATTTTTGTAATATTTTGAGTAAAGAAACGACCTATATTTTATAATTTGATAATCAACTCTTTTTTTAAAATTGTAGAAGATTCCTATCCACCCCATGATAGATGGCATGTCACATCAACTTGTATGAAAGATTTATCAAAAACTATAGTACCACCGAACATTCCTTTCACCAAATCCCCACAACAAGTAAAAGAATGAATAATTATGACTTTGCATCACTCCTAGACAAGAAAAGGGTTCTACGAATCAATTGACATGGAGTAAAAAAGGTACAAGAAATGATGTTTCACTCCGTGATCTGAATGAAAGAAAAAATGAGAATTATATGTGAACGTTTCTAATAAGATTGGGATAGTGTGGCCACATGTGCTCATTAGAAACAAAAAAAAAAAAAAGAATCAATTGCTGGAGTTATTTTTATGATGGAATAAATCTAGTGCAACACTCACATCACATACCATGTCATATAGGACATGATATGAAAGTGTAGGGAGGAACTCCACTATTCGGGCAGTGTTCATGCAATTCAAGCAGTAGGACTCAAGTTGTCCGAAACACATGGCCAAATAGGTGAGACCCTCTCTGCACTCACATATCTTTGCAGGGGCGTAGGCTTAACATTTAAAATAAAAAAAATAAAAAGGCATGGACTCAACGCTTATTCTGATCAAGCCCAAACAACCTTTTCATTCATTCAATACGTTGGTTCTTTATACCCAGACAATCTCAATCTCTTTGCGCCGACTATATTCAAACTTATCGTTTAGTTTTAGATGAATTATTTATTTGTTATTCTTTTCTAAACTCTACGAGTCCTTACAGTTGTTCTGAAGAATAAATAAATTGTTATTCCAAATATTTAACACGTGACTTATAAGTATCTTGCAGTTGATGGTTTTTAACCTTCTCCCACTCGGACCATACCCGGATGACTATGATGCCCCCTGCCTTGGGTTTATGACGACGTCGTGGTGGGTGCTTTACTGGTTTGGGCCACTGCCCGTAGTGACGGGAAGGGGGGGGCAGAGTCAAGTTTTTACTAAACGCACCCTCAATTGTGCTCCTAAAAAAATAATAAAAGACCAATTATCAAACCAAAATACCAAGAAAACAAACCAAACTCTGTTTAAGCGCAGCATGAAATTATATTATACTTCAACCTCTAGAGATGATTTAATACAATCCTCGGTTGACATAATATTTTTAGAATATATTCAGATATATTTATGGATTGGTAATGGGTGATTTATGTTGTCTTGTATAAGTTACTTTGGTTTACTTGTAAAGGTAAGACTTCATTCAACTATAATAGGACCCTATTTATTGTAAACAATCAAATTAATGAGAGAGCACAATTAGGGTTGACGTTTATAAGTATTTAACACCAAACAATCCGTAATTTTGTGTTCCTTTCGTCCTCTCATTCCTTCTACATTATTCCCGATATTAGATTTCGCTACCAACTTTAACAAATACAACTGAAAATGTAAGCAAACAATAAAAGAAGCATCGCAATGGTTTGATGAGTGATAAACCACAGCATATAAAAATATTGTTAGCATCATGGCATAAAGACAGAGTGATAAGGAAGACTCTTGTGTTTTCATTTCTTGTTTCATCATATATCTCAATTCTTTTCTCAGCATAAAAATTTTTATTCTATCAATACCGCAAAATTTGCTAAAGAAACCAGGTTGATTAATGTGCTTTCCTTTGTAGCTACCAAATAATATTATTAGCTTTCAATGATTCAATGAATTATAGATTTTCTAATTTCTGAACAAGCTATTCAAAAGTTAACGCAAGTGAGGAAACATCCTCCCAAACTCTCCTCCAGATACCCTCCCAAACCTACATATACTTTTATTGGGTACTATAAACTTTATAAGTCTTTTTTTAAAAAAAATATTTATTTTAATTTATTTTTTAATAAACTGATGTGTGCAGATTATAATTGAGAAAATATTAATCAAATTATGAATTGTCCATTTAATTAGTTAGTAGCCGTTTGTCCCATCCATACACTACTTAATTTAACCAAACTTATGGATCCAGTGATCCTCCTGCAATTTTCAAAAAAAAAATATAGATTCTCAATTACAGAATTTAGGGCATTTCTCTTATACCAAACCTTGAAAACTGCTACCTATAAAAATGGGGCATGCTACAGTATAAAATTGAGTATCTTTTGTATCAGGTTCTTACTCCCTCTGTTTGGTAAAAAAAGTTTGTGCGCAAAAAACCTGTGCTTTTGATTTTCTCGAAGAATAAGTGTATTATACAAAAGTAAAAGCAAAAGCTTTTGGGAGGGAAGTTTTTTCCTAGCTGCTCAGTAACATGACACAACTTTAATAATGCCATATTTTGTAATTGTTTTTTGATGTAACAGAAACGACTATAATTCTTAATTTGATACATCAGACTTTCCTTTAAAATTGTAGATAGATCCTAACCACCAATTATAGAGGCAATGTTCACATCACCTGTAGAAAATTGTATTAAATAACTATAGACGTCCCAAACAGTTTTTCCATACCAAATTTCCACCCTAGGAAAAGATGAAACATTATACCTTTGCATCAACCCCTGGACAAGAAAGAAAGGTTTCCTACGAATGAATGGCATGGAGTAAAAAATGGTACAAGAGATTATCTTTTAACCTCCAATGATCGAAATAAAGAGATGAATGAGAGATTATATGTGAACCATTTCAAAAAAAGATTGGACACAGTCCCAACAAGGGCTCAATTTTTTTTTTTTTAAAAAAAAAACCCGCTCAATTGTATGAAGTTATTTTTATGATTGATGAGAGATCCTAGTGCAACCACTCAACATTCACCATACCATGTGCAATAGGACAAATGATACTCAAGTGTAGGGTAGGACTCCATCTATTCGACCAAGTGTTCTGGGCAAATTCAAGGCTAGTAGACTGACTGTCCCAAACCACAGGCAAATAGGTGAACACCTCTCTGCATTCAAATGTCTTTGCAGGGGTGTATAGCATTTTAGTTTTGGGGGAGGAGGGGGAGGTAAATTGCTAATGTAATACTTTTAAAAAATTCAAAAAAAATAAAAGTTTGAAGGGGCCATGTGCCCCCGCTCCGCTCTGTTGCATTTGCAATAGAACATAAATATTGCACGAGATCGTAGTCCGTTTATGATATCTTCAAAACAATGAAGTGAAAAGAAAGATGCCCAACTTTGGAAAAAAAATAACTACCGCTCAATCAAAACCTTTGCAGAAGAATGATGGTTGCAATCAAGATTGTAGGATTAAAGCACGAATAAAAAAACGAAGGCTGCCATTCTTGGGGCGCATGAAATCGCCATTTCTATTTTGTCTTTCGTTGATCACAAACAAAGACTATTCGAAGATTAACAAAGTTAGAAAACATAAAAAAAAATTAACAAATCACAAATAGGGGAACAAAAATGATGTGAGTTAGCACAATCCTACTTACATGAATAAAACGGAGAATTGTCTGAGCCACGCTAGGCTGAAATGGTTAAGATTGAAGAATATAAGAATGAAGGGCTGAGATTGAAGAATATAAGAATCTCATATTTTTGATAATATTAGGGGATCCGGATCCGTGTATGATGAGTGATTAACCAAACATATAAAACAGATATGTTTCAGAATCTCAGATCATGGAAAAGACAGGAACGATAAGAGGATTGTTTGTTTTCATTTCCTTGTTTCATATAAATCTTAATTATTTTTCTCAAGCATATAAATTTGTATTCTATCAAACCCAAAATTTGCTTGAACGAAACTCGGGTTGATTTAATGTGCTTCCTTGTTCTTACCCAAATTAATAATTATAGCCTTAATGATCACAAGAGCTTTAATATTTTCTAATTTCTGAACAAGCTATTCAAAATTAATGCAAGTGAGAAAACGTCCTCGAACTATACATATACCTTTTTTACTACAACTCGTGTTACAAGCTATTTTACAAAATGATGAAAATGATTCAGTATTACAAGCTATTTTACAAAATGATGAAAATGATTCAGTAAAAAATGTGATTGGCCAATTTAATTAATTTGTGGCTGACTTGTCAATCATACACTTTTAAGTATTTAACTAATTATAGACAATCACATCTGCTTGTATGAAAATTGTAATAAAAACTGTAGTATTCCACACATTCTTCTTTTACCAAATTTTACGCTAAGAGGCTGAAACTAATTAAAATTTGATAATTGATTGCTGAAGTGTTCGGATCATGGTGATGTGGATGGTATGTTGCCAGTGACATTGTGAGAAGTCCATTGAACATTATTATTTATCGCTCTAGTTTGATAATGGAGAATAAATCAAAGACAAAACGAAGCAAACAATCAAATGCATGAAGTTATGTTTACGATGGATAGAGATCTAGTGCAATACTTATGTTCTATTGCAGTGTAACAGGACACGGTATGTGAGAGTGTAGAGTAGGGTTCAGGTAAGTGTTTGGACAATCCAAATAGTTGAGGGTCCAAATAAATCAGACACTTACTCGAATAAGTGAGACCCCTCTCTGCACTCACATACTTGTCTTATTGCACTAGAATAGTAGATTTTTTTTTTTTTTTTTTGCCCTTTGTTTCTTTGTTCTGTTTGAATCTTATTTTCACCTAAAAAAAAAGATATTTTTTATAGTAAAAAAATGATTATAATAAAATCCATAAGACAAAGTGGGCTGACATATTACATTTATGGGATATTTGTTTGAAACTTGTCAAGCCAGGCCTTGATTTGCTCCAGTTGCAACTTAAAATGTGTTCACTTGCTAAAATGATTGAACTACCTTCACCGTGAAAATCCTGTGCTTCATCGGCTACATTATTGCCTCAAGCCTATCATCAACATTTTAAGCCGCGTTTTGAGAGAACACAAAAAAAATTTGAGTTTTCTTTCTAATATTACTCACAACCAACCGAAAAGGTCGCCAACATATTCAATGTGGCTGTTTAAGAAGTGCAGTTAAAGCTTTAAAAGTCCTTTTAGTAAAATTTAATGTATTAATTTTATAATCTCATAGTTTGGAAAGCCATAATTATGTGCTCGTTAGCTATTTATTATCATTATTATTATTATTCTTTTTAAGTTTTTCCTTATATTTATATGATAAAACTTGTTGAAGACATTTTGTTTACTCCATAAAAGTCAGGGTATATGATGCAATTGTGAGGACAATTACTAATGTTTGCTATTTTCTAGACCTTAGAAAGAAATTGTAATTTTAAGGCGTATTGGATTCAACTAGAGATGGTATTATGAAATTAACTAAAAGTGTCTGGGTGGTGATGAGGAAATGTCGTAAAATTGATAATTTACATAAGTTTTCTTTGAATTAAAAAAATCAAAGGCTGAATCTCAGCCTTTGATTTGAACTACAGCAGATATGCGGTAGTTTAAACTACCGCATATAAGCCTTTGATTTTTTTAATTCAAAGAAAACAGGATAGGAGTTAGCTGTTCCTTCTGTCAAAACATAACAGAGACCGGCTTCTTTTCTTTTTTTCTTTTTTTTTCTTTTTTATTTTATGCAAACAGAGACTGTTTCCCTCATAGTCCTCAGGTCTTATCCACCGACATACACAGGTCATTCAACTCGATTACAGAGGACGAGGTGATAGAGCCCCATTCTTAAAAAATCAAAGACCCAAAAAAATAAAAAAAAATAAAAAGGCCATGGACTCAACGCTTATTCTGAGTCTAGCACCAACACTTTCATTCATTTCAATAACGTTGGGTTCTTTATACCCAGACAATCTCAATCTCTTTGCGCCGACTACTATTCCAATATTATCTTTAGGTTTTAGGATTGAATTATTTATTTTGTATTCTTTTCTAAAACTCTACGAGTCCATTACAATTTTCTGAACCAAATAAATAATATTGTTATTCCAAATATTTAACACTGACTTTAAGTATCTTGCGTTGATGGTTTTAAACTTCTCACCACTCGGACCATACCGGATGACTATGAGTGCCCCCCTGCCTGTGGTTTATGCCGACGTCGTGGTGGTGCTTTATGGTTTGGGGCCACTGCCCGTAGTGGACGGGGAGGGGGGGGAGGGTCAAGTTTTCTTACAACCACCCTCCAATTGTGCTCTAAAAAAATACATAAAAGACCAAATTATCAAACCAAAATACAGAAAACAAACCCAATCTCTGTTAAGGCAGCATGAAATTTTATATTATATTTACCCTCAAGAGTGATTATAATACAATCTCTGCGGTTGACATAATATTGTTAGAATATATTCAGAATATATTTATGTGATTGTATGGGTCGATTTATGTTGTCTTGTATAAGTTGATTTTGGTTTACTTGTATAGGTAGACTTATTCAACTATAAATAGGAACCTATTTATTGTAAACAATCAAATTAATGAGAGAGCACAATGTAGTGGTTGACGTTTATAGGTATTTAACACCAAACAATCCGTAATTTTTTGTGTTCCTTTCTCTCTCTTTCTTCTACTATTATTCCCGTATATTAGATTTCCCTACAAACTTTAACAAATACAATGAAAATTGAAAGAAACAAAAAAGAAGCATGCAATGTGTTTGATGAGTGATTAACCCAGCATATAAAACATATATGTTTCAGATCATGGAAAAGACAGGAGTGATAAGAGGACTCTTTGTTTTCATTTCCTTGTTTCATATAAATCTCAATTCTTTTTCTCAGCATATAAATTTTTATTCTATCAAACCCAAAATTTGCTTGAAAGAAACTCAGGTTGATTTAATGTGCTTCCTTTGTACTAACCCAAATTAATATTATAGCCTTAATGATCACATGAATTTTAAGATTTTCTAATTTCTGAACAAGCTATTCAAAATTAATGCAAGTGAGGAAACATCCTCCAACTATCCTCCAGCTACCCTCCAACTACATATACCTTTTATTGGGTACTATAACTTTTATTAAGTCTTTTTTTTAAAAAAAAAATTATTTATTTTATTTTATTTTTTTATAAACTGATGTGTCAATTCATAATTGATGAAATGATTAATCAAATTATGAATTGTCCATTTAATTAGTTAGTAGCCGATTTGTCAATCATACACTCTTAATTATTTAACCAATTATGGATCATGATCCTCTGCAATTTCAAAAAAAATATAGATTCTCAAATTACAGAATTTAGGCAATTTCTTTATATCAAAACGCTTGAAAAATGCTACCTATTAAAAATGTGGCATGCTACAGTTAAAAATTGAGTATATTTTTATCAGGTTCTTACTCTCTATGTTGTAAAAAAAGTTTTGCGCAAAAAACTGTCTTTTGATTTTTCTGAAGAATAAGTGTATATACAAAAGTAAAGCAAAAGCCTTTTGGGAGGGAAGTTTTTTCTAGCTGCCTCAGTAACATGACACAACTTTAATAAGTGCCATTTTGTAATTGTTTTGATGTAAAGAAACGACCTAAATTCTATAATTTGATAATCTATACTTTCTTTAAAATTGTAGAAGATCCTAATCCACCAATTATAGATGGCATGTCACATCAGCTTGTATGAAAATTGTATTAAAAACTATAGTACTCCCGAACATTTTCCATTCACCAAATTTCCCACTAGGTAAAAGATTGAAACATTATACTTTGCATCAACTCCTGGACAAGAAAAAAGGTTTCCTACGAATGAATGGCATGGAGTAAAAAATGGTACAAGAGATTATCTTTTTAACTCATGATCCGAATAAAAGAGAGAATGAGAGATTATATGTGAACATTTTCAAAAATAAGATTGGAAGCAGCCCAACATGTGCTCAATTTTTTTTTTTTTCTTTAAAAAAAATCAATTGTATGAAGTTATTTTTATGATGGATAGAGATCTAGTGCAACACTCACATTCACATACCATGTGCAATAGGACATGATATGCAAGTGTAGGGTAGGACTCCATCTATTCGGACAAGTGTTCATGCAATTCAAGCTAGTAGGACTCGAGCTGTCCAAACACATGGCCAAATAGGTGAGACCCTCTTCTGCATTCAAATGTCTTTGCAGGGGTGTAGTTAGCATTTTAGGTTTGGGGGAGGGAGGGGGGGAGGTAAATTTCTAAATGTATATTTTAAAAAAATTAAAAAAAAATTAAAAATTTTGAAGGGGCCATGTGGCTCCGCTCGCTCTGTTGCATTGCAATAGAACATAAATATTGCACGAGATCGTAGTCCGTTTATGATATTCTTCAAGTAACAATGAGTGGGAAAGAAAGATGCACCAACTTTGGAAAAAAATAAACTAACCGCGTCAATCAAAACCATTTGCATAAGAATGATGGTTGCAATCAAGATTGGTAGGATTAAAGCACGAATAAAGAACGGAAGGCTGCCATTCTTTGGGTCGCATGAAATGCCATTTCTTATTTTGTCTTGTCGTGGATCACAAACTAAAGATATTGAATGATTAACAATTAGAAAAACATAAGAAGAAAAAAATATAACAATCACAAATAGGGAACAAAAATGATGTGATTTAGCACAATTACTTACATTGATAAACGGAGAATTCTCTGAGCAAGGCTAACATAACCTCCATAAGACACAAAGATATAAAAGGCAAAAGTCTGTATTTATAGTGGCTGTATAATGGCTCAAGATTGGCCAACTTTATGTGGCCCAAATTCTCTGAAATTTGTGGACAATTGGAGCTGAGAATGAAAGAAAGGAAGTGCTGGTCTCAAGATATTCAAACAAGTATTCATATTGAACTAGTTAAAAGGTTATTTTGGTTACCTCTATTGCAAAAAAAAAACCTCTTCATTCTGCTAGTAACTTTGATTAAGAAATTGATTAGTTATTACAGTATTCAGTAAAGCACTATAGTTTGTAGCTCAACAATGTATAAAAATACTAATAAAAATTAGTATGATTCTCTTACCTCTTTAAAAATAGTGAAAATGAATAACTAAAATATTGAGCCGATATAAAAGCTTTAAAAAAGTAGAGAACTAAAAAATATGTGTGATATTTAATTAAAATTTTAATTAATCATTTGTTGAGCCAAATATGAATTATAACGGTCCAAAATCCTTTAGGGACGCTCCAAACTCCATACTTCTCTCATTTCAAAAAAAAATCAGGTGCATTAAATACACCGCGTGGGGACCAAATGTCAGCTATATATATTTGAAAAGAATAGCTATAGCAAAAGTAAGCTATATTATATGCACCATACAGACGTTAGCTTGAAATTAAGCCACAAAAAATTTGGTTGAATTCAAGGCACCTACAGCACAAGCTATTAGGATCTCTCCGGTTTAAAAGAAATGGAGAGAGCCGGTCAGTGTAAACTGATCGATTTTTTTGTAATTAATTTTATGAAGAGAATCATTTTCCCACCACAAGTCCCTACCATAATTGAATTATGAGCCTCATATGATAACACAAAAATCTTGTCAAGAAATTTCCTGGAAAACAACTTCACTTGACTGTAGCTTTGCCCTACAATGGTACGAAAAAAGTTTGTAACAACTTGACTTGCTTAATCGCAGTCAATAGATAACCCACATCTTCATAAACATATCTATGCGATGGTTTATGAATTTTTTGGATGATAAACAAATATAGAAATGAAAGGAGATAAAAAATAACAATCACACTCGTCAAATAAAAATTATGGTTAAATCTCCTTTTGGTCCATGTGATTTGAACTTTTATTAAATTACTACTTCCATTTTATGACTATGAGAACTGGGATCAGATCCTTTCATATTTTTAAAAATATGAGATTCTCATATTTTTAAATTTGAGCCCTCCATTTCATCTATAGGTCAAAACACCTTTAAGTTTATTTTCTTTTATTGAAACTAATTAATTGCGTTTTCCCAAAAATAAAAAAAATAAAGACATTTCTTCTTCCTCCTCATACATGCCCCTTCTTCTTCCTCAAACCATTTTCTTAAAAAAAATAAAAAACATAACCGGAGAAACTAATAACTGAGAAACAGCAGAGAGGAGGAAGCTTCGATTTATTTACAGATTCTTCTTCTTCTTTACTGAGCCCAACCCACGAGTTTGGAGGTGGGTTCAAGGCCTTCTGTTAGTTGTTCATCAAAAAAAAAAAACTTCTCCAATAGAAGGTGGTGGGTAACGCAAGGCATTCAAATATTGCCTGAGGAAGAAGAAGGGGCCGGAAAGGGATTGTTTTCAATAGACGTTCAGATTTTGTGAATAACGCTTTGTATGTATTCAATAGACGTTAGGTACAATGGAAGGCTTAGATTAAAAAATTTGAGAATTTCATATTTTCAAAAATCTAAGGGGATCCTAATTCATAAGAAGTGAGAACTGATACTTATAGTTGTCTTATTAGCATTTTTAGTCTTTTTGTCCACATTGTATAGTTATTAGGTGAAATTGAACTTTATAAGCTAGCGTTTTTTTCCTAGGTCGTTACAACTCGCCCTACCCCCAATGACATAATATTGTCCGCTTTTGGCTCCCTTGAACCAGACTTCTTAGAAAGTCACTCATCCTGATACTACTATCACATAATCATGCAATTAACTACTCTCGCATAAATATGCTTAACTGCAGAATTCTGATAAGTTAATGGTCATCACAGCTTTAAAACGCGTTGTGTTAAGAATGATGTGAATTTACATATAAGTATGAGTAAATATATGTCAATTCATAGTATTTTTCCTTATATGGTATCAAAGCTCATTTGAGACATAGATAAATGAGTTGTGTTATTTGTATACTTCTATCTCACCTTATTTTACTAGACTGACATAACAGTGCCCAATTTTTCTACTATGTGAGTCTTTATTTTAAAAAAGTAAAAATAGACACTACGACATCAACTTCAATTACATAGATGAAAGACAAATAGAATTTCTCAAATATAATTGGCTTTTCCCCTTTCTCTAATAAGGTAATCTTAAGTTGGTTAGCGTGTTTGTGCTCTGTTTTTCGTAGGCCCTGATTATTACTTTTCTTATCTCTGAGTGATTAGTTATCTTTGATTTTTTACATAACTCATAAATTTAACACAAAATTAACAGATTAAAAGTGAGAAATCTGACCTATTTAATTAAATAAATAAGTCAGATTATGGTTGACTTATATAAAATTATACTCATACCACAACACGGCCCAAACTCAATATGCGAATACGAATTGTCATCTCTAATTTTGATCATAAACGCATATAAAAATCTGTTTGTATTGGCGTAGAACTCACCGCTAGGGGATTAACATCTTCTCTTTTTCGAAAGAATTGGAGCCGTAGCCCCTCGTTGTACGTGACTTGGAGATCCAAACTCAGTCAAGCAAAAGCAACGAGATCTAAATAATGAACTTGTTTGATCAATAGAACATTTCTTTCCAACTCTTTTTCAATTTTTTTTTCTTGAATTTATGTTTAGGTTGCAATGGGTCAAAATCCAGCTTTTTATTGTTTCTCAATCCCACCGACTCAATATCCGAATTCAAAAATCACAACCCGAATCAAGACTTTTTTGAGATGGTTTGATGGGTTGTGTTGTATAATTTTCTCTCGCACAGCACAGTAATGGGAGGGTATTATTCGAGAGGAGTTAAGGAATGGAAGGGGAAAGGTTTGAAAGCTGACATGATCAAATTAGTTTGGAGTGCTTCAGTTTACAATCTTTAGAGAGAGAGAGAAACAATATTAGGCATAAGAATCCCTTACAAACAGAAGAGAAAATTATCCAGAAAATAAGTTTGGGAAGTTAAAACTAGAATCATGTTTAAAGGGAATTATTTGAGAAGCAAAGAAAATGAAGTCCTGTGTTGCAGTTGGGGTCTGATGGATAATGTTTTGGGTAATAGTTGAAGGTGTTTCTGGTGGTGCAGTTGTGTGCAAGGAGTGTTGTCAGTTTGCTAGTTTATCTGTGAGTTGTTTGAGAAGTGTCTGCAGTGCTCTGTTTCTGCTATGACTGTGGATGCAGAGGCTAAGTCTACTGGTTTGATCGATGATGGTCAGGACATTACCTCCCTCTTACCCCACTATTGTCTCATTTCCTTCATTTGAATCATAGTACACCTCTTCTTCCTTCTCCTTGGCTTGTAACTCCATTCTATGCATTAAATAACATTTTGTTTTGGTTTTGTGAAGGGCTGTCTCCCTTGCTGCCCTAAATTATGTTGTCTTCTATACCCAAAAGAACTACCCTTATCAAACCCTACTCCCATGGGTCTAATAGCATCATATTCTTCCTGAATCTTGGCTAAGCCAAAAGCTGCACTAAAATTTAGAGGATTTAGCATTCGAACAAAAGTCTGATTTCATCCCTTAAACCACTAAAGAAACAGCTTAACTTTACCTTTCTGAGAGACAATTGAGCCTATTTGAGAGGGCCTGAAATTGAGGCTTATAAACTGGCCTCAATGGTAGTTTGCCCCAATCTTGTTAGAGATTCCATAGGATCATCATATGCTGCTTGTCCAAACCTAATTTGCAATGATCTAGCAAAGGAGACCCATTTGGTAAATAATCCATTATCCTCTGCATCTTGGAACCAATCTAAGGCCTCACCCACCATATGAAAAGCCATAAGGATTTTCTGATGCACTTGTTTGGTAATACTAAATTTTGATTCACCTTGTATACCCATCTTGAAGGATTTCCCTCAAATCTAACCTGAATACTCTGGCATGTATACTCCTATTGCGCCTGAGCATTCTCCTCCTGTGGGTGTCTTCCTTCTGAATTTTCATTTACTATGCAAGGTCCTGTTTTTAATACTTCTGCAAATTGGTTCAGTTCTTGCTGGAAATCGTCCAAAACTTTGTAATGGTATTCTTGAGATTGTCTTACTAAATCAGAAAGTTGAGAAAATCTAGTACCTTCGGTCATGCTAGAATCAGCTAGCTCTAATACCACTTGTAATGTACTATTTTTGGGTTTCTATTTATAATGATAAATTATTTTGTAATGATAAAGATGAAATGAATTCAATGAAATTGATGAAATGTATTGAAATGAAATTGGTTACAATAAGCTGATTCAAGGTGCCTAACCTCCAAAAAAACGAATACAAAGCAATAATTCTCTTCTATGCTTAACAAATCAGAGTTTGAACTTATTTATAATACCCAATATTTACAACATTCAGTTAAGTAAACTACCCAACACAAAGTCCAGCCAATCGTCCTGAGTTGTAACAAAACGCACGCTACCACAACATAAAACGCAGCTCCATCAAATCCTCCGTCCAACTCCTTGATGGAAGCCAGCTTGCCTTTACCTTTACTCAGGATCACGCCACGTAGCCTTGAGATTAACACCTCATCGGACGAATGACCGCCCCCCTCCCCCATCTTCCTCCTCTTTCAGAAATACATTTCTTTCTCTCATATTTCTCAACTACACAGTATCACTCACACACGACGTCCATTTCCAACGGTTAATATTAATATCTGATGTCTGTAACATTTAGGATTTTAAACAGTATTTTAAGTTTTGAAAGATCTGATGTATGTATATATATATACACAACATACTTCTTGATTATCACAAAAAATTGATGAAGCCAACAGTCAGGCACGGGAAAATGGAAACTTAATACAGAGAAAACATACAGAAATACTTACTAGACAGGACGGATCGAACAAAATAGGAAAGCAAGCGAAAGGGAGATATAGCAGGAAACCAATGGAATGGGAGGGCTAGGAAAGATTATTTGCGGCAACAGCCAACAGCTATCTTTCCTGTCCTCCCACTCCGAAGAATTTCCGTAGCTCGCCTTCTCTTTCACTCTTCCTCCGCCTCTCTCAAGTGTCATCCTCTTCTCTCTTGTATGTTCATCACTCTTTAAGAAAGCTGAAAAGAAAGGTACCACAGGAAATTTGTACCCGATACGTGTGGAACGGGTTGGTGGAAAGTGACTCACCGCTGTGATACGGAAAAGCAGACGCGTAGCAACTACGCTACCCTTTTTTTCTTTTTTTTTTGTTTCTTTTTCTTTTTTGAGCCGTTGCGTTCACGTGACCTGTTTTTTTTTCTCTGAGCATTCACCTGACCAAATTGATTCGATCTTATCTTTTTCTTTTTTCTTTTTTTTTCTTTTTTTTTTTTTTTTTTTTAAGTAATTGGATCTGATCTGATTTGGTCAAGTAACATTAAGGTCCCATCGACATGAACATACATACGCTCCTTTACAGGTTCCTTGATTAGAAAAGGTTTGAATCTAATCTAAAACTAGTATTGGAAAAATCATAATGGAGAGCTTGATAAATCACCAATGAAAACAAAGAATCATAATGGAGAGCTTGAATAAAGAGACATGGTTTGAGACCATGTTATATTAGAAAATTGGAATAAAAGTTGGAGCATCACAAAGAGAG
Source organism: Betula pendula (assembly GCA_900184695.1). Taxonomy (NCBI): domain Eukaryota; kingdom Viridiplantae; phylum Streptophyta; class Magnoliopsida; order Fagales; family Betulaceae; genus Betula; species Betula pendula. The sequence continues at coordinate 130,301 of FXXK01000439.1, forward strand.
AAAGAAAACAAATCAAGCAGCCAGAAGAATGGGCCAAAATTAAGAACACTCCGCTAAGAGCACTTTTAGTAAATTTTGACTATTTTGTTGAGTAAATTTAACTAAAAATTTAAAAACTTTCGTTTAGTGAATTCAACAATTTAACCAAAAAAATTTGATAATGAATAGTATTATCAAATTTGATAAATATTGTTGACTCTTCAAATCTTAAAAAATTAATATTTTCTTTCTTTTTTTTTTTGTTCTTTTTCCTTCCCTTTTTCTTTTCTTCTACCTTCCTCTCTCATGACAACTCACATAAATAATAATAATAATTAATATAATAATAATAATATAATATAATAATAATTTTCTAATGTGTTTTAATCACAATTTTTTTAAAAAAAAAGATAAATTTTAAAAATATGACCGTTAGAATAAGACAAATATTTAAAAATATGACAATTAGTAGAAGACAAATATTCAAAAAAAATAGAAATGTTTGAAAAAGAATAAATAAATCTTTAAAAAATAATATTTATATAGAATAATGATAGTGGATAGTTAATTTGCTAAAGCTACTATGGGTACTTTAAAAAAGTTTATGTTTAAAATAGAGAAAAATGGTTTTCAGTTAAATTGGCTAGTAAAATCTGCTGAGTCTACTAAGAATGATCTAAGTCACCATCACTCAACCAACACTTCTTCCCCATTTATTTTCTTAAATCTGAAGCGCTTTTGTTGATTACGTGAATGGATGGCATAAAAAGCGAACGGTGAGGGAAGATTGAGACTTGGGTTATATTTAAGTCGAGTATTGAATATTTAAGTTTGGTTTATTTAATTTTATTTCACACGAGTCAAATTCAAGCTTAACACCAAGCTAAATATTCTGTTCAAGTTTGACTCGTTTATTTTTCGAACGAATTCATTTATTATATAAAGTAAATATTATGATTGCTTATATTTTCATAAATGCATACTAATAATTAATTAATTATTGTTAAAATTTTATCAACTGAGTTAATTAAATAAATTAACTTAAATCTTAAATAATCCAATCTTGAATTTATATGTATGTTTTATAATATGTATATAAATTCATTATGCACACATACAAACACACATACACATATCCATACATACTCACAAACACACTCATGTACACGCATCTGTAGAATTATCACAGAAATAATAATTTAAGTTATATCTATTATATAAGGAAAAGAATTCCATTTTATTTAAGATGTTATTATTACAAAATCAAAATAATACTAAAAAAAAATTATACGAGTTTATATGAACTTATTCGAGCTGAGCCGAATTGAGTTTATACGAGTATGTATCATTTAATATTCGAATATATTATTGTATTTCCAAACGGCTAATTTATTATTCAAATCAAAACACAATCGAATATAATTAAGTCAAACCGAACCAACTTCACAAGCAACTAAGTTCATCTTACACTCCTAGTTGATGCGTATGACTATGGCCAAACCTCATAAGAGTTTATGCCTTTTAGTCAAACCTAGTATAATTTCGAGTATATTATAGCTCTTAGATCTCGGGGGTAACCATATGGCCAAACCTAGTATAATTTCGAATGTATTAAAAAAAAAAGGAAAAAAAAGAATCCATTACACAGCTATTTAAGACCAAACATGTTACACCTTACTCAAAATATATTATAAAACCTAAGAAACTAGAAATTAGAAGTATCACGCAGAAAAATTATCGGGGAGGAAATATTAAGCAGGTAAACCTAAATCTCATGATTTTGAAAGGCAAAACTAACTAGGCGAAAATAGGAGGTTTTGGGAAGAAATATGTACTCCTCAAATGGGTGATTATAACGACCAGGGAAAAGCGCTAGCACATCTGCGCTATCACCCAAAAGGACTAGTCTATTTTGGAGTTTTCCTAGAATCACTTATAAAGCCCAGTTTCACCTAATAACTAGGCGATGTAGGACTCAATACTCATGATTCTTTTTATAAATCACCCACTCTATGTGGGCTATTTCTCTTCTTCCCAATATGGGACTGGGTGTTACAGTAATTCTTTCCAAACCGCTTACTCTCCAAAACACCCTGCAATACTCTCTCCCCTTTCCATTTCGTCAAGGAAATAGAGATATGGCATGGAACAATATTGCAGAAAAAAGACGGGGAATAATGCAGGAAAAGGGATAGGGAGGAACTGCAGGGAATCACAAGAATAGGTGGTTTTGGGAAGAAATATAATACTCCTCAAATGGGTGATTCTTCCCAAACCGCTTACTCTCAAAACTCCCTGCAATAATTTCTCCCTTTCCATTTCGTCAAGGAAATAGAGATATGGCATGGAACAATATTGCAGGAAAAGGGATAGGGAGGAACTGCAGGGAATCACAAGAATAAGCGGTTTTGGGAAGAAGTACTCCTTAAATGGGTCATTCTTCCCAAACTGCTTAATCTCAAAACTCCCTGCAACACTCTCTCCCTTTCCATTTCCCCAAGGAAATAGAGATGAGCCCTGAGAGATGATCGATGCACACTTTAGCCGAGTAGGTGGTGTAATATGGACAATCTGAATTTTCAAACAGGTCGTGGCAGTGGGAAATCTGGATTTTCAAAGACTCTGGTCAGAGTCAAAGATACAGACTACGTCATAGGGATTTTTTTTTTTTTGTCGTCTTCGCTGCTGTTTACTTCCCTGCCGTTGCGGATGGGTAAGCCCCTGCCTGCCTGTGCTTCTCCTGCTGGCTCCGATTAAAACCGCCCTTTATGATTATGTTCTTCACTATATCCAACAAAGATACACTCCCAACGATTTTATTTTGAGAAAACTTGTTTCTTTGTGAAGTATAAGGAAAACAGAGACATCCAAAGGCTTTGAAATAGGAATAGTCTGGAATCCCTTTACGTTTCCCAACACAAATGCTAAAAAATACAATGCAACTTTGCTGTGAGATGAATGCTGTATAAATTGGGGGTAGTGTTTATGGCGCACATAGCGGCAGTGACTCGCTATGCGCCACTAATAGACCCTTACATCAAGCCAAACAGGTCCGAGTCACTGCTAACTGTTCGCAAAATGGCAACAATTTCACGGAGTTGAAACATAACCTAAATTTCACTCTCTTCAATAAAATCCTTATATCTTCTTACTATCCTTCAAGTGAAAATGAAAAGAATCATTTTAGGTGCAAGATTAAGTTTGTCCATAGTGAATATATTGTCACATTGTTTAATTTAGTACATATATAGTTAAATATAATAAAACAAAATTTTGAACTTAAAAGAATCCTAACATAATTTCCATTGTGAGAAGAGACGGAGCTGGGATGGCCAAGGTAGCTTCATTGTCAAAACTTTTTCGTTCTAAGAGCATTTACAACGAGCTCTCTATTTCGTGTTCGTGGGTTTTGCTAAACGTCAGAGAAAACTCACTAAAACAGTAATTTATCAAGCTCTCAATTCTTTGGCCAATTTGAGTTGTGTGTCAGAATGATGACCAGGTGTAGCTTTATCAACAGAAACGCATGGAAGGAAGCAGCTGAGATATGTTTCCAGTGTCTCCAACCCCTTGGCTTTCTTTATTCTTTCTTATTGCTTTGGTCAGATACCAAGTTCCAACCAAACCCACTTCAGTAGTAGGCTAGTAGCCCTCCCCAGAAAATTTATCATTATAAAAGAAACAATTACAATCAATCTTATACTTACAAAACCTTTAAAGTAAAAAACCTGCCTTGTTCCCAACAAACGAACCATTATCTTTTACTTAACAATTTAAACATGATGTACTAGTTCCATCGAACGAAGTGAGGCCAAAATTTTCTTTATTCCAGCCTTTGCTTAAACTGCACTTGAAACCGACTCAACTTTAAACCTAAGAGCATTCACATTGGCCTCAGCAAATGTTTGGCCAAATTTTAGCTAAAACTTCACTTTTTCCATTTTAGCTAACAACTTTTCAAAAAAACCTACATCCAGCTCAGTATTTTAACTAACAATTTTTATTATTTCATTTAAATATTCATTATCTATTCATTTTTTATTTTTTCTTTATTATTTCTCTAACAATCATATTTTTGAAACTTTATCATTTTTTAACAATTATATTTTTCAAAATTTGTCATTTTTATTGATCATATTTTTAAAAATTCATTTTTCTTTCATAATTGTCATTTTTTTAAAAAATTCGATCTTTTTCTAAATGTCTTTTTTTTTTTTAAATAAAATAAATAAAATCATTCAATACCAAAGAAGATTACTTAAAAAAAAACAAAAAAAAAAAACACACCAAAGAGGAACGCTGGCGCAGGAAAAAAAAATAAGAAGAAAAAGAAGAAGGTGCAGGAGAGAAGAAGACGCAGGAAGAAAAAAAAAAAGAAAAGAAAGAAAAGAGGAGAGAGGAGAGAGATGTTATTTATTTTATTAAAAATATTGTTTTGATGAGCTACAGTGCTCAGCAAAGTTGCAGAGCACTTGTCACCAAAAATTTGGGGGTTTTGTTGAGCCCAATGTGGAACTTTTTTTTGATTTTTTTGCTACAGGGCTCAACAAAATAGCTAAAAAGCTACTTTGTTGAGCCCAATGTGAGTGCTCTAAACCTTACAACTTTAACATTTTTATTGCCAACGCTAAATCCTAACCAAAAAATAAATAAAATAGTCAAAAAAGAAGATCAAGTTCTTCTCAAAGAAAATGAAGCTCAAGCGTCGATAGTTAAAAATAAACATAAGGGTGATCCAGTTCTTCACAAATGTTATTATCAAACTTTCCAATGCACACTTCCTGGTAAAAATCACCATTAATACTCTAATAGAGCTTCAAAAACTTTAAATAAACAACAGAAATTATACATTTCGGAAATGAAATGGATGAATCATACTTTTGCACCCTTCCTCTCACAGAAGAAAACCCATTTGTGGATCCCCGAGATGACAACATCCGGCTATGAGAAGGTGTTCTATAAACATCCATCCATCTATGGTTGGAAATAAAGCCGCTCATAAATGAATAATGTAAAAGTTCAAGATTTTCTTTCCCTCAGGCCCGTCCCCTCCACCAGGCACTTTTGGAAGGCAGGGAGTGGTGGAGATTTTGCAAGCAACACAGAATACGGCCATCACACGTGACAACCGAAAACAAAAGGGTTTCAGAAACTCATCTTATGATGAGACACATACCCAATCTTCTCACGGAGAGGAAAAAAGTAGCCTTATTTGGAGGGGGGAAAACCCAACTCACTAACAAAATAAACAATTTATTACTACCCCGACAATATGATCATGTTCTTAAGCACTACCTGATTATCAGAAAAAGGGTCCCTTTAAAATCCTGGCACTCCTAAAAATCTTCAAAATTGTTAAAAGTGACAAGAAATCAGTAATCAGCCACATGAGTAATGAAAATTAAAAAAGGTAGAGAAAAAGGCATATACTTACCAGACTGGATCAATCAAGCAAAGTAGACGGAGGAATAACAGGAAACCAATGGAATGGGTGGACTAGGAAAGAATAATGTTTCTGCCGACAGTTATTCTTTCCTGTCCGCCCACTCCGAAGAAATCCCATTAGCTCATTTCCCCCTTCCAATCTTACTGCTACAGCGTTCTCACCCTCTCTCCTCTCTGATATGTTATTATCACTCTCTTTGTGTGAGAGATTGGAAGAAAGAAGCAGATTTGGACGAGAGTAGAGAGGCAAGAGAGGAACCACAGGAAATTTGCGGAGTGGGTGGGGTGGGAAAGAGGGATTTCTGCAAATGTGTGGTGGGAATCTTTTCACCCACCCACCTACAAACTTAATTAGGGTCGGTGGAAAGTGACTGTCACGACTTTTGGACTGGGCACGCCGTAGCATTCACGTTCCATTTTGTGTCAGTCCCATTTCACGCGTATAGAATATTATCACGCGGATATGATAATTATCGGACGTGATTCGTGATTCTAAACATAATTCCAAACGACTGGTGTCTATCTTTTTGGTTTATTTTGATTCATCTTTAATTTTTTCATTTATTTTTTTCAAATAAAAAAAAAAAGAGGCCCATCACTTTCGCAAAAAATAAAAAAATAAAAATCAATAATAATTTACAAAAAAAAACTTTTGTTTGATTTGTATCGAGCACTACTCTTTGAATAATATTATTTATATATAATAAGAGGGGTCAATGGTTTCACATCTGGTTGGACTTTGGAAAGACCCTCCAGCCACAATAAATATATGCTATGTATATTCAGCACTATTTAAATATTGATGGATACAAAAAAAAAAATGTTCCACTGACCCAAGACGCAGGACCCAGCTAGGTTAAGGGACCACTCCTACTAGGGCCCAAGAGGGGCTCAGGGTAGCCTAATATAAGGCTTGCTACTACTAATGCCTAAAAGGGGCCTGAGGAAGCCTGATATGAGGCTACCGTCACCAGAGCCCAAAAAGGGCCCAAACGACCAAAACATAAGGCCCATTGTCATTAAGACCCAGAAGACCTAATATAAGAATATCTTCAACAGAGAAAACAAATCTTTCGTAATAGACAAATTTAACCATTATAAACCTTTTTTTGTTTTTTTCTCTCCAGCAGAATAGCCAAAATATATTATAGTTTTTTTTTCCACATTTGGTGAGCTACAGTGCTCACCGAATTAGCAGCTCACCAATTTGTTATTTATGCTACATCAATCTGGCAACGGAATAAAACAACCGCTACACAAGCTAATAGAATTTCCCATGTTGTACTCTGGCATTATGCAGTTAAAATAACTTTATTCTAACTTCAATCGCAACATTCTATTATTGGCAAGTTAACATTCGTTGTATGGGTTTTGAATCCATAATCACTCCCTTCTTCGGATTCTCTTCCCATCTTGGATACTTCAATCGCAAATATGTTCATGCATGACTTCCTCAATTGTAACAAATCGGCCCTTCTCTATGGAGAGCTGTGCTGCAACTCCTATAGCAACTGAAATTAAACCATCTTGCAAACCCACGGCAGGAGCTTGCTCGCCTTTAGCTCGGATTGCAGACAAGAAGTTAAGGTGTTCCAAGTAGCTAGACCCATGATGCAGCCCATCGTACCTGAAAACATAATGATTAGGAACTGCCTCAAAAGTACTGCAATACATAAAGAGGTTTTCCTTGTAGAGATGGAAAATGGCAATCAAACTACAAGAAAGCTACTCACTTTATTCGCTTATCCTCAGCTTTTAAAGTTTGGACACCATCTCTCCCTGCCACTCGGGTACCAAAACGCACTATACCCTCAGGAACAAAGGCCTCCCCCTGTAACAAACTTGTAACTAACCATGCTGAGGAAAAACAATTACGGGATCGTTTGACAACATTTTTTCGGACAACTTTTTGTTTTTTAGCACAAAAACTAAAGTATTAACAAACAACTCCAAACACAAAATATTCACAAACTACTTTCACTTTTACTTCACATCACAACCAAAAAGCAAAATACATCATCTAAAAAGTTTGATAGTTTTATCAAACGAGCCCTACATTTAACCCAGGCATGCACAAAATGAAGCAAATTCAAGTGGAAACGCCAGAAGAGGCCACCACTTATAGTGAGGTAATTGGAAGATAACTACACCTGGCAGGCCCCCACGGTCACTTGTGCACACACTGCAAGTGATCAGAGAGAGCGAGAGTTTTACCTTCCCAATGTCACCAACAACAGATATTTCTTGCTCATTTTTACTGCCTTCAGCAAACATACAAAGGTCAAGCATCCCTCGAGAACCATTGTCGAATTCAACAATAACATATGCATTATCAATAATATCTGGTACCTGAAAGCATAGAAAATTTGTGAATAAACAAGAGGGCGACCAAAACTTAGAAGGGCAGAAAAAATGCAGATTAACCCTTGCAGAGCCTGTTTTTGGAAACTTCATGTATGATACTGTCCATTTAAAGCTAAGCTTCCAGATTCCAACTTTAATCTAAATGAAAAATAGCATTTAGGTCTTTGTTTAATTACAAGTAATTTTTGTGGGGGAATGAAAATGGTGAAAAAATGGATTTAGGATCCCCTACAATTGGGTTGTACGAATTGCACTGCAATTTGGGCACCCCAATTGTAAGGGATCCTGATACGTGAAAATGCGTTTTAAAAATCATAGTCTCTGGTATGCATATGCGAGTGGGAGCCCAAAGCCATAGCCCTTAGGTTTATGGTCTATGCTCTTATTAGTACAATGTTCTCTCTCCCTCTCTCTTTCTCTCTTTCAAAAATGTGTACTTTGTCAGAGGTCCTAGGGCGTGTGTAGTTATATAAATTAGTATAGGTATCAAAAAGCTACTTTTCCGAACTTCACTATATCCAAAAAAAGAACCTTCACTATCAAGGTTTTATTTTCTTTCCGTTATAGTTCAATAATTTCACTAGAAGGAAAATGGTAATAAGAGTGCAATGTCAATCTTTTAACACCCCAAAACAGCATAAATGATGGCATATACCAAACCATGCTTGAAATAACAATAACATTTTTTTGATAAGTAAATCACAACAACATAAACATAATAAAATAGCTATTTGAAAAAAACTACAATCGGCCAACTAGACTTCCCTAAATCTCCAAGTGATTTGGTTGGCTATTTAATTCCATTTTGCAGGCAGGAGACTGGTTACAACTAGCTAGTGAACCAATGGTCCAATTTGAAGACATGTTCAATTTAAATTGTGTATACGACTTTTTAATTCCTGCAGGAATATAATTTTAAAATATTAACAGATAGCTAAACCTGTAACCTAAGTTTTTAAAGGCATATCATGTGTTATAACATCTTTGCCAATAGTTTGTCACACCAAAGTTACCTTTCCATCATATATTTCATCCTTGTGATTAACATCAATAGCTCCAGAAGCCATTACACGGACAGGATTCGCCCCTGCAAACAGCTTCATCAGATCAAAGAAGTGGCAGCACTTCTCTACCAGTGTTCCCCCCGAGTTAGCATTGAACCGGTTCCAATTGTTGACCTACCACAAGCAAAGGTCCATAAGATGGATTGCTACAGCATAATGATGGAAAAAGCTGCATTATATACCTTAACCAGAAAAGGAAAGCGGTGTTCACGGATTGCCACCATCTTCACCGGTCCAATATTTCCGCCCTTAACTATTTCTATCAGTTTAGCAACAGGTGGCATGTATCTGTACTCCAGACCAACTTGCACAAGCATATCCTGCCTCTTTCTAGCAGCATTTACAACCTAATTCCAGACACACTATCTGAAACACATCAATAACTTGAGAGAGAGAGAGAGAGAGAGAGAGAGAGAGAACAAACATAACAAATTCATTTCATTAGTGAATTCAGTAAAATTTGCGAATATACAACGACATGTAAGCAGTGAAGCCACATGATACTAACAGAAAATACCTCTTTTATACTTCAAAGAATGCTTGAATCAGGTTTGGGTCCTAGCATTTCATTTTTGCGCATGTATTTATTAAATTTTATACCACTTTCCTGCATTCTCCCCACTACTTATGGAAAATTCATCCACAATTAATGTATCAGTAGTAACCAAAAAAAAAATTGAAACCTCAATTACCCCTCAATCAGTGACAAAGACAAAACTATCAGCACTTGAGCATAGGAAATCAACCAGATAACAGGATCAGCCATCAAACATCTAAATGCTACACTAATGTGAATAAGATAACTGAATAGATGCCACACAGCAAAAGATACAACTAAAACTGCCATTAGCAAATCTAGAAATCCATAAAAAAGTAGTAGACAACTGTGTCTGAATTATGAAAGCTGAAGGTAATCAACTACCCGATGAAATGTGCTGATCAATAAGTTATAATTCTGTCTGTGATCAACTTCAGTCCTTTTTCAATCCTCTTTGTTATTTTTATTCTTTAATCACATTGCAAATGAAAACTTCGATAGCTTCTTCCCCTAATTTTGGCCCAAATAAATTCTGAGAATTCACAACTTTTTCACCAAAGCTCCTTTGGTTGGTTGTTAAGGAAATTCAGATCTTAGAAACAGTATTGAGGAAATCCATAGTATTGTGCCTGTAGCACAGAAATGAAGGTACCTTGTTAAACATGTTGCTCATCAAAATGATGAAAATGGCTTCCATTTTTATCTCTGTGATGCAACTTTCCAAAAATAGAAAGATATCTCTGACACTTCATGGAATGACCTCTAGCATGAAAATGGTACAATTTAATCAATGTCGCCTCAATTGATGACACAAGCACACCTCTTTTGATGATTTGGTATTCTAGACAAACAAATGGTGCCATGTACATTAACTCAACTCAGCACAGCCTTATTGCAGATTGCTCATACATTATCTGTGCAAGTCCCTACCAATTGTCAACCATTTGAAAATGAAAACATATGCTATTTTCATCATGGTACACATTGCTTTTGTTTTATGACAAATTTGCTTAAAAAATATCATACTGGTTTCATGACTTTTTCACTATATAGTTATCATCCCATTCATTCTTGAAGTCAACAATTCATTGACCAAAAACAGGATTCCAAAGAATTTGTGACAATGCTTGAATCTTCAGTTGAACACAATTCAAGTCTTTGAAGTCGTGCATCAAAACAAAGAGGCATTATGTTCAAATGCAGCTTGCCAACCTTGCATAAGAGGGTGATTTATTGTACTATCCATAAGATAGCCATGAGAATTTACAAGTTCTATGTAGAGATTAAAAGATGGAGTAATGATACATGACACATCATGTCCTCCTTGTGTCCACCCAAAACTGATATAGTTTTTAAAATCACCATTGAATTTGTAATAGACCACTATTGAATTTTGATTTAATAGTGATTTTAAATGCCACATCAATTTTGAGAAAACACAAGGAAAACATGTATCATTACTTTAAAAGATGTTGGTGATGCCCTGGGTGGAAGAAAGACATCTTATCAAAAAGAACGAGTGGCATGAATCATACTACCAAATGACTGACCTCTTTGCAGTGAGCGACTGTGGTGCACAATGGCTTTTCCACCAGGACATGATGCGGTTTCGGGTAATTAATGATATCCATAAGGATTTCATAGTGGGTCATGTTTGGAGTTGAGACAACCACTACATCACAGAGACCACTGTTCAATAGCTCCTGGTGTCCTGAGAAAACCTTCAAAACTCTTAAAAGTCAATAATACTTTTACTGAGGTAATTCTTAAAGTAAAGCACAAATAGAAGACCCCTATAGCACAGAATGCATCCATTAGTACTGCAAGTTTTTAAAGATTTAATTACATGAGCAGTGGCGAGATATTTTGTTTAGGATTGGCAAACCAGATTAAGCTTAGGGATCCTCCACCCCCCCCCAAAAAAAAGAAAATACGACAGGTCCAGGCTCTGCCTCAGAACACATAAAAGCAATTGCACAACCTCCATGACAGATTCTTAGGCATCAGGAGAACCTATCAATTTCCGTCTCAATTAAAATTCATCATGGTTACAATCCCAAAGTTCCTATGCCCATAGCTGACACAAATCATTTGAACTGTTACCAATCTCAGATTAAAAAGAACTTAACAACATTTGATACCAAAATTACAAATGCGTAATGTTACATATGAACCCTAAATTTTTATTTTTTATTTTTTGAAAAAAAGAAAAGAAAGTAATGTTATTTAGTAGACTATTCGTAGCGAAAATCACACTTATAGATCAACACTTGTAAAAATAAAATCAAAGGCTGATTTTCACGCCCACGTCATCTACTAAATACTAAATAGACTTGCTCTAAAAAAAAAAAAACATATAATGTTATGCACAGGAGTAAAGACTCGAACAACTATAAATTGGAGCATACAAAATATTCAAAGTACAACATGATCCTAGCATTTGTGTTTGGTCAGAGTTCACACCCTATGTCACAAAAAAAATGTAATATTATTCAATGCCCAATTGACCAAAAATCCCTTATAATATTAGGACAATTAACTTCTTCATAAGCAAAAGTATTAAGTGGTGAAGAAGCGATACCTTGAGTTGCCAATCAAAGGATTGTGCTAATTCTAAGGCAAGCTCTTGGGAAGGGACATAGGGGTCAGCTACAGCAACAACGACCACGCCTTCAGTGCGAAGATGGTGCAGATTGATGAGGTGCTCTCTGCCCATCATTCCTACCCCTACGATCCCGTACTTCACCGTGCTGTTCCGTGCAGCCATGGTTGAGAGAACGCTCCTTGACCTCCACCCTCGCAGTTTGGAGCACTTTGCCTCTGCTTTAGTGGCTTCTGCTAAAGCTAGTGAGTACAAGTTTCTTTCGAAGACAATGGCTCCTTTTGTTAACATTTTTGTTTTATCTTTTCAAAAAAAAAAAACAAACATTACAGTAACAAACTGAACCAATGACGCTCATATTATTATCACTTGGCAGTTATTAATTATTTTTTTTATATTTATATTTTTTTTAAATGATAATTATTGATATGACAAGATCTAAACCATTGAGACCCAAATCAATAGTTGAGATTTGAAATCCAAAAAGAAAATTATTGCAACCCCTCAATATTATCACAAAAAAAAAAACAAAGGTCCCTTCAAAATAAATAAATAGAGAGAGAGAACACATGTACTTACTAAAAAACTGAACCAAACAAGCAGAAAAGGAAAAGTAAGCGAAAGGGAGGAATAAGGGGAAACCAATGGAATGGGTGGAATAGGTAAGAATGTTTCTAGCAACAGTTATTCTTTCCAGTCCTCCCATTCCGAAGAGTTCCCATTAGCTCATTTTCCCTTTCGCCCTTACTCCTTCAGCGTACTTCGCAGTTCTCACACCCCCCCTCTCTGATATGCTTATCGCCCTTTTTATAAAGAAGCACTCCCATATCTCAAACTTCCTCCAGCCTCTCTCTTAGATCGTAGAGAAACCGACAAGCTCTGTAATAAATTGGGGTGGGTGGAGAGTGACTCACGGTTCTGATGCGGAGGATGCAGACGCGTTGCATTCACGTTAACTTTCTTTTCTTTTCTTTAAAGCTCATTTACCTGTAAAGCTCATTTACTCCATGTTAAGAGCATCTCCCAGCAGACACTTTAGTCAATCTTTGCTTACCCAACAAAAAAGTAGTGAATCAGCTTTCTTTTTCTTTTTTTTCTTTTTTTGTTTTTAAGTCTACATGAACTATTACTAAATTATTACGTAATAGATAATGTTCTTGATCCAAAAAAATAATAATAATAATATTCTTCTAAATTTTTAATTAAGATAATATCTCTTCAAACTATTAAAAAATTGTCAATGTCCCGATGCCAACAAAAAAGACAAAAATATTACTATAAATTTGAAAGAAAAAAATAAAAGGAAAAAATAATTTTTAATTTAAAAATAAAAATGTTTTTAATTTTTTCTACCAACAAAAGTATGTTTAATTTTTCAATTTTTAAATTTTGCCCCCTGTTTTTTTTTTAAAAAAATTGGTTTTAGTTTTTTATTATAATTTTTATGAAGGGTATTTTCGTTATTGGGTACAATGACAATTTTTGGTAGTTTGGAGAGACATTGTCCAAATTGAAAGTTTGAGAAGGACATTATTAATTTAAAGGGTTATGTGGAGTTTTTTTTTTTTTTGACAAATGTTAGTCTAATGACTGATTTTTCCTATTACATCATCAAATTATATGGCAATCATATAACAATTTATTAAATATCTTTAGATTCCGTTTGGTTTATGGAATATACCCCTGTAATAGAGTGGTTCATTTGAAATAAAATAATTATTCTTTTATTTAGTAGGGATTTATTCCTAGAAATAGCTTTTCGGAAATAACTATTCACTTACGAAGAAAAATAGCTATTCATAAAGAAATAGATAACTTTTGCAAAAAAATAAAACCTTTTTTTTTGTTTTTTTTCTTATCATTTTT
>FXXK01000439.1:158169-209254 GCA_900184695.1 Betula pendula
AAGCTAAAAGAAAATTGACTCTTAAGCAAGAAACAGATCGATCACAGATTCACAAGCATAACAATGGAAATCATCAATTCGTCCATTAATTGAACAAAAATCAGAAACAAAGATTAATGTAGCTCTAGCCTTTGGATTCATGAACCGAAGCACAGAAATATGAAACAAAAACAGAGTTTACATTGAAATAAACTAACAGAGCAGAAGAAGAAATTGCATGACTGGATCAAAATACGGTTGAAATTAGAGAGAAAAAAAGCTCACCTGAAGCAGCAAAGAGCAGAGAACCTCCTTCTCTATCTCTGGTTTTAGAGAGGGAGAAGAATTTTGTGGGAAGCGAGGGTAGAGGTGGTTTTATATTGGGAGGCTTTGGAGGGAAAGAGAGGGCCTGAGAGAGCGTGCTTTGGTGCGAGGGAACCAAGAACAAACGAATCTGAAACCGTTTTGGGAGACAATGGTAACAGTCCCACACCATATGGTGCCCTTTTTATACTTCCAACTACCCTCGTGGTTATTAAGCTTCACTGTGTACTATCAGGGGCATTTCAGCCATTCCGAGGTACTTGAAGCCCGTATAGTAATCTACGGTTACTGTAATGGAGAAGAAGGATAACAAACGAGAAAGCAACCGGAGAGGGTGCGTCGAACGGTTTAAGCTTCACTTGATTTGGGTCCCATCATGTAAGAATTTAGCTAAGAGCAGTTTCCTAGTGACCTCAACAGATTTTACTAGCCAATTTAACTGGAAACCATATTCTCAGCATTTTAGCCATCAACTTTTTTAAAGCATCCCTAACAGCCTCAGCAAATCAACTATCCACTATCACTATTCCATTTAAATATTATTTTTCAAATATTTCTTTATTCTTTCTCAAACATTTATATTTTTTGAATATTTATCCTTTACTAACCGTCATATTTTTGAATATTGTCTTATTCTAATGGTCATGTTTTAAAAAATTTGTCTTTTTCTAATGTTCATATTTTTAAATTTTGTCTTATTCTAACGGTGATATTTTTCTAAAAATTTATATTTTTCCTAAAATTTGTGATAAAAAAAACACATTAAAAGATTATATATATTATTATTATTATTAATTATTTATATTATTATTATTATTATTATGTGATGTTTTGTCATGGGGAGAGGAAGGAAGAAGCTGAAGGAAAAAGAAAGAAAAGGAAAGAAAAAAAGAAAAATAAAAAGTAGAGAGAAAATACTAATTTTTTAAGATTTGATGAGTGAATAGTACTCATCAAATTTGATGAGTACTGTTCACTCATCAGATTTTTTTGGTTAAAGTGCTGAGTCTACTAGAGGAGGAGTTTCATCTTTTGGTTAAATTTACTCAACAAAATAGCCAAAATGCTTTTGTTGAGTCCACTAGGAATGCTCTAACGCGAAGGAGTGATTTACTGGAGAGGGGGAGATAGAGAGAGAGAGAGAGAGAGTGTGTAGTTCACGTATTTAGAGCGCCCACTTCATCCTTCATTGGTCACATCACATGCATTGGCAAACAAATTGCCCGTCCCGGGACCCAAATTCGAAAATTTCAAAATGACTTTAATATCCTCAGGTTTCCAAGTTAACTATGACAATGCCTTTTACATTGTACATTTTTACATGGAGAAATACTACACACATTTTTGTTCCACACTTATAAGTGTATATTCATTGATGTGGTGGTAAAAATTACAATTAAATTTTAAATGAATTAGTATTAAACTTGAACTAATGGTGATCTTCATTGTCACGTTTAGAGAGTGTGCACTTAGGAATGTGTGTAGCATTTCTTTTTTGGAATAAGTTATTATCAAATTAATCACTAAAAAATTAAATTTTGTTGCTTAATTTTTTCACTTTTATTACTCATTGTCACGTCAACTTGTAAAGAACTGTAGTAAAAATAGTAGTAAGCTGTTAAAGATACTAGAATTATTTTTACAAATTGATGTAGCAGTTTATAATTGATAAAATAATTAAGTAAAAAATATGACTTATCAATTTAATTAATAGTCAACCACGCACTCTTAATTATTTTAGTAATTATGAAATGTCACTCAATTTTAGTAAAAACAGTGTAGTATCTCAACACTTTCCTTTTCCTATAGGCACTGGCACGTGAATATACTCCCTTGATTGATCTGGTGCTTAATATAGGAAAGAATTGA
The DNA here is from genome assembly GCA_900184695.1 of Betula pendula. Taxonomy (NCBI): domain Eukaryota; kingdom Viridiplantae; phylum Streptophyta; class Magnoliopsida; order Fagales; family Betulaceae; genus Betula; species Betula pendula. The sequence continues at coordinate 160,342 of FXXK01000439.1, forward strand.
TCAAGGTTAAGCTGATTTTTTGTTGATTTTATTGTAGGATCCGTCAAATGGTTGGTAACGGTAAATATAGATTAATTACCTGAAAAATAAAAAATAAAAAAGGTGTCGGCAGAGGCCAAGAATTCGAATCATAATCCCACATAAGGGACCCAGTTGATTTTTTGTTAATAGTTTTTCAAGTTTGAAGAGAAAGGTGACACAGCCGAAGCTGTGTGCAAAGTGAGGTCCCGTTGCGGTAAGAGAGGGCATTTGATTATAGCGTTGCTTGGTTTAGAAGCCTATTGGTGGTTTTGGGGTTTCCAATTTTCAAGTCATGAAGTAGATTAAGACATGTGGCATTTAGGAAGGAAGTGCCATCATGTGTTTTCGCGGAGAGTTTGCTTGTTTATCACAACTATAACTACCTCTTTTTGTCCAATAGCGCTCCCCTTTCAAAATCTATTATCAAATGTTTGGTGAATAATAGCATCATCATGCTCGCCTTCCCCGCCAATAGGCTACAGCAAACACTTTTTTGATGCAACGACTTTCAATTCAGGCACACATTTTTTCATATTCTAACCTATTATTATAAACAATAAGCTTCGTTTCTCTTTCATTTTCATTACGATTGCCGATTTGCATATTTTATTCCACTTAGTTTGGGTCCTCGCACCTGGTTCCAAGGCAGCTTAGAGAGAGAGAGAAAGAGAGAGAGGGAGAGCGGCCTATACTTCATTTTAATGGTGCAAGACCCTATGCTTTGGAAACTTAGGTATCTGAGGCACCATATATTAATTGGAATTTTCTGTTATTAGACCGCTCGAATTTGTGTAAAATTTGGACAACTTAAAAGAGGGAGGTTGCGGGGCTCTGCAACTTCGCTGTCAGGGTTAATGGACTCTCATTTCAAATGTCATCTAAACCATCATGGTTTGAAATTTGAATGAATTACTAAGGAACATCCATAGCTCTATTGGATTATTGTCATCGTGACTTGCAAGAAATAAATGAACTGCCATTACTTCCCACCTAATTACCACTAGAATTTTCACATATTAGCCAAGTGACAGTTCACAGTTTTTCATAACAGGGAATGGTACAGATGGAAAGAGATGGCTACAATCAGTAGAAACTTATACAGGGACTCGACTAGAGTTTAGGGAAATTATTTTCCCAGAATCTCTTCACTAAAGCCCCATAAATAACTTTCATCAATACAAAGCCTCAAACTTTTTACCTCTAATGGAACTTGAGCACAGACTATACGTACATGGGATTGAAAGAATTGGTTGAATTAAAGCCATAAACATGGGAGCGCCATGAATGTTTTGAATTGAAGCTAATAAACATGAGAGTGCCATGGTGCTAATTCATTCCAGAATTGAAATATGTACACCACCAAGATGCAAAGCTAATAGCTTCTTGTCACATCAATACTATCAGAGTCATAGCCCTCTTTCTTCACAAATCTTCCTTTTACTCGCTTCCGAATATCAGCTCTAGCTTTCCGAGAGGGGTAACGGATTTTGTTTTCATGCCTGAAAAAGAAAGAACCCTACATTTACCATAAGAGAGCACAACCAAAAGAAATATAGCTCACATTTCTTACGACAACCTTAAGCTGCAAAGAAGTTAAGGTTGAATGACGAAGTTCACAAAGATAAGAATATGCTCTAAGTCTAGTCACAATTGAGAGCTTATGGTAAAACTAACCTGTGAAGTTCTATTTTGGTAGTAATCTACATTTTCATTCCAGATACATCCAGTGAGACCTTTTCCTTTTTTCTTTTTTCTGGGAAATTAAGTTAAATAATCCCCAAGACCAAAACAGAAAATAATTCTTTTTCCAAGAGTGTGATTGTGCATTCAGGTTTTTGAGTCACTAGTTTTATAAAATAAACGTATTATGAAGTGGATGCAGGGGAGAGGATGAATCCCATAGCATTTACAGAGATCTCAGGGCAATTTATGATACTCACTGGAAAACCTGGTAGAAGAGAGAAACATAATACTCACAGTCGAGACTTCTTCTTCTCTTTGTACCTCATCATGGCAATTTCTCTGGCCTCCAGATGTGCACCCTCAAGGTAAGGTGAATTATAGGAAGGTTCCCCTCCTGTAATGTAAGGAAAAATTCCGCTATCAAGACAATCAGTGCCACTGCTCTCAGCACTAAACCTTGAAAGAGAGAATGACAAAGTTGAATAACATGGTCGAATTGGACGAGGACAATCTGCACTTCCTGGAAGGTTATGAACTTGGTCGGAAGGACCTATGTCTTTGTCCACATGAGCCGACCGAGTAATGTAAACAGAAGAAGCCACTGAGGCATCCTGGCATGACAGAAAAGAAGGAACAGAAAAAATAAAAATTTATATAAAAACTGGATACATAACTCATGTTGCCTAAAAATGTTCTGAATATCTGTGAAAAATACTAAAATATCTATCTATTTGTACAAAAGGTTCACTAACAAACGTAGTGTCAAACAATTAATGACCAAAAATTCAGAACTTATATGCTCATTGGTACCATTATCACCGCTAGGGCAAAAGCCCAGGTAATCGACCCAGCTACCTGCCTAATTGCACCATACTACCCAAAGTCAACTGAGTCCCAGCAAAACTTTGTAAGATTTTTGGAACATAAATTTCAGCCTTAAAGCATCCAAAACATTATGCCACAAAAACCTATTATCATCAGGCCCAGACGTTGGAGAATGCCTAGCCAAAAAACTTTCCTTGTAAGCTGAAAAAGGAGGAAAGCTCCCTTTGATGGTCACTTAGAAAGCTATGTTAGCATATAAGACGCAATAGAATGGTATATCTATTTACTGTCTGAGAACTTGAAATGTCATAGAAGTAGATTTATAGGGTCTTTGTGACATCTGCATGTTGAGGTATTCATCTAAGCAATGAGTGATTTTAAGAACAAATCATAAAACATCATTACTATTATGAAGCCTAGATTGAATTCCTACCTCCATCCCTAAATACAAGGCTCTGAACTAAGCTACAGCACAGTACCAACTGGTGTGTTGACAATTTAGCCTTCCAAGTCAAGATGGAGATAGCAACTTCAAGCACCCTAAAAGATCCACATATCACTCTACTACTAATTTATGTTAACGATGATATTTGCCGGTGTTGACAAATATTTTCACTAAACTATTGTAATGGCAATGAAACTATATGCTTTTCAGAACAAACGTAGACATTTGCAATTGCAGTAGTTGGTTTACATGCACACGTTTGTTTTTCTGCAATACTTAATGCTAAACATGCTTACTTTACCATTTCTTAAACCTAGAGCAATATTTTACATATTCATTGATGCATTCAAAAGTTATTATTGATAGCAGTGCACAAATTCACTACCTATAATGATTATACTGCTTTTACGAGTGTTGTGAAATTGCTATTTGTGTGTAAAAGTGTTCTTATTAATATACTTCTCAGCTCAGGACCTGTAGTTTAAAGTTTCTGATGCCTCTTCCTAATCTTCAAAGCATTTCTCCTATTCATTTTATTCTTCCTTGTTTTACAGGGTAGAGGGATTCAATACATATCAACACATTGAAAATTTTAAATCTCAGCGATAATGTTTCCAATTATAATGTTCTTATCAAAAATGTTTCCAATGACGTTTTTGAAAAAAGACAAGATGCAGCTACAGAAGTAAAAAAAAAAAAAAAAATCGTAATGATTCAAACCCCAATGATAATGTTTTTGTTAGGCTTTTGAATTGGCTAATTCAGTGACAAAATAATTTTGGATGTAAGTTTTAGATCTATGGTTGTGCTCAAGACAAATATGGAGCTGAAACGAAGAAAAATCAAGAGTTGAAGATGTGGATCGATCAAATTTATGACCCACATAATGGTTTGTTTGCAAAGGTGTTCGGACGAGAAAAATTCATCTAATAAGATTGCAAATTTGGATGATCAAAATTTCTGTGATTTTACCCTAGCCGACTTTGATCAAACAACCTTGTCTTTTCCTAGTCTATATAAGCATTATAACTCACGACCTTGGGGGAGTTATAGAGGCTATTTCTGAATAGTTCTGGAGAGTTTTCATCTATGTTCTTGAGCTTAAACAGTGCCCAACTCTCTCCTTCATTTGCCAAGAGAAGTTTATGTCTTGAGAGCTTTCGATGCTTATTCTCTTGCAGTGTTTCTTGTAAACCATAGAGTTCATCATTCATTCAACCGTTGAAGTCTATTGGAGTTCTGATAAAGGAGATCAAATAAAAGAACTGTCCAGAGATTTTGGGAGAACTACTACTGTAACGGGCAAATGGATCACTTGTCTAGTACAAGAGAGCGTCAACTAAAAAGGTTTTGTAAGTCTGAACTTCTTGTAATTTCTCATTCTTTTATGCTCAATTGATTTTTTGGGTTTGACTGCCCCGAAATGGTTTTACTTTTTAAAAAGTTTTTTAAAAGATTTCCACTTCGTCAACAAATTACTTACGTTGATTGATTTATTGCTTTCATTATATTTGGTAAATGTTTGTGTGGTTGCTAAATTTTAAATTCTCAATTATATTTGTGAACACCTATTCAACCCCCCTTCTAGATGTTGTTGGAGTCTTGGCTATTAATTTTCAGTTTCCAATTATAATGACGTTTTTGAAAAAAGACAAGATGCAGCTACATAATAAAAAAATAAAAAGAGAGAGAGAGAGAGTAATGATCCAGACCTCCATAGCTCTTGCATGCCCATTATCTGATGTATCATGGGACAAATCCTTCTCTATGGAAGAGTATGTGACGTCTTTATCATCAAGCATAGCCCTGATTGGATCTTGATCACCTCCAAATAGTTCTTCAAAGTTTTGGAATGTTAAATCAACATCAGGTATGTTGAAATCATCATCGCCAACAAGTTCTTCACAAACATTGAGGTCTTGCATAATTTGAGACCACAACTGCAAAATCAATCAACAAAAATTAATTGTGTAGCATAAATATAAAGTGTTGTAAAAAAATTTCAATTTGACCAAATATGTAATCAGAACCAACTGCTCCTGAACAGCCTATACGAGAGCCATAACTCTCTTGTTGTCAAGCAATGAAATATTCAAAGATTGAGATTAGGATCTCAAATCATACATGTCATCATGTGCACAAGCTGACTGTGTCAGAAAGCAAGCAGGAGATAATCTCATTATTGTCACGATAGTATAGAAGTAAAAGATGGAGACAAGAACATCATGAATATGAAACAAGTACTCTAAAATTCAAGACATGCAATTTCACTATGAACCAAGTTAAACTAAAGTCAGCTCAAGTCAACTCAAAAAAAATTTGTCTCAGAAATTTGGAGTTGACTAAAGAGACCCTAATCTACCATTCTGCACTCACTTCACTCTGCAATAAGTTGCATGTGAAGGAATTACTAACTGTGAATCACAGTTCAATATTCAGAAATATGAGGCATTTAGATGTAAAACTTGTCTTTCTTTTTTTTTTCTTTTCGTTCCACATCCAAAACATGCTAAGACTTGTCATCAAAGTTCTAAACTTACGAACCTCAAGTGAAACCATGGTCTAGTATATATTTATAACTGTCAATTGTTCCATTGCGTGGAATTTAGCATCACAACTTGGATACAGAGTAAATAATGAGAATAGTGGCAAAAAATGAACTAACACAGTCCAGTGCTCCCACACTGAGAAGCAGTTTCACTTATTCTACAGGCACATGCTGACTAATCAAACAATGATCCAATTTAATGATGTGATCATAATGATCAAACCTGACTACTTTGAACTGGACTTTTGCATTGCCAGAAGGATTCTCCATGCAAAGGAAGCCCAATATTTGAAGATGAAGGCAAATGCTCCTGTTGAGAAAATGTGAATGGCAAAGTGTCTGCTTTCAGCTCCTGAAGTGCATCGTCCATTTGTTGAAGATCAGTGCTAAGATCCTGGGACTGTTGTAAATGCTGATCAATATTTTCATCAAACTTCTCTGAATCGTGTATTGAAGAAGATATGTCAAGTTGTTCTTGGTCACGTATCAAAGGCGAAAGGTTAGACTCATCAGTGAGCTGAAGCCTTTTCAAGTCAAGAATCTGCTGAAGAATATAGCTAGTGTGCTGCTGTCTACCTTTGTGTATCTGCAAGTTAAGCGCAATACTAAAACAGATTATAGATGTTTTTTGTAGTCGTAAGGCAATGCACACAAACACAATCAGACACTTTAATGTTTGAAATATATCAGAGCTCAAAATAGCTGAGGAGACTGCAACTCATTTATAATAGTAAACTATCTAGTTCATTGTCAACATCAACAAGAAACCAAATTTCTGACTTGCCAGACTCTTAGCATGGTTTAGATCAATGTACTTCATTCCATGGGTATCTGTATTGATTATAATGCACATTAAAGTTATTGTCAACAAGAATTTATCGTCAGATGAAGAGTTAACCCCATATTCAAAGTCATTACAAACATCCTACTTGATCCAAGTGCCATGAAAGTGAAACCACACACTTGAGCAGTAGGAGGAATCTGATGTAAATGAGGTTGCAAGTCATTTGCAAATGCTTCTAATAGTAAAGTCTGTTAAGGTGTAGGAATTTTGATATATCTGAAGAAGTCCCTCCTCATCACTGTCATCATCAGCAGCAGCAGTCCTACCTATTTCTGACAGGTGAGTAGAATCCTCCACCATAATCTACCAGAAAACAAGGAGCTCTAAGTAAAACTAACAATTATTTTACCCATTTTAACAATGGAGGAGGTTGGACCTCAGCACACAAGATTTTTCCATTTTAGAATGCTATGATTCATATTTGAAAATAATAGCATATGAATTTTGGATGTGAGGTGTCATCAGTCAAAGAGTTCCATATATTTTGGTAGGAGTCAAAAGAGTGTGTTTCTTCCAAAGTTTATATCAGCAACACAAAAGTCTCTTAGTGCCATTGTTCACAAGCAAGGCAGATTTTATTGATTTGTGTTCCTACTTCATCAATGGGAAGAATTTAGATCCAGTAAATCCACCAGATTGACTACTGCAATGAGATTAACATGAAAACTTTGAACAGAGAAATCCAGACTACAGAAACACTTTTAATTTCCAAATTATGGGAAGATTCAGAAGAAATTTTCCATCTCCTCAATGAGACATGTCTACTTAGCTTAACCAAATTGCAGAAGGAAAACCAAAATTTTATTTGTTGTAGAAATTTATAAATTATCCATTTCTTGGAGGTGGCATGCCTAAAAGTGTACCAAAATGTACCTGACTGGCCAACATGAAAATGGAAAAAATTCTACTCAAAGTGATCATGTAAACTTCTAGGTAGACTTCAGATAAGAAATACTTCTCTTGGCAGAATCAAGATAGTAGTTCTAGGTTTTCGAGGCTAATCTATAGTGTACCACTATATTAGAATAATCTTACTTGTTTTCCTGACCATTAAAAAAATATATTGTCAGCTCATTATTATTACTTCTTATAATAAAAATCTGAGGGGATTCAGTTACTTGTTTTAACATACTAATGAGTTAACCAATCAAGGTATCTTTTGTCAAATTTATTCAGATTAGACGCAGATTACGAAATTCTATAGCAGCTTCAGTAAAAAAAAGTTAGCATCAGTTAAGTCATAAATCTTGGAGTAGTTCTTTTTTCGTTTTCCCCTCGTTTGGCAATTGATTTGAGTAGTTCTAGTCAGTCAAGTCACCAAAAAGAGCATATCACCATTAGATGTACAAATAACTTTAACCTCCTATTTATATTAGAACTCATGCATCAATTCAATAGTAAGGATGATGGAGAAATTCATCAATGTAGAATTACAAAAACTTAAATTCGACTTTGAGTTTCTGACAATCACTACAGTAAGATATAGACAATGTAAAATACGTATGAACCTCCTCAAATCCAGGACCCTATCCCAAATCTAGGATTAACCCAATCATAATTCGCATCAATTCCTCCAAAGTATCACCTCTTTCCTGGGCCTCGACTTCTTATGTTGTGGAAGAAAAATGAGAATTTAGACACAATAATATTATCATTAGATCCATCAAGGAAGAACATATGTAGTGTAAATCCTGCCTACCTTACTTTGTTGACGGCTTGATCCCACTTCAGATTCTGCACTGGAGACTAGTGTTGCACAATTCAATCTAGATGAAACTGAAGAGCCTCCACTTTGTGAGCTAGATTGTCTTGGAATATCCAAATTTACAATGCTGGAATCCCCAGAACGACGTGAAGTTGACACAAGCTGATCTTGACAAGCACTACTGCCTGCTTCATTTAGTTCAAAACCCCACAACGCTGCAAAATCCTTAGCAGAAGGGCATCCCACGTAGCTGCTGATTACATGTCTCTGATGCTGGTAAGAGCCATCATGCTGGCTTCGGTCACAGTTGTGACACATGAACAATCGGTGATCTGTACACCGAACATAAGCTGGGCGGTATCTGCACAAGTCACATAGGATGCTTCGCACATGCCGGCTGGAAAGTGCATTGGCTGAATGGACCTTTGCATCACAGGAGAGGCAAAGATGTGCTGCATCGGACTTGCAATATACAACTGGCCTCAATATTGTGCAGAATTCGCAAATTTTTTCCATCTCTTACTCTGCAGTCATAAAGAACTCCCAGACTAGGTTGACGCTTCACATTTGAGTTTCAGTGAATATGGATATAAACTATGCTGATCTTTGGGGCTCAGAGACCTTTAACATTAAAGACACTGTCAATTATTATCATGATCATTCCCCCTACAGTTCCCAAAATCTGAAAACCATACCAACGAGACAAATGTGGTATTACTGCAAAAAAATTTTTCGTAAAAAAAGAGCCAACAACTATATCACACCTTGCAAACATAAAATTATTAAATTCCACATCTAAAAGCCCAACTGTCAAAAACTTAAGGTTGTGCTTGTGAACAGTTCTTTTTATCACTTTTCTTTTGCCATAACTTTAAACACTTAAGGGTGTATTTTAAACAGATCTTGTATTTTTATTTTCTAATGTTCCCTGAATTACAAACACTTCTTCTAGGATGGATGGTTCTGAGGACCACGATATAAAAGAAAGCCATATCTGCTTTTATAATTGAAAGACTGCAATATATGGTCCCATTGTTCTGCAGCTTGAAATGAATCACCTCCCTTAAGCTTCAAAGGTCTTTATTCAAATGTACACAAAAATCATGCCCTTATAGGATCACTTTTACAAGTACCATCCCAATATAAATAAACAAACAGCAACACCACCCATGAACTTCTTAATTTCTCTTAATTCTTCATTACAAGGTTACTTCCACGGTGACTTGGATTGATCCCAGGTCATCATAACTTGGTCAGTTAATATTCAGTATGCAAAACTATACAACTCAGTAAACATCCTTAACTCATCAATAAATTATTTGCAAACTTCAGTAACTTTGCCCGATTATTAAGTAACTTTCTCCATGTCACCATAGACTTTTTCTCATTACAGATAAAGTTCTAATCCTTACTTATGCTTCATCTACTACATCTACTACGATTGTACTTTACCTATTATAATATATTCTTTATGTACATCCTTTTTCTAATGTACAAATCAATCAAGTCAATATAACAACGGAAAATACCATATTACTATCCATTTTCTAATGTGTAAAATTGCATCGGTGGTATAACTCCCATAAAAACTAGGATGGAAATTTAAATGGAATTACTTATTTGTCATAAGAGCAAAATTAAAGGAAATTAATTAGGAAAATTAGAAGCTCAGGAGGCGATTTGTTATATGAGCAAAACTCAGAATAGTAATATGGCATTTTTCTATATAATAAAATGTAGACCCTTGAATTTTATGTGTTCTCCCTTAATTTCTCTCCTATCCACAATATTCCTGCATATTTTCTCTATTCTATTTTGTTCTCTATATTTTTAACTATTACAATATTTAGCATAATCTGCAATCCAAACACACCCTAGAATATATTTGTTTTTCTTTATCATAAGTTAAAACATATACCAGCTCCAAAATTCAACCCCAACCAACCAATTACTCGTTTCCTTTCATAAGTCAAACTGCAAAACCGTAGTTAACTAATCTGAATCTGAAAGACACTAAACGCGATCTTAGCTAAACAAACAGCCAAAAAACCTCCACAAATCAAGTTCATATCCTATCTCACTTCACCAGTTGACCCAAAAACTCTTCCGAACTTTGATGCGTAAGAAATTAAGATTAAAGTCGAGACATTCAAAATTTCAAAGATCACATGTACACAGTACATCAAAAACGAAGAAAGTACTTTAACAAAAACAAAAAAAAAAAACAAAAAAACCGAAGAAAGCAGAAAAGTACCTGCGGATGAGTCCAAGAAAATCGAAGAAGAGAATTCGGTTAGCCTTTTTCTTCTTCGGAGTGCGAGTCTGAGAGAGGCTTGCTCTATGTTTTATCTTCTTCTTCTTATTTCTTCTATCTTTAGCCCTTTTTAATCTGACGTGTGCGCTTTTGAGCGTGAACTTTCCAGCGTGGATGTGGGCAGGTGGCCTGGAGCGTAGGGCCCACTGACGTTATCTCCGAGTTGCATGTGAGCGAAAAGTAGGTCTTGTTTTTTTTTTTTTATAAGTTAGCGAAAAGTAGGTCTTGTGATCCAAAAGTTTACTCGAATGTACCTGCTTCAGCCAGTGGGAATCCGCCACGGCTCTATGGCGGTTATGAATTGCGGCTACGAGTTTCACGCTGGGTGTCACTGGCACTGGTGTGTACGCGCTCTTTTCTGCCCATTTAACAACTGGGCAGGACTGGTTTCATGCCAGAAATTGTTTTTCTTTCTTACAATAAACCTTAACCATAATTAAATAACTAATAATTAGTATTATTTTTTTAAAAAAGATAAAATTAAATAATCAAGACATTTACTTTATATATGAAATAACTAAATTAATTGAGGAGCTTGTAAACAAGCTCGAACTCGGCTCGTAAATGAAAAAAATAAAAAATTAAACGAATTGAACTTAAACATTCAATACTTGGCTTGGCTCAGCTCGGCTCGATTAATTATAAAAGAAATATTACGGACTACATTTTTATTATAATTACCTTATAATTACTTTACATATGTGACAATTTGTATGAATGCAACATGGTACAATATAGGTAAAAAAGAAATTAAACAATAAAATATTACAGATAAATTTAATTATTTAATAACTGACATAATAAGTCTTTGTGAATAAGGATTTCCTATTATTAAACGGTATGAATTAATAAAGACCATCCAAACAAAAAGAAAAAAAAAATTGATGATTTTCTATTTTTTTATTATTAAGTTGCTTGAATTTATGTTATTCCTTAGCATTGTATTTGCATTCCTTTACAAAGGTAACAAAATAGTCAGGTCTAAGGACCATCTGGACAATAGGAATGGAGATCTACTGCTATTTAGGCTGCTAAAATTTCAGCTTAGGGGACTACGAAGTCTAGCCTAAAGTGCAAGATCCTCGTAATCAGGACAAATATACCCCACAACTCTCTTCTCTTCGACAAGAATTTTGACAGCCAAATCTCAGTCCAGCCAATAAGCTCTAATCCAAAGAATTGTATGCGTCAAAGTAATACGCTCCGACATTGTACTAAATTACGGTGGACCACGAACCAGTAGGTAGGTGCAAAGCATTCAATTAAAGATGCGACATCACATGATATAAGAATGACTTGAATGATACGGCACTCTTTAAGTAATCGGTAGTCAGCTTGGTGCTGTAACCGTAGATTTTTCGTCATTGGATTTGAAAGCCAAATTCAAGTGATCGTTACATCAAGTTTATTTCTAGTAGATTTATATTCCTCGATTTGTACTTGTCCAGGGTGAATTGTTTAGATTTTTTTTTTAAAAAAAANTAGCCCCAAAATGAGAGTGCTGTAATAGCAATTTAGGCACAAACATATAGGCCTCATTTGGTATGCGGAATAAGTATTCCAAAAAAAAATGATTAATTATTACTAGGAATAGAAAATGGTGGAATAAAATAGTTATTCATATTCTTTGGTTTGATGACAATATATATACTCTAATAAGAATTGAACCAAAATTACTAAAAAACCTTCATTTTTTATTTTTAAAAAAAATAAAAAGAAAAAGAAAAAAGGTAAAACAACTGTGGGTGGTCGCACCACCCCAATGGGTGGTCGGCCTCCCACGGTAGAAGTTGGAGGTGGTCGCATCTCCCAGGAGGCCATCATAGTGGACCCACGACGGTCTTCGAGGGTGGTCCCGACTACCCCCAATTGTACCAGGGTGGTCGCACCACCCCTGGCGACCCCTGGGGGTGGTGCGAACACCCTTGTGCCCTACAGAAGGTGGCCGACCATCCATTGGGATGGTCGGCCACCCACTGAAACCCACGTTGTTTTTCTTTATTCTTTTTTTTTTTTAGAAAAAAAATGAGTATTTTTTTAGAAAATTTTGTCAATACCACAAGGAATAGTTATGCATCTCATTTTGAAGAGAAATAGGTATTTTTCTTCGTAAGAGAATAAATATTCTAACGTAATAGCTATTTCTTAAAATAAACNTTTGTCAATACCACAAGGAATAGTTATGCATCTCATTTTGAAGAAGAATAGGTATTTCTCTTCGTAAGAGAGTAAGTATTTCAACGGAATAGCTATTTTTTAAAATAAGTCCTTACCAAATAAAAGAATAAATATTTTATAAAAATAATTATTCTATTATGTAGATTTATTCTGCAAACCAAACTGACATAGCTTTTGTTAGCTTTTGTTTCTTGCACACAATGAACAAGCAACCGTACAGCATATGTCCTATCAATTTAGAAGAAACCTCCAACTTGATAAGACACTGTTAAGATAAATGTCGGTTCGGTTCCCGTTTAGCCTAATTTTTCATGCCCAACATAACAACTTCAAAACATTATCTGACTGACGCACCCAACAAAACCACCCTCCCATTTCACAAAAAAAAAAAAAAAAAACAGAACCACCCTCCTTGTCCGTTACTTTCAAAACATTATCTGACTGAGCATTCAATGAGAATTCTAAAGATTTACCTTAAAAGATTTAGCTATACACTTTTCTAAATTACTAAACAAATTCATCTAAATTATTTTTATTTTAAATAAATATTATTTTTTTTGCTTGGAAAGTGTAGTCAATTTGCCAAAAGAGTTGCCAATACTAATTAAATAAACACTCACTTGAAAAATAAATATTAAAAAAAGTTTAACATTCACTTTTTAGCTTTTAAAAAAATTCTGTCAAATGTTAAATTAAATTTATTAAATTGAGGTTTTTGTGTATTTTATTAAATTTTTTTTAAAATAGTTATATTTAAAAAGCTGATCTTAATATTAATAGCACAACCGGGCTACTGTGTCCAGAAACCCCATGAAACATGTTCCATTATTGTTACTCGTACACTAACTCGACAAGGAAACAAACAGCATGACGTGTTACTACACTTAGCGGAACAAAGAATTTAACTGGCTAAGGAAGATGCACCAAATAACAATGTTCAATCAAAATGACGTCCAAAACCCGCATTATACACGATGTTTTTCCTGTGGCAAACAAGACAAGAATCTAGGTCCACGTCCACTCCTTAAATGGTCATGTAGAAATTGCGGATATTGCCTGAGTTGCATTTTCAAAAGATTAAACAAGATAAAACCATCAGTATAATCAATTTAAAGCCTTATACAACATATGCATACGTTCGCAGCCCAATTGATAGAAAAAGAGAGACATCTCCTAGCAATGAGATAATATTAGGTACTGAGATTCTGAACATAAATCCTTACATCCTGCTTAAAGGACCCAATTAAAATGCCCCAGTAAACAAAATTGACTCCACACAAATGTCATGAGCATCTACATTGACAATTGTTGCATTATTCAACCAACCGATCAAAAAGGCGTAAGCTAGTAATCCTTCCCCACCCCCCCCCAAAAAAAAGGTTTAGAATTACAAGGGAACTCATAAGACAATGATTTTCTTTTCTCAATGTCGTTCATGAGCTTATAACACAAACTGTTGTTTCTAAATAATTTCAAAACTATCCATGACACTATACAATTGAAGGCCAAATATTTGCACAACCAACAAACAAAAAGTAACTATAGTTGTTGTACTAAAGGATCTGAAGAATAACTCAACTTCAAGGCCAGATCTATATCCCAAAAGCAACACAATGTTGATTCAAGCACCATGGTTGAAGCATTAACCTGAGACAAAGCAGATGCAGTAATAAATTTAGAAGGAAAATAAACCACAATAGTAAATGGCACAGTTGAAGTAAAACCCCGAGTTAAAACAGAATCAATAAGAAAGTACAGAGAAAATGCATACAGTTAGAGAACACTTTACTGCAGGAATAACAAAGCAAGTGAACCAGGGATAGACATATACAGGGCTGATGGAGGGCCCCCCAGACCAACCCATCTCCCTACCAAACCAAAATGAGCCACGTGCTCCTGGACCCTGGGTCAATTAATCATTATATCCCACCCTCTTGATCAATCATTATAACCTTAGGCTTCATTTGCTTTGACATAAAATGTTTTTTGGAAAACGATTACACTACTTTCTAGTGTTCGATACAACCGAAAATCCTTGTCAAACCGAAAAGCCTCAAGGCTCAACTGCCTGTACATTACCCCAAATAATTCGAACATGCCTCTACTTAATTTCAAATTTTTAATAGGCCATTTTTTTCAAAATACCTTAATACAGAAAATCCAGAAGCTGATAAAAAAAATGGTGTGCATAATATATATATATATATTTTGATAAGTATGGGTGCACAATATTTAAAATTAGAATGGTACAAAAAAAATATCAGGGTAAAATGGATACAGCCATCATCCAAAATTTCATAAAGCAAGACCAGAAAGGGCAAGTTCAAAAGATACAATGACACTTTACCTCAATCAGCTCGACTTAACATGCACCTCAATAATGTCGTTGTCCTCCATACCAAGGCCATCAGGGGTTGCTGCAAGACTTATTTTATCCCCATCAAAGCAAAATACTAAGTTCTTTATGTCAAGCTTAACTTTATCCGCATACATTTTGAAGAGCCGCTCAAATTTGTCATCCTATGAGATTAGAAGAAACTCTACTTACATATGTATGATTGTTGAACTCATTAACAGTATAATACATAAAGCAACAGAAAGAAAAGGTATGGAACAAAGTAACAAATAAAACACAGAAAAAATGCATATTTTCTTAGAGCATTCACAATAGCTTTTCTATCATTTTTCCTAAACTTAGGGAACCAAATTACTTTTTGTTTCCCTATACAAATACACTCCACAATAGCTTCTGTTAATCGTTCCCTATACTAATTAAATATTCTTTATTTACTTTTTCTTTTATTTTTTTATCATTTCTTTTTGAATGGTTTGGTTCATTGGGAGATGTGAGAGGAGAGAGCATTGAGTTTTTTTTTATTATAATAAGTATTGGTTTTGCTACAGTGGAACCAATGCATTGGGTTCTTGGATTTCACTGTAACAAACCCAAGCTTTAAGAAACCGGTTGGAAAGCTGCTGTATTTAGGGAAGTGAATGGATTATAGGAGATCTGCTGTGAATGCTTTTAGCCAGAACAAAACATTTAGCACCAATAGCACTTGCTTCTTAAAAAACATGATAATGATAAATAAACAAAAACAATAATGAGGGTAATAGCTTAATTAAAAATATATATTATCTTTTGAAACCACCATACAATTGAGTAAGAGATCAGAATTAAGCTACACATCATAGATTATCATCAACAACTTCAATGGTATTCCTTTCATTCTACCTCAACATATTATTGATGTTCACAAAGAAGCTCATGCCTAGACTGATTCCAGCCCTATGATTCAACAACCCATACTCTGTCCAGCAGTAAGTACTGCAAAGCATTATGAACAGCATGGTACATTCACCCTAATTAAATTGAAAAATATATAGTTTTCCAATTGGAAACTGATTGACAGATTTCTGCAATAGTCCATGAAAATAGCGGAAAATATTAGTGAATAGAAGACAGCTGAACATTAATTCTAATACTTCCTAATGAAAATAACTAGGCAAGAGTAAAAAAATAATAATAATAACAAAGGAACATACAGATTCTACTTAGTAAATAAGTCCAAAAATCCCAGCACAAGATATACCATGTACATGCGAAATTGCTTGAGACCATCCTTATCCTGAACAGAAATAACTATCTTAAGTCTTTCACAAGGAGGCTTTGATGGTTGGTCAGTGACAGCCTCCAGAGAAGACTGCATTGAACTAACAAGTTCTCTTTTTGCAGACTCCTCCACTGCTCGCAACACATCTTCAGCTGATTGTGCAAATATGACGAGCTCTTGCTTCCTCAACCTATAGGCGAGGATAAAAATTTGATTGGCAAACATGGTAAGGGGAGAGTGTTAATAAAACCAGAAACAAAGATATGAAGTGCTCATGGTTAAATAGTCTAGAATTTCGTAAAATTGCTACCAGATAAAAATAACAAGGTTGCTTGATCATTTGTTACAATAGGTTTTATAAGCATAGTTATCAACTCTATGATGCATGACATCATCTCAACAGGAGTGCAAATTAAATTATCAGTAACAACTCTCAACATAAGCATCTAAATATCAAAATTACTTCATGAGATACAGGTGCAAGTAAGGAACAAATCTGCTGCCAAATAAAATCAATTGAAAAAAAAAAAAAAAACAAGGTTGCTGACAACCCTGCCTCTAATGCCTTTTTTTTTTTTTTTTGGCTTTTCCAATGTTGTAACTGGAGCTAAAAGATTATGTGGATTGTTATTAAAGGCTGTAGGATTGTTATTAAAGGCTGTACTGCAGATATCGACCGTGGCTGAACCAGAGTTTTTTTTTGTTGGTTATCACTATAAGATAATTAGCAGGACGCAATGCAATCAAATTGTTACCAAACCATTCTTAAGTCAATACTTTCACCTAGCCTGCACATCCTAGTGGCTTAAAAAAAGACCTAGGCAGTCATGGAACCTAGCAGACTTGCACCTAGAAGGCCAAGCTCAATATCTACCTCAACACTCAAAACAGCACAGCATGTTACTGTTCAATGATACAACATAAACAAACAAAAAGAAAAGGAGAAAAAACACTATGTTAAGAAGAAAAATTTACTTTCTCAATTTCATCTCAAAAAGACTTGCATCTATGAAAAACAAGATAAATTAACTTACTGATAAATTCATCTATATAAGTAAACATAAAACAGTTTAATTTATACAGACAACTTTCCTTTTACTCAATTCAACAGCAAAAATTAACTACATCTCTGCAAGTACGTCTGTCACAAATGTTTTGTCTTGGCATTGCCTGACCTATGGGACCCAATCATCTAAATGGCTTAATTGGGTTTAGTAACATGAGATCCCTATGCAGCTTGATTTAATCAGAAGTAACACATTCAGCTTCAATCAGAGCATGTGACTTTAACTAATTCTAACTTCATCTGCATCATTTCCAATTCAAACACCCCAACCTGATCCTCTGACAATAAGAAAACAAAGTAGACTTCCACAAATTAATTCAATTAGCTCTTCAGCCTCTTCATAATGTAACACCCACCGAAACCACATGCTGATATTCCTAAAGTTCTCTTCTAAACAAGCCTAAGAAAACTTTTCACCCATTTTACAACTACTGGTACACTTAACTACCAAAGGAAAAAAGTCATCTTTCAGTTAACCAATATCTACACTCCATAATGCTCAGCTAGTTCTGTTGTAATTTTACATCATGCAAAATGCTAAAGACAACCCACAATGCAGCCACCCAGTCCCTTTTATATCAGAATATATCCCTGCCTTGTCATAATTGAGTGACCAATATGAGACAAACGTTTCAAACTTATCTAAAAGGTGACAAAGATCCTATAGAACCTATTACTACCAAAGCTCACAAAAATCCTGGAGTATCAACATATCTTTATTCATGTAGGTCATTGATTAAAAAGAAAGTTACTTTACAGCATTTATATTTAAGCATTAATTATTCCTTTGAGACATCGTGGCCACACAAAAGTACCCAAATTTCATTGACATTCCAATCAAAACCTCATTCTTACCCAATTTCTTCAAATCAGATGTAAGTGTTTTGTCATCATTTGATCTTAAAAGGTATAATTTCATTGTAATATACTAGAATTACATTTCAATCAGCATAGATATTTGCATATATTCCACAGATGCAATGTTTAAATGTAGCCATTAGAAGATGAGAGAATCATTTCTCCTTAAAAACCTTTGGATAAGGATAAGAACAATGGAAACAGCGGAATTGAAAAATAATAAAATAAAATGTTCAGCATTCCCTTGTGCAATTATTAACACTTCCCTTTCCTTATCCTCATTCCTTCCATCATTCTGATGAATGCCAACTCCCTGTTATATGGTACCCCCATAGTATCATATATTCATACATGTTGGCATGTTGCGTCATAATTTGGAGATTCCCTTTCCTATTGTGGGTCAAACGTAAAATGGTTCTCAATCAAAACTTAGAGATATCTGTTAACAAACTTTAGAAATCACAACTTACAAATAATTTGCAATTAAGACAAAATTTCTAAACACACACAATACAGTCTTACAATGTGTAATTGCATTGCCAATGAGCTTTAGCTCAAATGGCACTTCCTCCCTTTGAAGCAAGGGTGGAAGTCGTGGGTTTGAGTCCCACCCGGGTGCGTGTGTAACTTACCAATCAAAAAACAATGTGTAATTGCATTTGTCATCAATTCAATAAGAGTAAACTAGAAGAGAAAATGAAAAATTATGAAAAACTGCCCATCCGCCCAAAATTTCTTCTTGAAGCAGAAATAGATTATATCAATTAAAACCCTATATCCACTTATATGCATATACCTCAACTCCTTTATAGTAGAATTCTCCCCAAGCAGCTTCTGAACATCACCGGAAACCTTGGGTGGCGGTGGTAGCCAATCCAACTCTTTGTTTTCATCACAATCCACAATTTGTATTACTTTCGTGTTTTCCGGCGCATCCTCAACAACCTAACCCCCAAAAGGGTACCCCCCGGACCAAAAGAAGAACCATTATATTCAATAAATACAATACGGAAAAAAAATCTCTAATCAAACTCAATTCTCACACAATCACACACTCATGCATTACTGTATGTATCCATGTATGTCGGGGAAAAAAAAAGAATCTTACAACAGGTTCAGAAATCTTCCTCCGTTTATTAGAAGAGAAAGCTTGAGATGAATCCACATCATCCTCATCTACGGAAAGGAAAAAAAAAAAAGAAAAAAAAGAACGCATATTGGTCACCCAGAAAACTCGAAAGAGAATAAAATATCTAATTTCAAGGTTTAATTTCTTTCTATTTCATAAAACAAAGTAGAATAAATCTCTACTCAGATGAAATTTCATATTCCCGCAAGGTACAGAACAAAGAAACACATAACAATTTAAAATTTTCATTGCCCTCCCAATTCCTACATTATCTCCGCCACGAAACTAAGAATAAGAGTGATAAAGAGCAGAAAAGGATGAGTGAAGAAATTCCAAAATGAATCAAAACTCACCGTCAAGGCACACGACACCGAGAGGCTGAACACGGCTGTAATCGAACAAGGGCTCTAGTTCTTCGGTGGAATCCGCCTGAAAATCAAAACTCAGAGTCGTAGAGAGAGAAACCCTAGGTTAGGTTTGTTCGAGATCAGATTTCGAAGCGACTAGAAGAGCAACAGACACTCACCATTTTGGAACTTTGAGAACCTTACTCAGCTCTCGCTCTCTGTCCCGCCGAAACTCGAAGATTGTTGGGTACACGATGTGAAAGTTTTATTTGAATCGTTGAGACTGAAACACATCCGAGTCATGGTTTGGCGGGTCTGTCCCTTCCATTTCTTTTTTTGGGTGCAATTTGGGCGGGCTTTAGCCCATCACGGCACGAAGGGGAAAACGACTATTAAAGCCCAAATCAATATAACATGCAGATGTCTGCGCACATCTGCACTAATGTTAGAAGGAGAATTTAATTATTTTTTGAGTTATCTTAAAAATGAAGTGATTTTTAAAATTATTATTAAACTTATTATAATTGACTATTATGATCTAATTGTAATTTTAAAAGTCACATCACTTTTAGACTTGAGTCCTTTATCTAGTATTACTCGTATAAAGAAGCAAGTCAAAGCAGTCAAAGCACAGATTACTAGATTAAAAAAAGAAAAATGCTATACTTACAATTTTGTTGACGCATATTAGTATGGGATTGGAGGATGTTAAATTTATTTTTGTTGCTGATGTGACTTCAATTACATACTGACACATGTTAATAAATTGTAAACAAAGAGTAATGCTATAAACTACATTTTTACCCCACAATGCTAACATGATAGTCTCAACAAACCATTTGATTAGTCCTTGTTTCTTTTTTTTTTAAAAAAAGAAAAAGAATAAATCAATAATTAGTTGAAACTATCATATGATCAGTATTGTGAAATATTTGTAGAAAACAAAATGTATTATATAACATTGTTTGTAAACAAAAAAAAAATAATAAAAGAATTCTAGGTGTGCTGCTACAAGTTTTTTTTATTTTTTTATTTTTTTGAGGGGTGTAGTATTACTAGTTTGAGAAAAGATAAGACACACGTAAGTGGAATTGACTGCATTAGTAAGTTGATAAATATAAGATAGTAAATTATGTTTCACCCAATCTCGTAAGTTGATAAATAGAAGGTAGTAAAATAATTGTAGGTATAACATTGAAGGAGGATAAGTTTATGCATTACCAAAACCGTGGACAGAAAAATTAGTAGGAATGTTGTGACACTTTAATTCAAGTTTAATCTATATTCTAGGACATAAATTTAACTCTCTGAAAAAATAAAGCTTGAGAATCAAATCATTGGGTAGCAGTCCTTAATCAAAATGCAGCATGAATNGGTCAAATGGAATATAAACAATGGGTATAATTAGCATTTATTTGTGAAAATAAAGGAAGTCAATTATACGAATGCATGCTTCATAAAAAAGTGAGGGATGGGGATTCACAAAGTCCCTTGAAACACCAAAATAACTACGTACATGAATCGTACGTTATTTCCAACAGTATGTTATCCTTTTTAAGAAAGAAATTCAAGTAAGCATACATGCGAAAGTTGTCAATTGTTTTCAATGGACTTATCTCAGATTCTAGATAATTAACTTACAAGTAACCTAATTATCGCCATTAACTTTAGTTTCTGTTTACATTTTAATTTAAATGCTACTTCTAATATTGATAACTAGTTTTAGTCAGGCTAGTAATATTTGACATGACTCGCAAATTTAATATGAAATTAACGGATTAAGGTTGAGGGGTTTGATCCATTTAATTAAATGAGTCATTTAGATTATGATTAATCTATATAATTTTATACTCATGTTAATACACGGTATGAATCCGATATGCGAACTCGAATTATTACCCCTAGTTTCTTGAGACGATTTTGATAATGAGAAGAATAGGTATCAAAAAGAGAGTTCAAACATATAATACTGTTTTTTTTAAAAAAAAAAAAATCATTGGGCCTGTTCAACAAAAAGCTAGACTTTACTATAGCTGGGTTTTGCTTAAATAAAAAAAAAATAAAAAAAAATAAAAAAAAAATAAAAAAACATTCTCACTTTTTATATCATATCAACTACTTTCTAACAATTTTTTTTTTTCACTTTTTATATCACTTCAACTTCTTTTTATTACTATTCAAATAAAATACTCACTAAAAAATAAAAAAAAATTCACTTTTCTATACAAAAAATTTACAATATTCTTTCTACTTTATATCACATCAAAAATTAACAACCAACCAAAATCCATGAACAGTAAAGTCTAGCCTTTTGCCAAACAAGCCCATTGATGCAACGTAAACAGATACATCATCCATAACTAATATGAAATAAAACATATACTAAGATTGATCAGTATTTTCAGTTGTCTGACTCGTCTTAGATAAAGAAAATTTTCATCTCAAATTGGAGGAAAGTTAGAAGAGCAGAAAACCAATAAATAAATAAATAGACCTTATGTAAGTCAGCACAACAATAGAATAATACTAGGTAGAGCCACATAGACTCTCCAAAATTTTAAAATTCTCTCTAATTTTTTAATTTTTTTTTAAATATACCCTTTAAAATTTATGTTTGACCCCCCCAATATATATATATTTTTTTGCCCCAAAACCTAAAATTCTAACTATGCACCTGGAATAATATGCTACGAAATTCATCAATATCAAATAGACAAATAAGTATAAAATAGAAAATTGCAAGCATTCAGCTTAGAGCTAATTTCAATTGAAATTGTACTTGTTGGAGTTGGGATGTGTCTCTGGATTGGAATACAAAAAACACGTGTCCCAATCTTAACGGGTTCCCACGGGACCCAAGCCAAACTCAAATTGCCATTTGCCAAACGTTAAAGAAGTTTAGTAAACATAATTATGAGGTTTGTAGGAGTTACGTTGGTTTGAATTGAATTACCATATAAAATCACGCTATCATTTGAAATCCTCAAGTTAATTATTAACAGGTTATAAGAGGGTTGAACATTGTTTGACTAAATTACCTTGGTTCATTTACTGATGTATGACGATAGGTAATACGAATTTCGTACGTCTTTGCTCCAGTCAACATTGGTCAAGGTTTAGCAAATGTCAGATTCTTAATTATTTGAAAAATTAAGACTTAGAGCATTCTCATCCGGCTCCCTACTATAAGGATATCCCTATAGTAGGGAGCCAAAATGGATTTTTGACCATTTTATTGCTCACATCCGGCTCCCTACTTTGAGAAAAAAAGTAGGGAGCCATTTCACTCCCTACTCTTCTTTTTTATAATAAAATATTAGTTTTTCTCTCCTACTTTTTAATTTTTCTAATTTTATTTGTTTTCCCCTTTTAGAGAAAGAATTAAATTTTTTTAAAAATATTAATATTTAAATGAAACAGTCAAAGTGGATCCCTAAAGTAAGGAGCCGGATGTAGGTGTTTAGAAAAAGTGGCTCTCTAAAGTAGAGAAAATTGATTTTATTCTCTACTTTGAGGATAAAAATAAGGAGCCAGATGAGAATGCTCTTAGGATTTATTAATGGCCTCCGTCTTAAAGAACAATGGCGCAAAAATTAATTTTAATAGCATTGAAGATTAATTTCAACGACTTGATTGGGTTCAAGGAGTTTAAATTATATGGAAGGTGAAATTAATTTCACAATGTCATGGAAAGGAACATAAAATTTTTCAAACATCAACTTTATTAACCATGCAATACGATATTAATGTTTATGAAGAAAAAAAAAATTACAATATATTAATCGTCATGCTATTATTTCTGCACTGAACGAAGAATGTGCCTACGAATTGAGTTATTCTTTTACTTTCCTCTTCTTTTTTAGGCACGGGTTAGGAGTATTGTTTAAAGACCCACATCGTAAGAATCATCGGACTATACGAGAAACAATAATACTAGACCAAGCTATTTTAAATGTTTTACTACCTGGTGATACGTGTCCGAAAATGTAGTTAGAGGATGTTAATTTTTATTTTATTTTTTAAAGTAAATCATATGACTCTAATGTCATGTATACCGACTCATATCAACAAATTATAAAAGAATCGTAAGTGTAGAATTGTTGCATGCTCTTTTATATATGTTGTGGCTTGTTTTACAATGGTCAACAGACGGTAGACCCTAATGGATTATCTTATGTGGCAATTGCTATATGAATAACTTAAAAAATTTAAATATTGTTAAGTTGTTATTGTGGCAAAAATTATAGAATTAATAATGCTATTCTTTATATCTCACACTGACATAACGTGTTTTAAGAGATTTTTCTTATATGTGAGCAACTTTTCTTTAAAAAAAAAAAAAAAATACATTTAAAACATCCCTACGACATCAATCATTATAAAATAAATAAATGTGATAAATAGGCGTGAAAATTAACATTATTCAAAATTATATAAGCCACATGTCAGCTTATAAAGAGTGTGTTGTAAATTTTGTAGTGATTCTAGGAATTCTCTTCTTTTTTTCCAAGGTACCCCCGAAGTTCATGCGCTTGTTAATGCTAAGTGTTGCACATATACCCCCACTAGATTCCCATCCCTCATTCCATTTAAGCCCTGTTTCAGAGCATCATTGTACGTTTGTCTTCCTCTCTTTCTCTCTATCTCTCTCTAATTTCTCGATGTTTAAAGCTTCTTGGTCTAATCCTAATCTTGTTCTTGCCTTTTTCTCGAACTTCTTTGTCTAAACCTACTTTGTGTGCTTCAAGCTTCTCATTGTTCACCTTCTTGTTCTTCTTTTCTTCTTCTGAAAATGGAAGGAATTTCTGTGCCTAGCTTTGCTCGCGGCCTTAATATTCTTCTGGTGGATCATGACGCAATGTCCCTCATGTACCTTGCATCACTGCTTGAACAATATTCATTCGAGGGTATAAGAAATAATCTATATATTCATCCTATCTGATTTAAACAATTTTTTGCTTTAATTTCCTCTTTCTTTCTTTCTTTCATTTATTTTTTTTTTTGCTTTTTAGTTTTGGTACTTTATGCCTTCATTTGTGAATTCTGATTCTTAGTGACCAGAGAACCTATTCTGCATGTACTGTAGCAATTAAGCAACAGTATAATCGAAAATGCATGTCCGTATATATATATATATATATATTTAAATAATTGATCGACCATATAAATATATTAAGTTGCTAAGACAGATTTCACACGCTCAAGTTTTTTTCACTTTTTTATAGATCTAAAGATTAAGGATATATCCCCAACAGAAATCTAAAAAATGTGAGAATAAGACTAATTTAGAGAGGATTTCTTCCATGCAATTAAAATAGCTAGCTGATCAGACATAGAGGGATTCATGATTTGGATGGCATAGTTATTTAATAACTTGGTTCGATCTCTTACATTTGTAACCTTAATTTATATTCAGGGTTTTGTTTAAGGTCAAGGTCTTCGTTTCATGTTTTAGGCCTAGCAATTTGGAATTTCCCTTTAAGAAAACTTGTTCTATAGCTTCTGGGTGCCTGCCTCATGGGTTTTGTAAACCTTAGGGGCCGTTGATGTTTTAGCCCTATAGCTTTCCAATTTTTCTGAATTTTACTTCTTTTCCTATATATTCTAGATAGTTTTTGTATTCTTACATCAAATCTTAGTCTGTTTTCACTATACGTGTAAAGGAAGATGACGATGAGAATATCTTTGATATAGCTAGAAATGCTATTTTAATTTTACATATTCATTTAATTGTCTATTTTGATCTCTAGCTCTTGTCATAGACCTCAGTACTTTTATCACAAAAATTAATCCATGTAGAATATTTAATTGAAATAGGACGTAAATGATAGAGTCAGGATTCGAACTCATGATCTTTAATTCTGGGATCATGTTAAATCACAATTTATCTAAAAAATTTAAGCTGATAAGAAAATATATATTTAATAATTTAATTAATACTTTAACGAACTTTACATCTCGGAATATCTTAGTCTTACATATGTCACCTAGTTAATCTAAATGCATCTCAGAATATCTTAGTCTTACATATGTCACCTAGTTAATCTAAATGCATGCCAAATTGTATTAAAATTAATTAATTGTTTATTGCATGTGTTGCTCTTTCAGTTACGACCACTGAAGTAGCATCTCTTGCACTGTCTATGATTTGTGAACAAGAGGACCGATTCAAACTTGTCATTGCAAACATGAACATGCCGGATATGGATGGCGCCCATTCTTTTCTGCGCATACTGCTTAAGAAGGACATTCCTTTCATTTGTAAGCTTCATCTATATATATCTTAAGAAATTTTCTTATTTGGTTTAATTACTTTCTTCACAAAATTCAATAGAGCTAGCTAGCTTTAATAATTGAACATATATATACCATGCAGTGATGTCCTCTGAAAGAGATGTAAACGCAGCCGGGAGAGCCCTCGCTGAAGGGGCTTGCTATTTCCTTGAGAAACCAATTTTTTTGGAGGATCTCAAATATGTATGGCAACATGTTTATCGCAAGAGAGGAAAGTACCCTATGAAGAAAAGCCTAAAAGCAAGTAATAATGAAGGACAGGTACTGAACATTATAAGTAAGGAATCTAAAGGAAAGCCTAAAACCAAAGAGGCAGGTTTTGTCATGCATGGGCATGGCATTGACCGGCAACTTTTGAAGAGAGCAAATGATGATGGTGAAAGCAAACAACAAGAGAAGAGAAGTAAGTTTAGCTCAGAAGAAATAGAAAGGAAAGACAACAATAAAAGCTCAACTGATAAAAAGTCTCGTTACCTTTGGAGTTCAGAGCTGCATCTCAAGTTTACAGCAGCCCTTAGTGCGCTAGGCGATAAAAGTACGTAACATCATCATACTCTCAGAACACAGTCAATCATTTCCAAATTACTTTCTGTTTTCCCCACATTCTACTCAGTACTGTTTTGTTTGCATTAATATTGTGCTTTTACCAAAAAGGGTTAATAAATTTCTTGTTCTATGATTTAGATGCTCAACCGAAGAAAATACTAAAGATGATGAATGTGCCTAATTTGACCCTACGCCAGGTTGCTAGCCATCTACAGGTAAGAGAAACCAACTCCCAACTGTTTAAAATCTACGAATTAGTCCAAGAGTTCAAACGAGGTCGTTGTCCTCGTTAATTATCTTGCTGAGATCCCTTTGCATTGTTTGAGGTCTTAAGTTATATATATTGGGTTTTGATTTGGGTATCACTTCCAAATGCTACCTAGCTAACTAGATAGCATATATTTTGGCAGATACATGCATTTTCTTCTATTTGGGCATAGACTTGAGTGTTGTAATCTTTATATTATTATAGTGGATTGATCTTGTAAAGCAAATGATAAACAATCTTGATCTGTTGATCTGCACACGGATACCTCAAGCAAACCCATCTTTAAACATATTGATTCGCACAAGATACCAGGAATAATGTCATAAACAATTGGAATTGATTCCTCAAAAATACATAAAATGGTTAAATTTTCTAAAAGAAGTTCATTACTTAGTAGCAATATTACTTGTTCTGTTCTTTCCCTTTTCCAAGTTTCATTTTTTTCTTTGGACTCGGAAATGGCTTATAAGTTATAACCATTCTTATTGCTAACTATGATTTTCTTTCTAATTTCATTGGGAGAAATGAGCATTACTCATTTGTCTATAGTTAGTTCTTTTCTTCCCATATTTTCTTTTCTTTTCTTTCTTTGTATTTGTTAATAGCTTAAAAGTATTATTATCCATATGTTTTTATTTGTGATTCTATTGTTGAAGCACTGATCATTTTCTCCCTGCAGAAATACAAAGCTCAGGTACATCGTATCAACGAGACTGGTGTCACTAATTTACCTTCCGTAAGTAAATCATATAGTCCCTATGACAGAACTGAAATTGCACAATCACATAAGAAGCAGATTTTTCTTCCCTCCCAATTAGAATATGAAAGTTCTAATTTTGGAACCGGAGCAAATACAACACAATTTCCTCCAAACTTTGAGCCTAATTATGGCGAATGGTATGCTGACCGTTCGTTGGATCGGACCGCTTCCTTCGGTTCAGAAATTCAGAACCAATTTTCGGGGACAACCAAAGAGCTGCAATGTGTGGAAGGGCAGATAACCCCAAGTGATGCAACCAATCTAGAAGAATTTCTAATAGACTTCAACAATGAGATTCAAGAGATGGAAGCTATAACGGGGCTGGCTCCTCCAGCCTGCTCGTTGAATCAGAACCAACCCCTTATTGAGTATGATAATCTATTGAAAGAGCTTGAACAAGACCCAGAAGATCTAGAGTTCTACGCTTTTGGCAGTGAACCCAATCCAGATGATGTTGATCGATATTGTGAATGGCTGAGGGAAACTTTAGGCGAAAACGTCACAAATCCAGAACAATTTGAACTTTAGTGAGTGTCACTACTAATGAAATTCTACATCAAAAGGTTTGTCCCCTGATAAGATTTACAATGAGCAAAGAAGACTTTAGTGAAACTGGAACCAATTATCCGTACATTTTATGCTGATTTTTCATTTATTGTGTTCAAAGGTTGATGTTCCGAGTATCTTATGCATATCACATACTTTGATTTCATGTGCATTTATTCACCAGATGGAGCAGTCTTTGATCCAAACCTCAGCAATGTTAAGTAGCCAGGGTCCTTATTTTCATGCAAGCTAACATTTAACTACCTTCATTGTTTTTTGAGAAAACTTTACTTAATACCCTGATTTTTCCTCACTTTTACAATCATACCCTTATACTTTAAAAAGAGTCAATTTAAGGTAATCATCTTTTAAAAAGCTTGCAATGTCAACCTTGCGTGGAGTAGGGTTTATTTGGATTTCCACTGTTCTATAAGCACTTTTCTGCAGTGCTCTTTGAATGGAAAGGTGTTATGCCCCCCATCACTAGGATTAAGAATATAGTTATCGCTCATCAATAGAAAGGAGAAATTGTAAGGGTTGGAATAAAAATAAATAAAAATCTTATTCTATTGATGTTTGTCAGAAATGAAGATCAATGATTATACACGAGTTCAGGAATTTATGTTGGTTATAGGACCTCTAAACCAGTGACGAGCACTGAATATCCAAGAAGAAACAGTAAGAATGAACAAACAGCCAACTGCAACGGGCGTATAGTTGAGTGTCTCATTGGTGATGGGATAGGCTACAGGCAACGAGAAGAGGACTGAGATGGTTACCACCCAAAGAACGGCAACCCATCCAACCAGGACCCCATAGCGGCCCAAATTGAAGGGTCCTGGAGTAAACGACTTGCGTGCCAAAGTCACCCTGAAGAAGATGGGTAGGGCATAAGCAATGTACAGTCCAATAGTTGCTATGGATACCATAGCCTGAAATGCCACTAGGCTCCCTAGAGACTGCAAAAAAAGAAACAGAAAAAAAGAATGAACAAGTATATCATTAGTGGTTCAAGGAATAACAGAGATAAAATTTATTACGAGAGGGTGTCAAGGGCTAAGTGCACGCGTGTGCATTGGCTAACATAAAAACTGACAGGACTTTGGACTAAACCAAGTTCATGCAGACTCAACTCAAACAAAGCAAGTTCATACCATATTTCCAGTAATGCATTTTGTTTACCTGTAAGGACTATTTTGTCCTTCAGAAATGTCATCCAGTAAACAAACCAATAAAAAAAAGCAGTCCTCACCGATAATGTAATAAATCTAAATCTATTGCTTTCCTGTGTTTTTCACTACAAATTTAACACATGCCAATAACATAACCTGGGTTCCTTTTGTTTGCTGTTAATTAGATAGACTTATTTCATATGATTATCTTAATAAGGGTACTCATACCTTCTGTACTAATAATCTATCAGGTATACGGTCACACCCCCCCCCCCCCATATGCTTGCTAGGGAAAATAAATACCAGGGACAACGCATAAAGCATGGATCCAGAAAAGGGGTACAGATATAATATGGCATGGATATGCCAATACAACTCTTGAAGGATACAGAAAGCAAGGATATGCTAATGAATAAATATACCTGTTTTATATATGTCCTTTTTTATTCAGTACCAAATACTTCTCAACAGTTGTAAGGTATAATGATTAATTTATTCATGTGAGCATCACTAATATATACATTAGTCAAAAATGGGTCATAAACCCTTCCATTTTTTTTTCCCGGGGAACCCCCCAAGGCAGGCCACTTCGTGTATCTATTGGGGTGCAACAATGTTGTTTTACTCACGTGGATGACTCTTAAAATATGCATTACGGAGTGTGATTTCGAATGTTATAAAAGGCTTTGGTTTCTTTCACTGGATATCAATTGATTTTCAGATGAGATGGTCAAAGACCCAATCCAACAAATAATATTAGAGCCAAAGTCATGTGTTTGAGTCGCAAGAGCATCATGTTAAGGGAGGGATTGTTGGGATACAACAGTGCCGTTCTGCTCATGTGGATGGCTCTTAAAACATGCATTGCGAGATGCGATTTTAAATGTTATAAAAGGCTTTAGATTCCCTCACTAGACACCAATTGGTTTTTAAATGAGATAATCAAAAGCACGATTCAACAGTACCGACCTTTGAAAAGCAAACCTAGACCCGTGCAAGGCGCCCTCCTCACATGGATCGGGTAAAACTCGGCTTCGCTGTAGGTGTAACCCCAAGGAATTATTTACACCCAAGAAAATTCGCACCTTAGACTTGATGGGAATGCCACCAAGTCCAAGGTCTTCACCACTTGAGCCAACCCCTTGGAGTTCCCTTCCATTGTTTTATTTGTAATTCTATCCCAATTCTTCATGTAAAGAGGTTATATTCTAGCATTCAAGGTGTGTCCACTTCTTATCCAAGAATATCTTAGATGCATTTGATACATTTTAAAATTTTAATATGTTTAAAGGATGATAGTTGGAAGTATTTGAGAAGTATTCGCTATATGAATATGATACAAATGACTCCCTAGTAGGTGTATGCAAAGACATATATAGCCAGCAATTCTCATTAGTACCTATCGAAAGAGAGAAATTTTCTAACACTACATCAGCAAATCTAGTGCATAGTTATAAGCAACAAAATTTTAATATGTGATGTTATAATAGCTATGATAATGGCAAGAGAAACATATGTTAATTTTTTTTTTTTTCAGAAAAAGAAAAAAGGAGATGTGCATACCGTCAAAGCCATGCAAAATGATACAAAGGCAGAGAGCCAAACTGCATTTATGGGGACCTCCTCCCTATTTACTTTATGCCAAAGTGATGAAAATGGCATGGCTCCATCTCTAGAGAATGCATAAGCCATCCTGAAAATGAATATGAAGCAGTAAGTAGCTAAGGGATCAAAATTCCCCAAGTGACTCCTATTATATGAGGATAAGTATATATATGTGCTTACCTTGAGTTGCTAGTAACTGAACTCATACCACAGAAAAATATGGCGACAGCAACCACTCCCAAGCAAATAATCCCCCCAACTCCATTGCCATATCTATTCTTAAATACTAGGTAGAATATTTCAGCAATGGCATAACCACCAGCATCGTTGTTTTCATCTAAAAGGTATGAGATGTTAGTTACTGCAAAGGTGATGCCAAGTATGTAACCCCATCCAACAATAATAGATATCCCAATGGAGCTGATTATTCCTCTTGGTCCATTCTTATCTGCATTCTTGGTTTCCTCTGTCTAGAAATAGAAATTCAAAGGAAATTGGAAAATTCAGAATTGGTTAAATGATCATCATTAAGCCATCAGCAGAAAGAAAAGTGAAGGGTCAAAACATGACATAAGTTCCATAAGAGATTTTTCCCCCGAGATTCTGGTTATTTAGAAGTAAATTAAATGAACTAGTCAATATGCAAGTAGAATAAAAAATAAGCACCTGATTTTGTGAGTTTGGATATGTTTTAGAATAGCAATTAGCCAACCTCAAGAAACTTTGAAACCATTGATATTTATTCGATTTGCATATTAACAAAACAAAACATCCATGGTAGAGTTACATATCATCTGAAATTTCCATAATTTTGTTATTAAGACAGCTGTCCATTTTATTGAGGTAGGATCTTAGTATTGACCCAACAAAAGCTTTGAAATTTCTCAGACAAGTCAAGATTGACATGTTTCTTTCTGCTTCTGAAGGCAGTGATTTTATTTGAGGTGATGAAAAGAACAAAGCAACTTACCATATGAGCAGAGGCATCATACCCTGTTAGGGTATACTGGCTCATTAGAAGTCCCAGAACAAATATATATAATTTATTGTTGATTCCATCACCATTATCGGTGTTGAAGTGAGTGAAAACAAACTTGGCATTAGCCCTCTCCTTCGCAACAGCGGGAATGAGAATCATAAGAACAAAGACACCTAAGGATGCCAAGAAACATTAGAGATCCAAGGAAGAGATTGCCTCAAGCAATAACATGGGGAAACTGGAAAAAGAAAAAATGCCGGGAAACTCTTCATACCTATTATGTTCCATACAGCAGCTAACTGTCCAAATAAAGATAACCAAGAGATCGAAAGACTGTTTATGATAGCATGTAGGAGTAAAATTCCCCCGTGGAAACCTATAACAACATATTTAGATGCCTCATATCCACCTCCATTTTTTCCACCTGTGCTAAGTAAAATAATCACTTGAATCAGCTGCGCAAGTGAAAAATCTACACTTGTTGTAACAGCCCACTGCAAATGAAAACGTATCCAAACAGGTTAGAGTTTATAACAGACTGTATCACATCCAAAACAAGCTTGACCTCCCAGTGGATTTTGAAGGACTTGAAACTCCAGGAATGCCGAGTAATACCTGACCAACAATATTGAACCTGCATAAACATTAAAATAATGTGCTGTGCATCAGAAGATGTGATTGCACAAGACCAATTTTTCCTTATCTTATGATTACTTGACCAGCTGGTTAAGCAATATATCTAAAATTTTAGGCTTAGTGACTGCAAGAAAAGGACATTGAACATTCCACTCATTGGTTATGAGAAAAATGGAATTTAATATGAGCTGGTTAAAAGCACAGATTATTCTGCAATCCAATCCCAAAAATAATATCAAATCTACAGCATGTCAAAGAACTAGTTCCATGTTTGTATAGCTAATTTTGATTACTTAACTGTACCATATGGTAACTTTGCCTATGACAGCCGCTACATACTGTAAGAAGCACGTAATTATCTGGTTATAAAATTAAACGAGACAGTAGTGAGCAACTTGTGCCGAGCACATTTTAGAGTTAAAACAAAACTTAAAAGGAAAATGTTTGGGGTACTTTAGCTTTTACTACAATTCTCTTACAAACTGAAGTGATAATTTATAATTGGTGAAATGATTAAGAGTATATAGTTGACAAGTCAACGGTTAACTAATTAAATTAACAAGTCATATCTTTTTCTTAAGCATTTTGCCAATTATGAATTATCACATCAGTTTAAAAAACAAAAAAACAAAAAACCTTACAGTAAAAGCTGTAGTACCCCTAGCAGCATTCAAACTTAAATCAAGCTTCTCCCTTGAGCACTTGATAATTAGTTTCTTTCCTTAGACATTAAATGTCTGGCATGGTTAATTGGTATACTTTTTTTAGCCCAAATGAAACAAAACCAGCATAACAATCAAGTTAGAAGAACCAAAACCCTTAAAAATTGAGAAGTTATGAAGAACATAAATTTCAAGCTCATGAAGCCACTTATGCCTTGGTCCACTATGATTGAGGAATTCTCTAAAACCCAATTAATTCCTCGAGGTATTGCAGATCCCAAGAATTTATAACTCTTAAATTCCAAGAATCGCTTGAATTCTTCAATAACTAAATAACTTTCTCTAAGTCTAATCACAGCGATAAGGCGTCAAATAAGGAGAATGCACAGCAAAAAGAGATGATAAAAGCAATCAACGAGTGAAACAATTTATTTATTTTTTCTCATTTCTTTGATTAATTATTGTAAATCAAAGTTACCATCAAAGTAATTGGAAATTGAACTCGTGAGAAAACTAGCTGAGAAAATGATTACCAGCCAGTCATCCATGAGGCATAGGGTGCCCATCGTGGGCCAGCAAGCTTGGCACTCCAATAGTAGAGACCACCAGAGGTTGGATAAGAGGAACAAATCTCAGCCATGGATAACCCCACAAACATGGTGAAAGCACCGGCTATTAACCAGCCATACGTGAGAGAAACTGGCCCACCATAGTTTAGCCCAGTGTTGTAAAGGGTGGTTACACCAGTAAGCACAGAAATGATTGAAAATGAAAACGCAAAGTTCGATATCACCCTGCAGTTCCCAACCAAACCAATAAACTAAAAACCATATCAACCCCATTTACCCAATTCATATTTTGCAATGAATTGGGGATCAAAAGGCCAAACAAAGGAAAGGAATGGGAAAAAAAAACTAGGAGGGTATGTAGAATATTTACGATAGATCACGCTTGAGCTCTTGTTTGTAGCCGAGCTCATGGAGACGGGTATGTCCTGAATCAACCAAGACGGCGCCGTTTTCACCACCGGAAACCATCTTCTCCGAGCAGAGAGAATTTCAACGGAGAGAGAGAGAAGAAAAAGATTGCGTTTGGATATTTCAACCAAACAGCCAACTCTTTCCCTCCCTTCTTGGAGTCTCCTCTACTCTCTCAAAATTTGATGGGCCCTCTTTCTTATATAATGGCAATAGCGATTCCTCTCTTTATTCAAAGGAGCAGTCGCATCTGCGTGTACAAGGGAAATGGCTAGTTTTGGACTATAGCTCTCTTCTTCCTGGTCAACCAAAGCCGCCGATAATGCGAGAATCCACACCTTGTATAGCTGGAGGGTGGAGCAGAAGGGGGGATCGTAATTTGCAACGTGTTTTGACTCCCAGTTCCCACCTATAGATTCCATAGATTCGACGGTTGATTTGGAGGAAAGAGACGGACAAGAGATAAACATTTCTCTATAATATATATATATATATAGATTTACTTTTGGGCACGGACTTGGGCATGAGGAGACCAAATCCTCTAAGAAAAGTACAACAAGTTCCACTTTGGATGATTGGAGATGACTTTTATCGACCATGCATCGCTATGTTGCACACATAGTATGGCTAGCTCTAAATGAGTAAATACCGAATGCAAAGGAGGGGGGACAATGATAATGTAAAGAATGGAAAGATGCTATCTTTTATGAAATGAATGAACGAAAATAAATCAGCTATAAGGAAAAGGATAACATCCTAATTCCTAAAAGTGAAAGCTATAAGGATCTGTTTTCGATTAAAGTATTATTTTATAGTATTTAATAGCGTATATTGTGTCACGCTATTTAAAGAGTTTAAATGACGTGACAACATATTCACCATATCAACATATATACCATAAAATTTATAAAATTTAACATAAATTATTTATATCTAGAGGGCCTAACTATCGACATCTGACGAGCTCCTAATAAGTCACCCACGTGGTTGCCAGAAGGCCCAACGACCTATAGCCGAAGGGCCTAAAAAAGGCCAACAACCCACAACTAGGGGGGCTAGAAGGCCTAATGGCCTACAACCCAGACGACCAACAAGGATTCAAGTGCACTCTCGCTAAAATGTATCACCCAACAAGTGATTTTTCACTTTACCAACTCAATTAGTGGCTTGCTCATGCCATACATTCTCTTAACAAACGTGATGAATGAATTTTCATGTCACTAATAAATTATTGGCGAAAATTCTTAAAAACCTAATAAGAAAGGCGGGAGATGACTTATAAATAAAATACGAGGACATTCACTTAGATACGATTAATTAGCCTTATCATTACTCAACAAAATTTCTTTCTCACTCTCACCAAACAGACTTGTGTGTTCGAGTAATCTCGCTAGATTCACCACAGTGAACCTTCTAACCTTATTTTTCGTCTCATATATCCTTTTTTTATAAGCGACATGTGGTCACTATACTAACACTCTCCATTTTATATAAAATTAATTATATATATATATTACTATATAATGAATATATTTTCACGTTATTTATAATTTATAAATAATAAATAATAAAATAAATTTTACCTATTTCATTTGAAATTAAATATGACCGGTTAATATACATGTTGCTTTTAATTAATTAAAAAAAAAAAAAAACTTGAGCATTTATTTTTGAGGAATGGAAAGCCGCTCTTTGGACTTTTACTGGGCAACAGAAGTATCACACACCGTGACGTTGTTAACGGTTAGGACAGGAGGTAGCCTACATTTATGATTTGTGCGGTCGATGGATCAAAGAGAGATAATTAATTAGCACGTTGGTCAAATGGATAAATGACAGCTATGAAGGCTAGAGAAATGTATGAACTTGATTTGCACACATTTCAATGTGTCTACAGTAAGTCCAATTTTCAATAAAGTCTTTTATTTTTATGCTACTAATTTATTTTAATAACTACGAACACTGAATATAAAATTATGATATACGGGTAGCGTGGAAGATAGAGGGTTCTGAGTATTGTCAGTTGAGAAATATATGTTATAATAAATATTAATTAAACTCATATATGGTAGAATCCAACTTGTATAATTTTTTTAAACATATTTATGATTTTCTCTTACTATGATATAATCTCCTGATTCGATTCTTGCACGATTCTTTTTTTTCTTTTTTTTTTTTCTAATACAAATATTAGAAAAAAAGAAAAAGAAAAAAAAAGAATCGTGCAAGAATCAGAATCGTTTAGATTCTTGCACGATTCTAAACGTGAAGATGAGAGGATTCAAATCCATGCACGATGCATTCCTGATCCTAATTGAGTCATTGACTAGACAAGATATTGACAGCTTAGTTTTGCATGTTTGTGGATTAGTTTATTGGACGCAACGACTTTTGCATGATTTGAAGTTTTGCACCAAAAAAATAAAAGTACAAGAGATTTTGGTTCACACAAAGCATATTATATCTGTCACACCAAAACTATGTTCTTAAAGATCCACCACAAGTTAAAATTAACCCAAATAACAAATTACATAACAATCAAACAATTGATTTTCAATCATTGAGAATTTAGGTGTCCATGCGGATGCGAATATTTGTAATATTTGTAGCTATAACTGCATTCACAAAATATTGATATCATTTTTAAGTATTTATATATGTATCATGTTTTTAACTAATTTCATCGCATGGTTATTAAATTCGATTATTATCCATTATATACATATTGGGTTTTGGGTCTTCTTTGGATTTTAATTATAGCTTATTTTTAGTGTTTTGGACTTATTTTAATTTTATTTAAGCCCTAATGTTTTGAGAATATATTAATTTTACACTACTTTTGCAAAACGATGTCATTTTGGTAAACATAACCTATACCTAATCATCAACACTTCTCTCTCGTTTATAGAGAGAAAGGCTCTACCTTATCTCTAGAACAAGAGAACCCACCTCTTTGTGAGGACTTTCTACCTCCTTGTGAGGTCTTTTAGGGGAGGAGGAATGGACTCATCTCCTCTCCTCCTCCCCTCTCTCCCTTTTCTCTTCTATTTCTCTCTTCTCCTGATTCTTGGTGTTTTTTTTTTTCTGCGTTTTTTGTTGTCTTCGATCAGACCAGCAGCTCCAACCTCCCCCTTTTCTCAACCTTCGCCGCCTCATCTCCACCATACCTCATCTATGTCGCGCCGCTCGACTCCCCGGAACCTGGTGGATGTGTAGATCTAGTTTTTTTTTTTTTTTTTTTTTTTTTTCGAAACTAGATCTACGCTATTCTATCTGTTTCGTCTCCAAACGCGTCCGCCAATTGTGCTCCTTGGCACCCTACCTCTCCATTGCCACTAGCCACATTCAATTCCGATTACCACACGCCAGAGCGTGGATCTCACTCGTCGAAGCGTGAGTCCCACGCGCCTACCAATGAGCCTCACCCCCCGTGCCCGGCCGCCGCTGCTGCTTGCTGGTTGTTTTGTTGTGTTTCTGTCTTTTATTTTGTCTATTTGTTGTTTTTTGTTTTGGGTTATTGTTTCCCTGTACTTTGTTGCATGATCTAGTTGTGGAGACTTTTGTTATGTTTTATGGGTTGATATTTCTCTCTTTTTCATTCCCTACTTTGGACTTTGATAGTGTTTTTCTCGCTTTAGCTTCCTTCTGATGGTTGTTGCAGGTTTTTAAGGGGGATTCAGATAAGTTCACCTTATTCTATACCCCTTTTGCTTTAGAAACCGTTTTATGTGGTC
Organism: Betula pendula; assembly: GCA_900184695.1. NCBI lineage: Eukaryota > Viridiplantae > Streptophyta > Magnoliopsida > Fagales > Betulaceae > Betula > Betula pendula. Next base: position 198,098 of record FXXK01000439.1, read on the forward strand.
CTTTAAGAGGATCGAGTCACTTGTTTGACTTATTCCCTACCTTTTGTATGTATTGCTGCATTGTTGTATTTCGACTTGGAATTGTTGTTGAGAATCCCACTTCTTTTTTATTTCTAGGATCTCCTACTCTTTATTCCTTTCAGATCAACGCTCCGTTTGTTTCGACGTAAAATGATTTCCAGAAATCATTTTCCATATTTTCTGGTGTTTGGTAGGGCATTAAATAATAGTCAAAGGAAATCATTTTCAGTTTGACTGAAAAATCTTCTTTAATTTCCGTAAAATGGTTTCCCATTTTTAAAACCGTAAACCATTTTCCGAGACATCACCGGGACCCGTTTGGGACATTTTCGGGACCTGCCCGGGACATCACCGGGACCTGCCTGAGACATTTTCGAAGCCGGCCCAGGACATTTTCGGGACCAGCCCGGGACATTACCGGGACCCGTGCTGAGACATTTTTCGGGACTCGCCCTAGACATCACCGACCCGCTCAGGACATTTTTGGGACCTGGCTGGGACATTTTCGGAACCTGCTCGGGGCATTTTCGGGACCCGCTCGAGACATTTTCGGGACCCGCCGGGACATTACCGGGACCCGCCCGAGACATTTTCGGAACCAGCCAAGACATTTTCGGGACCCGCCCGAGACATTACCGGGACCCGCCTGAGACATTTTCGGAACCAGCCCAAGACATTTTCGGGACCTGCACGGGACATCACTGAGACCCGCCCGAGACATTTTTGGGGACTCATCCGGGAAATTTTTTGGACCCCGCCTGAGACATCACCGGACCCGCTTGGGACTGCCCGGGACATCACCGGGACCGCATGAGACATTTTCGGAACCCGCCCAGGACATTTTTCGGGACTTGCCCGGGACATCACCGGGACCCGCCCGAAACACTTTCGCGACCCCGTCCGGGATATTTTCGGGACCTATCCGGAACATTTTTGGACCCGCTCAGGACATTTTCGGGACTTACCCGGGACATTTTTGGGACCCACTTATGACATTTTCGGGATCCGCCCGGAACATCACCGGGACCCACTCGGGGCATTTTCGGGACCTGCCCGGGACATCATCGGGACTCGCTTGAAACATTTTCGGAACCCGCCTAGAACATTTTCAGGACCTGCTCGGGACATCACTGGGACCCGCTCGAGACATTTTTCGGACCCGCCCGGGACATTTTTGGACCTGCCTGAGGACATTTTCGGACTCGCGGAGAAATTTCAGGGCCGCCTGGGACCCGCTCGGGACATTTTCGGGACCCGCCCAAAACATTTTTCGGAACCTGCCCGGGACATCACCAGGACTCGCTTGAGACATTTTCGGAACCCGCCCGGGACATTTTCGGGACCTACTCGAGACATCACCGGGACTCGCTTGAGGCATTTTCGGGACCCGCACAGGACATTTTCAGGATTCGGCCCGGGACATTTTCGAGACCGCACAGGACATTTTCGAGACCTGCCTGGAACATCACCCAGGACCCGCCCGGGATATTTTTCGAGATCCACCCAGGACATCACCAGGACCCGCCGAGATATCTCCGGGACCCGCCCGGGACAATTTATATTAATTTTTTAAATTGTGCATAAAAAAAAAAAAAATTGGTTAATATGATTGGTTGAAAATATATAAAAAAAATTTGCGATTTTTCGTGCGCGTCAAACACAGAAAAATATTTTCGGCGAAAATCAATTTCCCTAAAACCATTTTCCGACGGAAACCATTTTCCGACGGAAAATCATTTTACGTCGAAACAAACGGGCCCAAGAGTAAAAAGATCCTCCCATGTAGCCCTTTCCCTTATTCAATTAAAAAAAAAAAAAAAAAACCTATAACTAATCCAAAAACAATGTCATTTTGATATTTAAACACTAAAATGACGTTGTTTTTAGTAAATTATTAAATATAATATAATATATATATATAATATATATATATATATTGTATATATTATATATATATATAATATATTATATATTATATATATATATATAATATAATATATATATATAATATATATATAAAAGGTATGTGAATACGGTTTATTAACCACATTAGCGTGCGGTTATTAACCGCATCAGTATACCCTAAAACCGCTATATGCATCCATATATCGAGTAGTGGTTTTTGGTAACCACATCAATATGGTGGATGCGAGTTGGGTTAATATCAGCTTGCATCTACACCCCTAATTGAGATGCTAAAAACTATATTTGTATTCCACAATTAAGGGTAAAACTAAAATTTTAATTTGGGGGCCTACACTAAAAAAAAAAAAATATTGGGAGGGTAAAAAAGAATTTTTTGGCGGCTTATTTCATAAAAACATAATTTTGAAGGAAAATTTAAAATTTTAGGTGGGCTAATGCCTCTAAGCTAGAGCATAGTTCCACCCTTATCCACAATTATCATATAATGTTGATATAGTAGTCCTAACCAATTTTTAATTTTTTTTTTTTAACAATGGTAATCTAAAATTTGTTAAAATTAAAAATACCATATCAACATTATAATTAATTATATTATAAAAATATAGTTTCTTACATTATCTTCAAATTATCACACTTGTACAGTTGTGCTCAACATCCATTAAACAATGTACCATTATCCATTGGATTATCCAAAACAAATTCAACACGTAATAAGCGTTGAAGACACCTGGTTATGGAATGAAAAAATGAAACCAAAAACAACTTCAAAAAAAAAAAAAAAAATCCACTCGCACCAGTTAGCATAAGCCAAATTTGGGCTTGGGCAGGATGATGCGGAATAGCTAGTGTCAGGCATAGGATTTGGTGCTTAAAGAACTTATTGGATCATGTTTGTGATCATCAGACAAGACTATAGCCCACGGTCATAATTGGGCTCTAAACCCTGAACCCTCTTACCAGATTCGGCCCATAGACAGATCTTATTGGATCATGTTCAGAATTCTCAATTTCTCGTTATCCTTAATTCCTTATGAGTGTCTTAAAGAACGGATATCGTATACAACTAGTTTAAATATTTAATTGATCATCATCTTTATTCCCTCTTTGGCAATGCATACTTTTTTTTTTTTGAAAAAAAAAAAAACTAAGTAAATTGCTATGACTTAATGTGAAAAACGAAGCAAAGACCTGCGATAGAAAAAGGGGACGAACGTACCAGCCAGTGAGCCAAGAAGCAAGAGGGCCCCAGTCGTCGCCGCAGAGCTTGGCACTCCAAAAGTAGAGCCCACCAGAAGTTGGAAAAGCAGAGCAAATCTCGGCCATCGATAGGCCCACTATGAGAGTGAACATGCCCACCACGGGCCATCCGTACACCATAGTAAGCGGCCCACCATATGTGAGTCCCGTACTGTACGTCGTGGTCAGACCGGTGATCACTGATATTATGGAGAAAGTCACCGAGAAGTTTGCTATTGCCCTGCACCGTGCAACACATTAACACAACCCAATAACCCATTACTTCTCACTGGAAATTTTTTAAAAAAAAGAAGAAATAGGAAGGAAAAAAAAAAAGAATTAAGAAAGCGTATTCGTACGAGAGGCGCCGGCTGAGTTCTTGCTTGTAACCGAGCTGTTTCAGGCGCACATCATCGGAAGCAATGGCGTCTCCGTCGCCAAGAGGGTGATAGGGGCCGCCCTGTTCAGCAATTCGAATTCCGGTTTCCATTTTGCCTCACAATAAATCTGGGCGTGCAATCTGATTCATATAGCTATGTGTGAAGAAATAGTTGGTTGCAAAACAACTCGTAAATCTAACAGTCAAAATTAATATTGGAATAAATATTTCAAGAGTGGGATTGCTTTGACAAGTTGCTAGATTCCAGTCATTTTTACTTTTTTTGGATGTGATGGGACCAAATATGTGGAATGTGTGGTACGTACAACTAGGACGGCGTGTTTCTGTAGTCCTTCCCTTAATTATTGTAGTTGGGGGCTTCAGTTTATTACGCGGACAATAATATTAGAAAAATGTTTGTGCATTAATTAAAAAAAAATTTAGAAAATTAATTAGTATTTTTTTAATTAAATGAGACACACCTCTTTAATAAAAAAATAAATCCTATTTAATTAAAAAAAATACAAAACAATGCTAGTTAATTCCTTAAATTTTTTTAAAAAAGACACCGAACAAACCCCATAATACCATACAGCAAATGTTGAGGCCATCATTTACTCCTCACTGCTTTTGGCGGTACGTAATTTCCAGGGTAGTTATACTTGTTTCAGCATTTGCAGCGATAGTAGTTAAAATAGTAATTTTAAAAGTATATTTCTTTATTTTAGTTATTATTTTTTATTTTTACTTTTTAAAATATAATTTTTTATTAACATTCATATTTTGTAATGGTTATATTTTTCATATTTATTAAAATTCATATGCATAGACTTACATTTTTTTAAAATAAAAGCAATGTTAAATACTACTTCTCATTCTACTAGGCTGATTTAATTTTTTCTTTTTAACTCTATAAAATGAGGGTGGATAAAAATAAATTAATTATAATTTGAAAGATCAACTAATGATAGAGGCAGTTTCCTTCTATTCACTACTAATTCTTTCCCCAGCATATCTTTGATCTCTTCTCGTCCGGGTATGCCCCCACTAAAGCTAGCACACAAGCCAATATCATCAAAATTCTCATGTTTATCTTCATTCCAATAAAACATTTGCAACTTTAAAATTACAATAAACTAAACAAATTCAACTAAAAATAAAGCTTTCTTCAAACACTTCGTTGAGCTTTTCTTTTTCTTATTTTTTGGTTTTTTATTTTAAAATTTTTCCTGGAACCCAATATTAAAGAAAAAAAAAATGGTCTAGTTTCTGCTTGGTTCCAGAGAAAGCAGAGAAAAAATTTAAAAATAAAATGAAAAATAAAACCTTAAAATTTACAATCAATTTCTTTTTTCCCCAGCTTTCTTAGCAGCCAATCAGAAGACAACAAAACCTTCTAAGTGAAAAACAAATTTTGACCACAAACAATACGAAATAAACAATGCACATCAGTTTATAGATATGAATTAGAATATTGTAATGAACAATCATATTAAACCACAATCAAGAAAATCATCAATCACATCAAAGAATGAACGTACAACAGTACCATGGTTTGATCACAAACACGTACCAATAGCCTTCAACACATTAATGGCTTGTTGGCTCACAACCCCAAGAAATATTGTGTATTAACACAATTAAAATACTTAGTACACAAAAAAATGTTCCTCAACTCCGCTTAAATTTTCTAAACGGTAAAGATAAAGCACAGCCCAGGCTGATACAACAGTGCATCAGCCTGGGTCTATATGGTGGGTCCAAAAAAAAAAAAAAAATTATTTTATTTTATTTTATTTTTTATTTCTGATTCATGCCCAGGCTGATGCACTATAGCATCAGCCTGGGCTGATGTATATCACGGCCCTTTTCTAAAAATTCGTGCTTTAAAGTGATGTGAAAGACGAAACCAAATTGAACTTTTAAAGAAAAGTTTGAACCAGTTCTGCATGGCGACGTCTTGACATGTAAAAGGCATGTCCGGACATGATTAGGATTTCATTTATAAACCGCCTTTCATGTATGGACATCAAGATGCATGCAATCGCAGGTCTACAATATGGCCTAACATGTGTTCTCTATGTCCGAGCATCACTGTAGTAATGCTTATTGACCTGGTCATGTCCAGATAGCTTAGAGAATATGTACTCCTTGAAACTTCTTATGTCGAGACACCGGTCTTCAATACTAATGATGTATGTTGATTGATGAGTTGTTAGAATGAATTTTATTTTGAAATTTTAGTTTGAATAGTAATAAAAAACAATTGATGTGATATAAAGGTGAAAGAAGATATGAGAGAAAAAAATAAAAAAAGTTGTTTGATAAATAATTTTGAGAAGATGTTGACTTATTTGAAAAGAGTGCAAAGTGTATTGTAAAACTATACATGTAAGTCTATAACGATTAAACTGGCCGTCCTCTCTCTAACCTCAATTTTATATTTTTCTATTTTTCAAAAGAACTCTACTCTAAAACAAATATATAAATCATATGTCAAATCCAATCAATAAAAGGAAGGTAAGTTATAGCAGATCCGAATCATTGCACTTAAAAAATGCCACCCAAAAAAAGAGAAACTTGCAATTCGCAACTTTGAGTTTACAAGCTGTTACAACGGGTGAGATTTTTCACAGTTTTCAGAAATAGCTCACTTCTAGGAGGAACGCATAGAAATGATAGAATTCACAACATAGAACGCATAGATTTTCCATAGAAGTCTCTCGAACTTCCACAACTTTCAAAGAACAAACAAACACAACTGAAAAAAGGAAAAAAAAAATGGAACTTAGATGGTGAAAACAATACTTATACACAGTCTGAGGGTGCATTAAAAATTTAAAAGGCCGCTATTTTGCGAGTAGACGCTATCCTCTTATAGATTTCCAAAACCAACTTGCCGTCAACCTCGTCACCACAAGAAAGCGTCGAAGTCTGTCGGCCTTTAGGAACCCTCTTTCCTCCAAACAAATCAACGTTGTTTGGATTCCCAACGTTGCCTGCCAAGCGAATCATCATGTCAACATATGCATCATGCAACTTTGCCAAAAGCTTAATTGGCGAAACAATATTATTAACGTTAAACCTGATCAGCTTTGGGGTTGTTCTTGTCGTCCAAAGTCGGCGAGCAGTACTACTACCCCCACCCCCAAGCCTTGCAATCTTGAGCTTCCTTCTATTGTTATTCGCACCGTTTAGCCGTTTGTATCTTCTCCTCCTCCAATACCTCTTCAAGTTTTCATAATATGCCGAAGGAACTATCTCCATTTGCTACTACACGAGAGATATGGAAAGAGGCGAGTGAGAGTGGCTTTATATATATAATATATATAGAAGGGAAACGAACGGGGCTTGAATATAGCGTTGTTTTTATCGGTATTCCGCGAAAGAGAATTGCGGATATAAGAGACACGAAGGAAGATAATGGTCAAAACAGTCTTTTGACCAGGCAAGTTTTGTTATTCTAATGTAATGCACGGTTTCATTAATTAACAGGTCTCCATCAACACTCATTGTTTGACCTGAATGGGAACTCTTTCTTGCATACTTTCATGCAGTAGATTGGACGGCCAAATTTAATCGACAGACACCAGCAAATCGGCATTCTTGGTCCGGTCACTCGGCATGAAGGGGCCCTTAATAGGAAGCCTTACAAGAATTGGTAAAAATCCAAATCACAATAGGTATTTGACAGTAGTGTTGACCAATGAAATTCTGGGATTTGTCTCACAAGAGCGAAAGTGAATGGGACAAAAGCTCCGTATGATATCTGTCCCTATATGAAACATATTTTAGAAATTAGATAGCTATGGATTTTTTTTATCATATGTTTTTTTTCTCAACAGAATAAAGAAAAAGATTTTGTCACTACCAAGAAAACACTCTCTTTGTAAGAAACAGTCAATGCATGAATCTATTTTTATTTATATATATATATATATATTCTTCACCTATGCCCGTGAATGCAAAAGTAGTCACTATACGACAATATTAGCAAAGGAGGGAGCCGAAGCCTCGAATATTTTTCACTATTTTCTTTTAGGTAAGATAAAATTTTTATTAATAGAAAGAAGTTAATTACAAACAGAAAGGGGGGCCGGAGGCCGGGTGCCGGTCCCAACATCAATAGACCCAACAATACAGTGCCAAAAACAACCATAAAAATAAACTGGAATTGGGTCAAAAAATTACCCAGTCAAATGCTTCATGGTTTAAGCGGGAAGAAAAAATCCCTCGTCCCAAATTAAGAAAGTGCCCATGGATTATTGGCTGCAGCCTGCACCTCTAGCAAGAAAGCCTATAGAATTAAGAGAAGAGAGGGGGGACGAGAGTGCTATACTGATTGGGAACATAATGCTATAGAGAGCCAAATTAATCATCATTTTGTGTTTTAGTATCATCACAATCACGTTAAAAAAAAAAAGGAAAAAAATAAGCCATATTAAACCACTAATTCGTGTGACCAAATGCCTTGATTTCATGATAAGAGTGCTAGGGAATTGATTGAATTTCTCAAAACTCGTAAAAAACAAAAAATAATAAAACGAAAAGTGTAAGGGAATTGATTGAATTTCTCAAAACTAGTGAAAAACAAAAAATAATAAAACAAAAATCAAGTAATCACAAAGACAGAGATTTAAGTACTTCACTCTTAAAGGCTACTTCTATTATGTTGTGACAAAGTTTCACTGTTTTTAAAAAACAATACAGGAAAGCATCAGTCACAACGCATAACTCTAATACAGAAGCAACTATATAAGAACTCTCAAGCGGGTACTAAGCCTAAGAAAAAAAAAAAAACATAACACTTATTTCATCAAACCGAGTCGAGTACAAATCGGGTCAAACACAAATTAGTCTCCACATAGCCTAACAAAAAGAACCATTGTTAAGCATTCTATAGTAAGAATATGATATTACACTGCATTTTTCTCTGCATCAATGTAAACCTGGCTTTACCTTTTTAAGATTTTGCTTGAAAATAACTAAAACCATGCTCCACTTGCATCATCAATTTCAGAACCATGACCAGAAATCCAGTTTACAGATCCAACTTGCAGACGTAAGTTTCTGCACCACAATATGATTTTGTCCAGATGAATGCCAGGAAATTCGCCAAGATATTAACCGTCTATACGTCAAAAAAAGTGCCGTCTGAGAGGTAACAAATCAGTTAGTACTTCTATAGCCCTATCAGAACCAAAGGAATAGAAGAACACACAGCTGGTTAACAACCAAACAATTTTGAAACAAATCTAAGGAATAAGGATTGTTCAGGTTAGTTAAACGTTAAAAGTTAAAAGTTCGAGTTCTAATATCTGCCGATGAAATGCCCACATTCTTTTTTTCTTTTTCTTTTTTTCCCTAGGCGTGCACACATCCTATTGATCTTGAAGAGTATGGACATCTGGTAGCGTATTTCTCTGCAGTTCCAGCCTTATGTCAGTATCTTCTCCCGCCTTCCATTGCATCCAGCATGGGGCCAGAGTCCCGGCTCTCCACTCCTGATATTTCAATGCCATCATGAGGTTGGACATATGAACTTTCAAGTTCCGGTTGCTGCCGAATAAGACGACTATTTGTGTTGGTGGATGAGGACAGAACACCATTTCGAGACTCTGCCAACATCTCAAAATACGCATGAGGTGCCCAACCTGCATAATATAACATAAAACAAAGATACTCATGAACGAATATTTGAACTAATAATCCACATAAAGATTAAAGTTGACATGGCCTCTTTGCATAGGTTAAATAATATGAAATTATGAATTTTAAAACCTTATCCAGGGAGCTGGAGCAAAGCTGTGAAATCCAGTGCAAAAACAGATGGAATCTAAGTGACAACCATCATTTATCAGATACTGTGATATTTATAGTTTCATCCCAGGAGGAAAGTATTTTACCACCTTGTTCTATTCTAATCAATATAAACATTACACTGAAATAAAAATCATTCTCAAGATTGCTAATTAGGTACCCTGTCCATGCTCTTTGTTTAATATCAATTATGCCAGCAACCTGGTATTAGATTTAGTATGCAACAGAATACTTATATCAAAGAATAGAAATACCTTGTAATATCTTTCGTCATTTTATAAGAAATTATCTGAGCAAAAAAAACATTTGACATTTTAAAGCTCAACAGTTATGAATTCTGCCATCCACAAATTTCTGATCCAGTTAGTTGACACAAATAGACATAAGTGACATAACACACTGGACTTGGCAGAACAAATAACCTTTTGCTACATGTTCTAGGCATTTCTGTTGAAGACATGCTTAGATGCTGGTCAACAGAAAGTTAGATCATTGCACAGAAGTTGACAGAATTTTTACAGAAAGACATTAGAGCATATTGTACATAACCATTGATTAAGGAAAAAGAGGAGGGCATTACCATCTATATCATATGGGGGTGGAAAGAATTGTAAGTAACAAAATGAAGCGACAGTCATCCCTGCATAAAAAGTTCAAACAAGACAAAGGGCAACTAAGAAGCAACAGAGAGTGTGTTCTCAACAAACAGTTCAGCAGAAAACCAAAAAGAAAAGAGAAGAACAAAAAAAAAGGAGTCCTACAAACCTAGAAGACCTCCAGCAAATACATCTTGCCAATGATGCCAATAATCATCAACTCGAGAAACTGCAACTAGAGCAGCAAGTAGTATCGGCGAGAAAACAATACAGAGCTTTGCAACATGCCCCTTACGGTCAAATGCCCTGGTTTTCCCAGCCTGATACCAAGCAAGAAAGCCAAGACCTGCAAAGGACCCTGAAGCCAAAAGCCAGAATTCGTCTAAGCTAAGTTTCTTCTTGTACAAGGAGTTCAAGATAAACAACTGAAAATGAACTAATATTAGCTGTAATCGAATTCCTATCTCAACACGACCATGTGCAAAAACAGAGATATTTTTAATGAATTCCATTTACCTATATATATATATATATATATATAAGCAATTATCACTACAATGACATCAGTCTTAGTTACTTTTTTTCAAAGTAAAAGACTACGTGCTATCTACGCTTCCAGCAAATGAGTTTGAAATTTGAAAAGAAACTAAGCAGAAAGAAATATCCGTGGTATTCCCATACAAGAAACTTTTGCTGAAGCTTTAAAGGGGCATTCTTGCATCCCATGGATTTGCATACTCCAAAAGAAATATAAAAATCTGATATCGCAGAGAAATTCCAAAATGCTCTTAGTTAAAAGGATTTTTACAACGTAAAGAATTTACTGAATCAAAAATTAAAAGGAAAAAAATGTAAAAACCTACACACTCGATCAGAATCCTTTGTAAAGCAGCACTGACTAATTCAATTTCCAGGGACATCTAAACACCCAACTATTGATTGAAGAAGCGATCAATTGTGCCTTTGTTATTTTGGAAGATGCAGATATTTGGAGTACCAGACTCATGTCCATGATAAATTAATGATGGTTGCTAGTCATTTAATCAATATGAAGCTTAGCCTTCAGGAAACAATAGCATTATCCATATAGAGTAAACTAAAAACTTTTTGATATGAAACTTGTCAATAATAGGAACACAACAGCACATTGCAACACTATAACCACGATTGGTAGAGGTG
>FXXK01000439.1:218347-342859 GCA_900184695.1 Betula pendula
AAAAAAAAAGAAAAAAAAAAGAAAAAAGNGAAAAAAGTGTATATAAATTTGTCTATATATATATATATATATATAAAAACCAGTTACTCGGTTAATAACCGATTTTCTAAAATTAATAACCGCAACCGAAACTAGCTTAACCGGTTATTCAGTTGCGATTATTTTTTATTTTTAAGTTTTTCGATTTATCTAATTATTTAATAATTCGGTTATTTTTAGTCATCCAATTATATGCGATTAATAACCATCCCGCTTACGCACTAACATCAATTTTCATGCGAAGTAAAAGGCGAGTCCTTGAAAGTCAAAAAAGACAAGCTACACAACGACAAAATTTTCTGAGCAAATTAAAATCTACGCGCATGTTATGAATAGAGAGGGTTGAATTTCATCTTTTAAATTATATTATTCTTAACATTTCTTTTTATATGTTTGCTAAAACTTTTCATTTACTCATATTAAATGATCATTTATTTTAAAAATTTAAGTTGAAATTATCATTTATCACAAAAGGTAAAAACTTAAACTAATAAGTTTGAGTCCAATTATATATATTAACTACTATTTTTCTTTATATTTTTTTAATGTATGACACAACAAGTACATTGGTAACACTCTCTTACTTATGAGTTTCTTTTACATTGATCCAATTCTTCTTCGAGTGTGAGTCATTTACAAATCTAAGAGTGTCATGCATCTCTCAAGAGTTAACTATCACACTCTTTTACTGAAATCAAACTAAGACACTCATATTAACAACGGAAACTAACCATGATTCTGAATCAAGTTAAATTACTATTTGTCTCAAAAACTTAAGTTACTAAAAATTTAATTATTTAAATTATATTATTCTAATAGGGAGAGAGACTTTTGTCTTCTACGTGTGTTTGAGAGTAGAGTAATGATACAAGTCACTCTCTATGTCTATTTTGTGTCAATCAAAAGTGATGTGGCTTTTAAAATCATTATTAGATCAAAAGTCAATAATAATCAATTATAAATTCAATAATGATTTTAAAAGTTATATCACTTTTGATTGACACAAGATAGATATGAAGTGTGACATATATAATTACTCTTGAGAATATAAGTTTGGGACGTTAGAAAATGAGTTAAGAGTGAAGAATTTTGCTAGCTAATTAAATTAGAAAAACATGTCTCTCACAACATATTAGAATGCCACGTAGCATTTTATTATACCGAGTTGCCTCCGACCTACGTTGTCGATCCTGTAATTGGTTTGTTTTGCAACCTTCCTCAGAGAACGGGAGAACCCATCCTGAAGAGAAGGTAGCGTGAAAGTAATCATTGATGGTGTGAAATTTGATGATCATCACTCATAATAAAAACCAAAAAACAAACAAAAGAATATTATAGGCGATGCGCTTATTAGTGTGGCCTTCCTGGTTAGGCCTTCAGTCTTTTTAATTGTTTTCTTAGGTCATAATCCAGTCTCTACCTATAGTATATATTAGTGTGGCCTTCCTGGTGGCCTTCAGTTTTTTAATTGTTTTCTTAGTCATAATCCAGTCTCTACGTACTATATATATATATATATATATATATATATATATATATATATATATATATACTAGTATATATATTATATATACTCTGTTTTGATTTTATGGAAAGTCATCAAGGAAAACAAATTTTGAAAGACATCTGCCTATACTATTCTTTTGTTTGTTTTTGGTTTTATTATGAGTGATGATCATCAAATTTCACACCATCAATGATTACTTTCACGCTACCTTCTTCAGGATGGGTTCTCCCGTTCTCTGAGGAAGGTTGCAAAACAAACCAATTATAGGATCGACAACGTAGGTCGGAGGCAACTCGGTATAATAAAATGCTACGTGGCATTCTAATATGTTGTGAGAGACATGTTTCTAATTAATTAGCTAGCAAAATTCTTCACTCTTAACTCATTTCTAACGCCCCAAACTTATACTCTCAAGAGTAATTAATATATGTCACACTCCATATCTATCTTGTGTCAATCAAAAGTGATATGACTTTAAAATCATTATTGAATTTATATTGATCATTATTGACTTTTGATCTAATAATGATTTTAAAACCACATCACTTTTGATTGACACAAAATAGACATAGAGAGTGACTTGTATCATTACTCTACTCTCAAACACACGTAGAAGACAAGAGTCTCTCTCCCTATTAGAATAATATAATTTAAATAATTAAATTTTAGTAACTTAAGTTTTTGAGACAAATAGTAATTTAACTTGATTCAGAATCATGGTTAGTTCCGTTAATATGAGTGTCTTAGTTGATTTCAGTAAAAGAGTTGTGATAGTAACTCTTGAGAGATGCATGACACTCTTAGATTTGTAAATGACTCACACTCGAAGAAGATTGAATCAATGTAAAGAAACTCATAAGTAAGAGAGTGTTACCAATGTACTTGTTGTGTCATACATTAAAAAAATATAAAGAAAAATAGTAGTTAATATATATAATTGGACTCAAACTTATTAGTTTAATTTTACCTTTTGTGATAAATGATAATTTCAACTTAAATTTTTAAAGAAATGATCATTTAATATGAGTAAATGAAAATTTTAGCAAACATATAAAAAGAAATTAAGAATAATATAATTTAAAAGATGAAATTCAACCCTCTCTATTCATAACATGCGCGTAGATTTTAATTGCTCAGAAAATTTTTGTCGTTGTGTAGCTGTCTTTTTTGACTTTCAAAGGATCGCCTTTTACTTCGCATGAAAATTGATTATTAGTGCGTAAGCTGGGATGTTATTAATCGCATATAATTGGATGATAAAAATAACCGAATTATTAAATAATTAGATAAATCGAAAAACTTAAAAATAAAAAATAATCGAACTGAATAACCGGTTAAGCTAGTTTCGGTTGCGGTTATTATTTAGAAATCGGTTATTAACCGAGTAACTGTGTTTATTATATATATATATAGTAATAATATATATGTGGCTCAATATGAATACACAAAGATCAGTAAGGTAGGATCCAGGGTTTTTTTTTTTTAAAGAACATTCCAACATGATCCAGTTCATTAGGATCTAGTCCTAGACACGCTTCTTGTTTTATTTTTTTTAATGAACATTACGTTACATCTTAACGTAGCATTCTTATGCCGCTTTTTAAAGTATGAATTTTTTTTTTTATTTTAGATTTTAGAAAGTCAAAATGCATGCAGTTTAGGATATTTTAGAGTTTTTATTCGGCTCTACACTTTGAGGGGAAAAAAAAGAAAAAAAGAAAAAATTAGAATATTTATCCAAATCTTTTTTTCATCCTTTTAAATATCACCATCACCATTTGATAGATGAGTCTCACATATGGGGCTTACATAAATCCATAGATCCAATGGTGATTGTAATACTTAGAAGGATAGGAAAAGAATTTGGATAAATATTCTAGCATTTCCTAAAAAAAAAAAGGGTGAAGAGTGTGAATAGTGCTCATTTTCATTAAATCAATAAAAAATCATTTCTCTCTCATAACTTTTTCTTTTTACCCATTTATTTCATTTATCTTTCCTTTTCCCCAATAAAAAAGCATGACCGTTACGAAAATGATAAATTTTGAAAATATAATCATTAGAAAAAAGATAAATTTTAAAACATATGACCTTTACGAAAAGAAAATTTTCAAAAATATGACCATTACGAACAAACAAATTTTAAAAAATATGACCTTTAAGAAAATACAAATTTTCAAATATATGGATATTGGGAAAAAAAATTCTTAAAAAATCATATTGAAATAAAAAGAATGAAAGTGAATATCTAGTTTGAAGAGCCGGATATAGGTGATTAAAAATAGTAGATAGCTAAAATAGAAAAAATGATTTTTTTTCTTTCTTAAAATATACAAATTATTTTTGAAAATTGAACAACACCTTTGAAAATGCCCATATTCTACTGAGTTATGCGCACGCAGACAACCCCCTAATACCGGTCATTAGAATGTGTTAAATTAATAAATTAAAATCTTAAATAATAGTAAATTTAATTATTTAATTAAGATTTTAACACTCTTATTCATGTGTGGTGATAAAAATCTTCTCAATTTCACCTGAAATAGAGGGTAGTCATTTTATGGTTAAAATTTTATTTTCTTATATCTAACAGTGTACATAATATCATGTTATTTAACTCTGTTAAATGGAACAAACCAAAGTAAACCATTTACCATGAAATGACTCAAATTTTATCTTAATAAATTAGTCAAAAAACACGTAAAATATTTAATTAAAATGAAAAGTGAACCGTAAACATAGGGTTCGAAATCTTTGTTTACCATGTTAAGTCATCAACTATCTAAAAAACTAACCTTTAGAAAAAAGTAGATTTTATCATTTAATTAATATTATAACATAAAAGCATTAATCGGATTAAGAATTTATATGTTCAGTGTTGAAAGTAGAGTATTTTATACAATTAATTATACATGATCAGAGAGAATGATTGTTTTTATATGTAGTGTGTTTATGTTTTAAGTAGTCATGTTGTGTTGGATATTTCTGCCGGAGAGGCCAAAGCTGCTCTCTTTGTAGTTGAAATTGCTGTCTCATTTTCTTAGTATTGTTGGAAGGATATTATCTTTTAATGATTACTGCTATCAACAATGTAAATCTTTGTACTAATTGGCCTATTGTCCCTATAGTTAGTGATGTTATTTGTAATCTTTCTTCTTTTTCGTCTTGGTTTGTGATTACAGTTTCTAAGAAATTTAATCTCCGAGTACATTTCGTTGTCAAATAAGTCACTTCTCATCATTGTAATGGAAACATTTTCGCATGTCTTTCTTTTCATTTCTTTGTACTAAACAAGAGTGGAAAAGACTTTCTTTGATCTCCTCTCTCCTTTTCCTTGTTATCAAAAAAAAAAAAAATGTCATGCTTTCAATTATGTGACACATGGTGACCGGTGAGGGGAGCAGCATTTTTAGGTCCATCTATCACCTACCACCCCAGGTAACGTATTTCTCTAGAATAACCAATACTTTTTACTATTATTATTATTATTATTATTATTATTATTAGGAAAAAAATACAAAATCATTTTACGTGGTTGGCCTAATTATCAATTTCTTCATATGGTATAAAAAATAATTCAAAAGTCTTCAAGATATGCCAAAATAATGATTTGTTCTTGCAGTCCAATTCCGTCAAAACACTTTACGGATTCTGTTAATATGCAAAAAAAAAAAAAAAAAAAAGGGTGGCTGCCGGTTGGGGGAGGAGGGGGTGGCTTGCCAGAGGTGACTGGGGTGCGCTTCCCGGGGCCCACCTTTTTCGTACGACACGAACATATTCATTACGAACAATCATCAAATTTCAATCTATATATACTTCTAAAACTAAAGTTCAGTTGAGACAGGAAATTACCATTTACATATACACAAATAAGTTGGGGGACGTGGATCAGCATAGAGCACAAGATATTAAAGATCACTTCTTCCCTGATTCCATTCGATCCAGTCTTGAGCTTAGATCTCTACCTGCCGCATCACCATCTTGTCTTGCCGGTTGATTCGCAACTTGAATCCCTATGGCATGCACATTAGGTGCGCTCACATCTTGGCCCGTGTTTGCAGAGGCACGTGTCACCTCCAAAGCTTCGAAATATGCATAAGGGCCCCATCCTGAAACCAGAAGATTAAGGAAAGCCCAAACCAGTAATCCTTTTTTTTTTTTTTTTTTTTCTTTTGTTAGCAAGTAAAAACAGAACTCTCCGTATGTGAATTTTTCAGTTCTAAAGTTTAAACGTCAATAGCTTCAGGCCACAACCAGTAATAGGAATAGTTTCTTACTCCTACTTTCTTTGCAAAGATCCCAAGTTCTGCCTAACTTCTCATTGAAGCATTTAAATCACAAAAGAGATACTCAAAAAGAAAATTAAAACTTGAAATCATATTACAGAATTGGATTAATGAGGCTGCTAGGTTCCAAACTTTCTTATCTTTTTTATCACATTAATTCTTCACTACGTATCTCCATATATATAAGAGTTTGTCTTTACTACATGGTTGACCCTGTTTTTCTCAGTTGTCATACTATGAATTGTTTCTTGTATAAATTGAATGCAATGTAACGATACGAGAAAAGTTCTGATATACTGAGATGAATTCAACAAGAGTATATAGAATATTTGAAATTCCACCTAGAATCCATCTTGAAGAACAAACGAGAAAAGATGGATACCTTTCTCATCATAAGGGTTTGGGAAGAATTGCCTATAGCAAAACGTTGCCACAACTAGCCCTGCAAGATGAAACCATGTAAAAATGCTAAAGTCATATTCTGGAATGCAATTCCAATTACATTTTCTTCGTAAGTATGATATGACACGAAAACATACCTAGAACACCTCCAGCGAAAACGTCTTGCCAATGGTGCCAGTAGTCATTAACTCGTGAGACGCCAACAAGGGCCGCAAGGAGTAGCGGAAGAAGAACAATGCATAATTTTGCAACATGCCCTCGGCGATCAAATACTTTAACTTTTCCAGACAGGTATAATGACAGAAAACCCAAACCTGCAAAGGACCCTGCAAAGCAAAATCCTAAACTAAGCCAAGCATTTTGAAATACTTTCTTGCTTAATTTCTTAAGCCAACTTTCTTTAATTATTAGTTTTCTGGGTGTGATCTATTATAATTTCCCCTATGTTGTTTACTCTGTAATTTTGTCCATAGCAATTCACCAAAAACATTGAAGCTTGTAGCAGGAAATGTTGCTTACATGAAGTATGACCGCTTGGGAAACTTTTGTGTCCTTCCTTTATAACACTATCTTTGCCATGACATACTACTTCTCCCAATTTATCATAAAGCTAACAAAAAATAAAAAAAATACAAAGATCAACAATGAAGTACTTTGGAGCAGATTGGCATACTACCATAAAAGAAATTGAAAAAAAAAAAAAAATCTAAGGTGGAGTTGGGTATAAAAAGAAAGTTTATATATGAAGCAGAGGAAACATTAATTATAGAGTGCCTTGTTCAAATCTTGGAAAGCTTCATCAAAATGACTTTTGGGGATAGTGACACAAAATACTAACAAAGATACAAAAGAAATTCTGTGCAAAACATCACTGGCATATATAATAATGACAAGGACACACAAGACATATATTGGAGGTAAATGGGAACATACATCCTTTCCATCAGGAAAGCAACGATAAAAGAAGTCGGGTCGAGGCCGACCAACCCCATCTTTTATTGCATCCGTAAGAACCCCAGTAATCAGCACAGAAAATAACAGGCCTGCCCTTCAACAGAGATTTAAGTTGTTACTTATTAAGCTAAGAATGTAATACTGGGGGAAAAAAAAGGTTCTAGATGAATAATGAGAAAAATATAAGATTACCAAGAATGCTGTGGTGCAGATCATAGACATCTCCCCTTGCCCTACACATATAGAAGAGAACGAAAATGGCAATAGGCAACAATACTGCATACAGCTGATCACAAAAAAGGGAAAAAGAATCCTGTTATCTACATTTGCTTCCATAAAATTAGTACAGCTGCATGCTAAGTTATTGAAAACAGAACAAAATTGTTGAAATGCTTCGAGGCAGTAAATGAGATATATATTTTCATTTCCTTTTGACTGTCCAAACACTGCAACTAGTTCCATACAATGAAAATTAACGTAACAACATTTGATTTAAAAGAAAAAAATGGAGGAGAAAGAGAGTGAACTTACAGGAACAGACCATGCAGGAACTGTGTCGTGTTTAAAGGGATACTTGAGATCTGTCATCATATCCTTTCCCACAAATCGGTGAAATGGGCGAATGAGATATAGAATGATTTCTATCACTGCAAGAAGAATCAATATGACCCAATCTTGCATGTGATTCCTAGCAAGAGAGGCACCATGAGATTTAATAGTGTATGCCGACGCCCCAATCGCAAGCTCTCCTCCCGTTCGGCGATTCTGTAACATACACAACACCAAACAAGCTAGCGATTGTTTATTTTGCATTATTTACTGACGCCAGTGTTAAACTAAAAGGTAAGTCGATAAGAAATAATAAATTTAATTATGTAATCAAATACTTTAACACTCTTCTTCACGTATAGATTCAAAATTTTATTTAATAAGAGGTGAGACCCAGTACGTAGAATTAATATTTAATTAAAATAGAATGAAGTGATTAATCATTTAATCATATGTAGAGAGAAATCACTTGTTTCATCTATTACCTCATTAAAGAATCTAATTTCCACCAATAATATGGAAGTAAAATTTCTTTTATACACCCCACCTTTTTTTTTCCCGAATTGTATGTCTAAGTTTTTAAATTTGATGCACAGAAGAAAAGGGTATGAAAAAAGCACTCAATGTTTTACCTTAAAGCTAAAGTTTTTTGTAATAAATTATACTTTTTTAGGTGAATCGAACATGCAGATTACAACATCAGATATTGCATACTGAATTTCTTCCGAGTTATAAACTAAATGAATTCGAACGCGTATAAAATATGTCCTGGAAAATTAAGAATCTCTCTTCTCTCAGCATGAAACAAACTATACTGATCCAACAAATGTCGCTCAACTGCGAAAAATCTCATTCTCCCTGGAATTTCTAGGCTAAACCAGTCGCCATCGATCATGATACACGATTACTACGTCTAAGCACACATTAATTGCCCATTTCATTATCAAGACAGTATCAAAATAGTCGCACAGTAATATCGTGACATGTGTATCAAAAAGGTCCATTCATAGCTTTCAGCAAAATATGCAACAAACTTGAAAATCAAATTGATTAACGGTCAGATCTTAATAAACCTGCTTTGTGAACCTCTAAGTACTCAGAAAAAACGGACTAAATCATTGTTTAATTAGATGATAATCACAACTTGAAAAAGTAACATACGGTGAAAGTAATTGTCTGTCTATATATACTAATTCACAACCTCATGCCTCTGAAGTTAAATAATACTAACAATAATTTACCAACCTGAAAGATACCCCGGAAATTCCAAAACGAACAAAGCGATCTTATATTCCCCCACGCCATCGACGAACAAACGCAGAAATTTACACGCAAAGTTGCCGAATTCTAAGCACAAATGTCCAAAAAGAGAATATATGATTGCAAACTGCCAAATGTACATCAAGAAATAGATCTTATCTCCAACAGAGACGGAAAAGAAAAAGTAGTGATTACAAGGCAATAAGAGAGAGATAAGGTGCTGAAAATAATGGTGGTTAGAACCATGAGTAAAATGGACTTGCTGTGTTACCTGAACAGTCAATTTACTTTACTTTAAAGGGGACCCAGAAACCCAAATCTTTCTTCTCTGAAAATAATGGTGGTTTGAAGCATGAGTAAAATGGACTTGCTCTGTTACCTGAAGAGACAATTTACTTTAAATGGGACCCAGAAACCCAAATCTTTCTTTCTTCTCCTTAACAGTCTACTCGTAGAGGCTACCGTCGGCTGTGACAGTTCTGAGAGAGAGAGAGAGAGAGAGAGAGAGAGAGAGAGAGGGCAGTTTGAAAAATTGATTTGCCGCCGGACGGTTACGGAATTGCGGAACTGATCACCGTTAAACAAGCACGTATTTCGTGATAATCAAATAATTAAGCGAATAACGAGTTAACGACTTCGTTTTAAAAAGATTATAATACGTATAATTGTTCTAAGGTCAAGTGGCCGAATAGGTTTCTTGGTTTAGCACGGACGTACTATGTGTTGACTTTTTAACTTTATACGGTGGCGTACTGGCGTGTGTGGCCTACAATCAAAACTAGGAATGAGGCTAACAACCAACTCACAATTTGTAGCCCTTAAGACGGCAGCGTTTAGTATGGGGTCAATGAGTAGGTAAGGTTGTTAGATTAAATGGGTGTCGATGCATTAGCACGCACCAATCGATAACGGTTTTGAGGGCGAGTAATATATACGATCAATATTGAAAGTGTTTCTGCTGAAGTACTAGAAAGGGATTCTCTTTGTGGTGCGAAGATTTCGATTGGGGAGAAGAATCCTTCTAAAACATGTTTCACGCTATGAGAAATGAATCATTCTTCGCGCCATAGTTACGTCACAATTATTCTATATTGATGTTATTTTATTTTTTTTTAAGCAACCCTAAACAACTATAAATTTAATTGTGAATTTACCTATTTACTTTAGAGATAGAATAATAATTTTTATCAATTTTTTTTTCCTTAACAATACAAAGGTAGTAGTCTTTGGATAAGCCCTCATTAAAAAAAATTAGATACTATTAGCCTATGGCACATCAATATAATGTACTTATGGTGCAAATGAATACACACAAAAAATGTTTAAACTAATTTGCAGTCTACATGCAATTTTTAGGGTAGTTATTATTAAAATTAATTATTTAATAATTGATGTTAATCACAATCAAATTAATTGCTTAATAATTGACATAATAAATATCATGTAAAATGTCATATCAGTTTATAAGAGATCTATAATAAAAAAATTGCAATACCCATAAAAAAACTCTACACACAATATATATTTAACGAGTTTAGCAATTAATTCATAATTTTCTATAAAATACAAAGTAGTTAGTTTTCTCTGATTACAAGTACAATTAATGCAGCATGACGTTTTTGAATGCCAACCAACTAATCAAGTCATCATCGTCCATTAACGTATTACATTTGTAGTTTTTTTCTCTCGGTCTATATTTAACAATGGAATACTCTTAAGAAAATTTTATTTTTTTTATTTATTCTTTTTCTTTCTATTCATATGCGACTTTTCCCATCATCGTCCATTAAGGACTAAGAAGTTGGACTTCCTAACAAAATAATAGTCATGTGATACTTTAAAACTTCTTCACTTTCATTACCTCAAGCATGCCCATGCCGTTGGAAACGGATTCTCTTATTTTATTTCATTTTAAATGGAGAGGAGTCGATCCCTTATACAAAAAGGAAAAAAGAAGAATTTGTTTTTTGCTTTTGGCGGGGTCAATGGGCATTACCTTTGAACTTTCACTAATTATAATTTCCTTTCGAATGCATGAACTATATTTGTTGGGCTTATGGGCTAGTAAGCCCAGATAACCGAAATACCCACCAACTAACCTAAGCTCACCCAATAGTTAAAGGGAAATGCTTGGTGTTCAACCCAAGCATCCAACCCCATCTAACTCTTATTGTGTTTTTTTTTTAAAAAAAAAAAAAAAAAAATTTACACTTGAGTTGGATGGGAGTTGTATGGGAGGGTTGGAAAAGTAAACTTTTCCATAGTTGAAATATAGGATTTTCTCCCATGCCACTTGGGCCATATTTATAAGGGAAATGTTATATTTTCTTTTATTGTCCTTCTCCCATCATTATATTTTTTAAAATTACTATTGAATCTGTGGTCCCCATGTGTGTCCACATATGAAAACTACAGATCCAATGGTGATTTTGAGAAATAGAAGGATGAGAGAAGGATATCGGTAGATGCTGTAGCATTTCTCTATTTATAATCACTCTATGAGCTTCGAATCTCAAGCATAAGGCACGATAGAATGTGAAGTAACGTGGGATACACCGGCCCAAAAATCATCATGATGGAGGAATCGATGATGATCACAGAATAGTTGATGGCAGACCTTTATAAAATGCAACCCATAAAAAAATAAAAAATAAAAAAAAAAATTAAAAAACTTTTGGTCTCTTCCCAAAACTTTGTCATGTTTTTATTTTAAACTATTCTTTAAACACAAATGGACTTAAAGTGTCAGAGTCATTTTCTGCCGGCTCACACCTACAAGCTCCTTTGCTTGTTTTTCTCATCCTTTACAAGTGCAGGTGCATGTGCTTTTGATTGATCAATATTCCAACACGAAAGAAATTGTTCTAACAATATTAAAGGCAGGATTGCAGTTATTGGGTACTAATCTTATTTTTTTTTTTATTTTTTTTTTTAATAAATATCAGCCATAACTTGTCATGTTATCAATTTATATGCTTTCTAGTCAAATTATGTTTCTATACCTTAATCCAATTAATAATTTTT
This sequence comes from Betula pendula, assembly GCA_900184695.1. Taxonomy (NCBI): domain Eukaryota; kingdom Viridiplantae; phylum Streptophyta; class Magnoliopsida; order Fagales; family Betulaceae; genus Betula; species Betula pendula. The sequence continues at coordinate 230,369 of FXXK01000439.1, forward strand.
TTTTTTGTATTCAGTGTCACGAGAGTCTATGTTCATATATAAATGAGAATGAACAATTATTGTTTTGTATTAACTTNAAATCTTTAAAATTATGAATACTCTATCGCACCGAGCATCAATAGATGGGCTATGCGTGTCTTTTGTCATTGTGCCTCCTTTTTATAGGCAATGGATGGGCTAAAGTAACACGGGAAACTGGTAGTCATTAAATTCATTATCCGCTAAAAAAAAAAATGAAAAAAAATAAAGAGCCTTAGCTCTGATCAGTTGCATTCCAGGTGGGGGAGACATCGCACCCTGCGTTACTACTACAAGAAATTTGCTCATTAGCTTTTTAACGGAGGTCGTTGTTAATAACTACTGATTTTTAGCAACGATATTTTTGTCGTCGTCACACCCCTCGTTCCTAGACAGAAAGATTGTTAACAAAAGAGAAGATATAACACCATGTAAACTGGAGCTTTTAGTGATAAATTCTTTGATTTATTTGGTTCAGATTTATGAGCAGGCCTCACAAGATATATTTTCAGAGTAATTGTAAAAATTGGCAAGTTCATCGCAAATAACTTTGATATGTTATGTTGTATGATGCGGATAAAAATAAGCCAGCGACCCAAGGCCTAAGATTCAGTCAAATTAAAGACTCATTCTCAAAAATCCCTAATGGAGCTTCAAATAAAAGACTTTTCTTCTTTAAAACTCAGGCATTTCTCTTAGCTTGAGAAAAACTATTTTCATTCCATTTCGCTCTCAGGTCCAGTTTGTTTCGACGTAAAATAATTTTCATCAGAAAATGATTTCAAAAAAATTAATTTTCAGAAAAATGATTTTCGCCGAAAATATTTTTTGGTGTTTTGCACGCACGGAAAATCGCAAATATTTTTTTATATATTTTCAACCAATCATATTAACCAATTTTTTTTTAATGCACAATTTTAAAAAATTAATATAAATTGTTCCGAACGGGTCCTGGAGATATCTCGGGCGGGTCCTGAAAATGTCTCGGGTTGGCCCCAACGATGTCCCGATCAAGTCCCGGTGACGTTCCAACGTTGTCCTGAGCAAGTCCCAAAAATGTATCGGGGAGTCTCGAAAATGTATTGGGTGGATCCCAAAAATGTCCTGAGCGGTCCTGAAAATGTTCCGAGCGATCCCAAAAATGTCTTGGGCAGTCCTGAAAATGTCCCGAATGGGTCTTGAAAATGTCTCAGCGAGTCTCGAAAATGTCACGGACGGGTTCCGAAAATATTCTGAACGGGTCCCGAAAATGTCTTGGGCGGGTTGAAAATGTTTCGGACGGGTCCCGGTGATGTCCCGGGTGGGTCCCGAAAATATCCCGGGTGGATCCCAAAAATGTCTTGGGCGAGTCCTGAAAATGTCTCGGGCGGGTCTCAGTGATGTTCGAGGTGGGTCCCGAAAAATGTCTCGGGCGGTCCTGAAAATTTTCCGGACGGGTCTTGAAAATGTTTCGGGCGGATCCCGGTGATGTCCCAGGCAGGTCCCGAAAATATCTCGGGCGAGTACCCGAAAATGTCCTGAGCGGGTTCTGAAAATGTCTCAGACGGGTCCTAGTGATGTCCCGGGTGGGTCCCAAAAATGTCCCGAGTGTCTAAAAAATGTTCCGGGTAGGTCCGAAAAATTTTCTGGGTAGATCTCGAAAATGTTCAGAGCGGGTCCCAAAAATGTCTCGGGTAGGTTCCGAAAATGTCTTGGGCGGATCCCGAAAATGTCCCAGGCGAGTTCCGACCAGATCCTAGCAATTTTCTGGGCAGGTCTTAGCAGGGTCCCAGTGATGTCTCGGGCTAGTCTCAACCGGGTTTCGGCGAAATTTGATGGTGTTTTAGCTGTGGTCTACCAATTTAAGAATGTGATGCTTAAACTCGAAAAAATGGTTTACAGTTTTAAAAAGGGAAAACTATTTTACGAAAATTAAAGAAGATTTTTCGGTCAAACTGAAAATGATTTTCGTTGACTATTATTTTACGTCTCACCAAAACACCAAAAAATCACGAAAAATAATTTCTGACGAAACAAACGGGCCTCAAAGACAAAATCGCTAACTTCATCGTATGTGACTCTCCCGCGGGCTCTAGGCCAATGCCACTCTAAAGATTCTTTTCTTATTTTTTAAGTGATCCATCGTCCGGTCAACCCATGTGAAATCGGGTATCATTGCAATGATGAATTGCAAGAACCAAAGTTGATTGCTTCACAAAGCTCCTTCTTTTTTTTTTTCCTGTGTTTTATTTTTAATAGGCCTCCACTTATATATATTTACGATGATTTTGAGATGGGGCTTGGGATGAATTATGGTTGTTTGGAATCATTCCACGTGAAAGAGCTTTTTATCACATCATCATTATCAGTATCGTTTGAGAATATGAAGGAAGCAGTAAGCATTCTAGGAATATTTCCTGTGTCCTTAAATATCAGATGCTATTTCTCCGCGCCCACTAGCACATGGTGGGTTTCGCAACAAGTCGCTTTAGATAATTCCAAACTCTCCGTGTCAATTTTAGCTGCTCGAATTGTCCATCCACCATATATATTATTATTATTAATTGGTGAAATATTTGCACCCATACTTGATGATTTTAGCCGCACAATTTCAAATATAATCTTCAACCACTAATTATGTCACTAATATATATATATATTCAGCAAAATGCGTCGTTCTGGTCATTTATCTACACGAATCCCATAAAAAGTGAACTATATATATTTGGTTCATTGCATATTGAAATAAAAATGGAACTTGTTCTCATTTATCTTAACGTATAATTTAGAGCATCTAATATTTCAACTTAATTAGCACGAGCATGTTGACACTAAAACATAACTTATTTTATTCTTTGAGGCGCGCACGTACACATATATATAGCATGGAAAAGTTCTTCAAGACTTCCAAAAATTTTACTTAAAATTGTTCTCTTGAATAAGATAAAGTGAGTTTTAGAGAAACAGAAAAGTTTTTTTTTTTTTTTCCTTCAATTAAATATTTTGAACATTACTTATTAAATAAGAGTTTGACTATGTTTAAAAAATTTGATCAAGCCAATAAAAATTTTGAGAAATCTGAAATTCAAGTTCCACCCGATATCAATATTTTAGTATCAGATTATTTATTCTACCAAGGCGCCTGCTTTCTCACCAAAGATGGGATTGAACGATTTTGAAATAATTAAGCCCAACTCTAGAATTCTACCATTAATCTTGATGGCATGTTAGTTTTGCCCCATTTGTACAATAAGAAACACATTTTGGGTTTGGTAGATCCAGGTATTCACCCAAAGGTAAATATCTAACTCAGCTGGACCTATAATGGGCCAACTTTTGAGACTCTTTCTATATTGATGTTGGACTTCGTCGCACGTTTATTTTTTATACTGATAATTTTTTATACGATTTGTGAATTCAATAGAAACTTAATATGAAATTAGCGAATTATAATTAAAGGATTTGACTCGTTTAAATAAATGAGTCGAGTTATAGTTAACCTATATAGTCTTTATATTCATGTCTTAACATGACATACAATATTTAAGATTGACAATTTTTGACATAACCCGCAAATTCAACACGAAATTAGTGGGTTAAGATTAAATGGTCTAACTTGTTTAATTAAATTAATCGGATTAAAGTTAATTTATATAATCTTATACTCGTGCTTCAATACAATTCAAATCAGACACGTAAACTTGATTTAGAACCCTACATTTTCTTTCCGTTCATCTGTAATATTCTCTATGTTCATAGGGGGAGTCATACAGCTAGTGGGAGCATGTGGAGTTTATACAGTGGGTGCATGTGGAGTTTATGAACTTGTCCAAGATGTGCCGTTTGCCTAAACTCAAATGAAGACGAAGCAAACACCACCAATAATCTCATACAGTGTGTCATGCACTATAGTACTATATCCATTGTTTCTGCCTTTTTCTTCTCACAGTTTTCCTCCTTATAAGCTGCATTGATATGTTCTTACAGAAACAATAAGGTGCGGCAAGATTCCAGTTGCCCCCCCTACAACTATTCTTCGGGAATCTCCATCCTTGGTCTTAGCTGTCGTATATAACAATTGAAAAATGTTTGGGGGCACAAAAGCTTTTGCAATAATTTCTTACAAATTCACCTAAAATCCACGTTTCATGAAGAAAAAAAAAAAACAAGTGTCACATAATGTATGCATTTTAGTGACTGACATGTTTTGTTAACTATATATCCCTTTAAGCCTAAAAAGGCGTGTGTTCCTGCTTCAAATGTTTCTAAACGTCAATTTTAAGGAAATTCGTAAAACACTCACAGCAATACGTAGGTGCCCATATTACAAAAACTAATTAAAGAAAAAAAAATGGAGGTGGCAATCCTCATCGCTGGAACTGGGAAAAGATAAGACGGAGTGGAGTGGATCGTGGAATCCCTGTTTAGAAGTAGGAGTAATTGACAACGCCTCGGGTTCTTAAAAAGAAATGTCGTCCCTGCCTAAGGTTGTTTCTCGCTGGCTGTCTCTCAAAGTGCTTCCAATCTCCCAAAAATTGTGATGAGCTGTTCCTTAAAGAGCACGTTGGGTGGGATCCAGCCCCTCATTGCCTTGCCTCCTCGATCCCTCTCTTTTCTTTTCCACACAGTTTAGACACGGCTTGCAACTGTCGCACAGTTCCCTATGTTTCCCAGTAGAGCTAGGCTTGTCTTCTTAATAAAGGCTTCTCCTTCTCTTCTCCTTTATCTTAAAAGAAAAGAAAGGTTACCGACTTATCCTGCCGACATGCTTATTTTGAGGAGAACAGAATGGGCGATAGCCTTCAAATCTTTTTGTCTCAGTCAAAGGACACTATTTGGGATAGCCATACAGTCCACTTCCGTCTCTCTCTCTCTCTCTCTCTCAAAATCTATTATGGTGTAACGGTGTTGACGACTAAACTGTGAAAATATCATAAGCATATTCTCTAGATCATAATTTTTATATAATATACTGTATCCAAGATTTGTTTTGCTAGTTGCCATATCAATCTTACCATATTCCTATTTATACCTCATATCATAACACAAAATAGATAAATCAATATAATCAGAATATAGCATTTTTGAACCTTGTGTTCTCTTTTTCTCCTCCGAATATTTTTCCATATTTTTCACTATGATTTAGTTCACATTGTCAAGCATACTATTTTTTTTAGAGTCATAAGTCAACATTTATGGATTTTCTTTTTGCATATTAAATTATTTTGCGTAACTAAAGATTCTTTTTAATTAAAGTGGACTTGAGATTATGTTTAAAATTTTCAACCTTTTTTTTTTCTTTTCTATCATTGGTACGTAGTAAACAACTAGAGATTATTTGATATGAGAAATGTTTTATACTATATTTTTATCTCATAATGCTGATGTGGCAGTTCTAACAACCTGTTGATTTTTTTTTTTTAATAATAACTAATTCAAAGGTTGGTTGAGATCAACGATGAAGTTAAAAATTTTTATCAGAAGGAACGAAGGAGAAATATACTAAGATAGGAGGAGCAAAAGCATGAATGAAAAATATATTAAGATCGAAGATTATATTAATACATAAAAAATAAAATTAGAATCCATTCAGAGTTAAGAAAAAATAAACAAAATAATTGTTTCATCTACCAAAATAGAACCCGATATTCTTTTAGATCTCGAAAATCATCTATGATTGAAAATTACTAAATTTTACAGTAATTTCTTTTTTGATGTATAACATCAAAAGAGTCAATCAGAAACTCATCTTCATCTTTATTGTGAAGTATAATTTTAACAATATTTATCACTAAAAATGTTCATTTTATAATTGCAGTAACTAAAAACAGGAAGAGTAAGCCTACATTGCTACCCTTGCTGCCTTAAAAATTACTCTTTTGCATTGCTCCTAAAGGCTATTGTTCATGCCTAATTTTTTTAATGACAAACTTGGGTTGCTGTTCATGGTAGATTTGATTTGTTTAAGGTTTAAGTATAAAATAATTTTTGTTATAATAGGGCTAGGACCTAACCTTTCTTTCTAAGCACGGGCCAAGCTTAATTAATTATGTTGAACATGCCCTAATTTAATTTATGTGTAACTCTGAATTTCGCTTGAGTTTTTAATGTGTAACTTGCTCGATCATTCAAAATAATTATCAATTCGTTTTTGTTTTTTCGTGCCTCCTTTTNAACAATAACTAATCTAAAGATTGGTTGAGATCAAGGACGGAGTTATAAATTTTTATTAGAAGGGGCAAAGCACGAAAGAGAAATATATTAAGATAGGGGGAGCAAAAGCATAAATGAAAAATATATTAAGATTGAAGCTTATATTAATACATAAAAAATAAAATTAGAATCCATTCAGTGTTAAGAAAAAATAAACAAAAGAAAAGAAACCAAATAATTGTTTCACCTACCAAAATAGAATTCGATATTCTTTTAGATCTCGAAAATTATTTATGATTGAATCTTACTAAATTTCACAGTAATTTCTCTTTTGATGTACAACATCACCAGAATTAGTCAGAAACTCATCTTCATCTTTATTGTGAAGCATAATTTTGATAATATTCATGACCAAAAATGTTCGTTTTGTAATTGCGGTAACTAGAAACAGGAAGAATAAGCTTACATTGTTGCCCTTGCTGCATTAAAAAGTATTCTTTTGCATTGCTCTGAAGGCTATTGCTAATGCCTAATTTTTTTAATGACAGACTTAGATTGTTGCTCATTATAGATTTGGTTTGTTTAAAGTTTAAGCATAAAATAATTTTTGTTGTAATAGGGCTAGGGCCTAACCTTTCTTTCTAAGCACGGGCCAAGCTTAATTATGTTGAACATGCCCTAATTTAATTTATGTGTAACTCTGAATTTCGCTTGAGTTTTTAATGTGTAACTTGCTCGATCATTCAAAATAATTATCAATTCGTTTTTGTTTTTTCGTGCCTCCTTTCNATCCTTGTTGACGTATCAATCTTTAAAGTGGCCTTCCCATCCCTATCTTAATCTACTCAAACAGTTCTATGCTCTATATTTCTACTCAATTATTAACAAGACCTAGCTATCTAGTTCCAACTCTAACGGGTGATGAACTCAACACTCACTAACGTTTTAAGTTCATTACCTCATCAGAAATAGGGTTGAAGTGGATTGGTGCTCAGTCACCCTCACACTCTTTACGGTTGGCCAGGCAATGGAATGGTAAAACTGATCAAATTAAACCTTCCTAACTTATATAGCAAATCAAGAAACATGGGTATTTAATTTCCTTACTGCACAAGAATTAACCCATGCACACGATCATTCCATGTTGAAGTTACTTAAACTGGAGTTTTTCTCAATTATTGGTTGAGTAATTAATTTCTCAAAATTTCATGGAAACATGGGTAGGGTTTGGATTTGCACTGTCACTGATACTGTAGCTAATTCATCTTATATATTGGAGTTTCTTACATCAAGGAAAAAGATGATATTTCATTTAGTAATGTTACTTTTCGCACTCATTTATCAAACTCATTTTACATTGACTAACGTAACATGTTTTTGATAATGTAGCACCGATCGCACCATAATAAGTGTGGTCATTCCCACACCAAATCATCTCCATATATAAAAGGTGATATGACTTCCATGAAAGTTATAAAAAGAGAAACAATGCAACTTTTAGTAAAAAGTTGTATTGCACTCTATAAATAGAATGTGGGGGCTCATAATGTCATACACAGTTAAATATCCTCTTTGTCCTCGTGGACTTCCACCCTAACAAAAACAAATCCTTCCATAGTATTTTCACAAAGGTTCATGCAAGCAATTAATGGTGTGAATTTCATATACTATAGTCACTCTCTCAACAAGTTCTCTTCCATGACATCAACACCCTCACGCCTATGTCACACCAGTATCAAGATCCATCAACCGTAAATGATTTTTCTTTTAATTTTTTTTAGTAGTAGGTGATATAAAAAATTATTTAAATACATTATGTGAACGAATATAAAATAAGTGTGATAAATTAATGTAAAGAGTAATATTATAAACTTTTCCATTAACCCACACACATTAATGAAATTATTTATGTTTTGGTTATATATATGATGACTACACGTCGGGCAAAACCAAATTACCATCACGTAATCATGAGTGACCAGAGTCCTTTCATATGCAACTGTGGTGCACTATCATTGGTAGGTTTGTGGCAACATATGCTTTACTCCATCACATCCTTGATAAAGTTACGGACATAATTATCAAAGAAAAAAAACAAGCCCCTTGATAAACAAAATTAATTCACGAGATTTTTCTGTAATATCTTCTTCATTAAGCGAAGACAAACCTCACATGTCAGCAAAACCTCAATTGACATTTGCGTCAAAACGTTAATTATTTATAAGCTTATCTTATCTCCGACATTAAGGAAAAATTTTAAATAAGACAAACGTATGATGTCATGATTTAATTGGTTTGGTGGCGGTGGCAATTAATTACCCAGATCAATTGCAATATTCCTCCTTTGAGAGATTGTGACCTAACTTGGGTTTGTCTTGTGGCATTGGAGCATCCCAACTTTTTGCATCTTTTAATTACTTTTGCTGTCAATAATTATGAGAGTAGGTTGATAATCCAAATTTGCTTTAATTTATATCCTTAACCTCTATGAAGATGTCAATCTTTATTTTGTCCAATGCCTGGATCATGCAACGATTAGATTTTTTTGTTTCTTTACACTTTTTTCTTTTTTCTTTTGGTTTCTCTTTTTAAAACAAAACACTAATTAACAACTTAAAATACAAAATTACTTTCACATTTTTAGACCAAATTTTTTTAAAAAAAAACTTCTTCGAAAACACATTATCTAACAAACGGAACCTAGTCTTTCTTGTCTCTTAAACTAATTTTTGTGTGGTAATCAACTCCCAAATCTCTAATACCGCTCTTAAAACTCTTATCGCCTGCTTGAGCCCACATGAACTTTTAGAGATAAAAGTATAGATAAAGAAAGACAAAAGTTATTCATTTCAAGTAAAGGAAACATAAAATACGGATAAAAAATTTCAAAAGCATCGGAAAAGAAGAAGAAGAAGAAGCTAATTGTAATGTATTATTTTAATGTATTTTAATAATTATAAAAAAGAAATTTGTCTGAGCATAAATGTAATTAATTATAATAATTATTGGTTAACGTTGTAGGTGAGCTGGAGAACGGTGCGATTCGCCACGTTACCCCTCAAGCATGTCATATTGCATGTGTCATGTTTAATTGTTTATTTCGTCTTCTTTTTTTATAATTTGCAACGAGGTCAACAGGAATTCAGACTGCATGCAAGTGGCTGTGTTTTACTTGCTCTTCTTTGATTCGAATTAAATAAACAAAAAATGTTAGCTGTTAGCTTTATTTTTGATAACCCATGGCGAGAGTCTATGCTTTATATATATCTCTAATTTCATATTTTATTTTGAAAGCAAACACATTCAAAGAATTTATCTCATTTCAATCAATGTATTTGCTAAAATCATTGTCGTTAACAGTAAATTCTTCATGAATTAATCATAATTTACTCCAAAGCCTAGTTAAACTAGAACCCAAAAAGGACACATAAATCGGTAGATTGAAAACATCTTTTTTTTTCTTAATAAGAAAACATCATATATATTGATAACATAATGCAAAATTCACTCTTTTGTATATGGTCAAGATTTTTCGCTAACTCTGTTCTTTGTTCTGTATAAATAGATCATATTTATAGGATACCAACAATATTGTCATACATTTTTCTTTATATATACTTAATCACAAACTCATTAAAAAACGTAAAAACACAACTCAAATATACAGAAGATATATATAATAAAAATCATAACAAATAGTGGACAGTCCAACGTTATTTATATAATGACAGTCCAACGAGCAGCACCGGGTTCATGTTATGGCTTGGCCCCCGAATTTTTTGAAATGTTAAAAATTACTTTAGATTGAAGGACAAACTTTAAGAAAACATATAATTAAGTGGACCCTGGAATGTTTATCTAATTTTTGTAGGATCCCCTAAATCTCAAGAATAGATAATCTCATCCTTAACTAATTGGCACTCAAAAAATTGCAATTAATCCTGGTTCAGTTCCTGTCAACACGACTTTGTGTTTATAAATCATCGGATATGTCATCAAATGGGGTTCAATGTGATAGGCGCTCTGTCTTTCCGTTGTAAAAGTATAATGTCTTTGAGACTTTAGCGTTTTGTAGGTTGAATATTCAATTTTGGGGAGTAGACATTTTTGTCCAATATCCCCCACTCTATCAGATCTACCTTGTAATGGGGTCACTAAAATGATTTTAAATTTGACTGAAATACTCAATAATGCCTTACAAAAAAAATAAAGCACTCTATTCATATCTCTCTCTCTCTCTCTCTAGGATTTTTTATAGCATGCAAGGCTATATGGGACTTTCTAAAGTTTTTTAATAGCAGGCAAGGTTATATGGTGCGACTGGAATTGAGATTTGGTGCAATACTTGAGGCATTGTATAAAGTGCAATAACTTTAATATGGAATTAAATCCTCTTCATTTTAATTGATTTCCTATTTTAAGAGGGGTAAAATGTCATTTTTTTTGGACAATTTTGTCCATCTTGAATAAGGATTCTTCTCCCTCTAATATATTTTGTTTATTTAGAATGAACGGCTTGAAAATTGTCATATCATCTAAAAAATTTTTATATCTTATTTTCAACCCAATTGCTTACCTCTCTTCCCATCGTCGCTTCTCCTTATGCTACTTCACCACCTCTTCACTGCTGCCAAGTTCCTATCCCACCACCTTTTCCACCGTTGTCCCATTGCATAAGGTGACCAAACCATCTTAATTAGCCTTTGAGGGTAGTCGAAGAACCCTTAATTATTAAAAGAACATGGTTCGATCTACTTAAAGATAGTTAACCACTCTTTTGGTCATTTGAGAGGGTTCAGCTACTTTAGGATAGTAACAAGACAACGATGAGAGAGGTGGGGATAAGAGCTCGACAGTGATAAGGAGGAGGGAGTGGGTGGAGAGGTGAGGCTACTTTTTTTTTGGAAGTGAGAGGTGAGGCTACTTGTGAAAATAAGATACAATTCTTTTTTATAAAAAAAAAAACGATGTGATGGCGTAAAACAATTAATCGCTCCAAGTAAAGAAAGCGGAAGAAGTCAGCCTTACTCTTTTTAGACCGTTCATAGGAATGATTCAAATTAGAATTATTGCATTGCACCCTATGCAATATGTACAAGATTTCGATGGGTGCAACTAATGAATGATATTAAAAAGAGGGATACTTGGTGTTCAATCCAAGCATTCAACTCCATCCAACTCTCTTTGTGATTTTCAAAAAAAAAAAAAAAACTTGAAATTTTTATACACATAAGTTGGATGAGAATTAGATCTATTTTTCCTATTAAAAAACGTTGTTATGTTTTTGGCAACACACTACTCTCCTCTTTTTTCATTTCTTTAAAAAAAAAAAAAGTCAACTTTATTTTTTCTTATTACCAAACAATTTTTTATTTTTTATTTTTACTTTTTTTTTTCATAAAAAATTCAAATTTACTTTTACATTTATATCACATCAATCTCTTTTTATTATTATTCAAACAAAAATTCATAATAAAATTCTTTACTACACAGCCCGATATCTGATAAGAAGTTTTCAATTTCAACAATCTTTACAACACAGAGAATGACCTGAAAATTTATTAGATTAATTAGCCAATGTACCCTCTACGCGAATGACAAGGTATAAGTTCTATATATACCAAACACGAATTAAATAAAATGAAAAAAAAAAATGAATTAAATGGATTTTACCTTTGCCCCTTTGACTTACGTAGGGTTTGCATTTAGACCTTGTTGCTGGTTGCACTATTCAATCACTAGAAGTCCGGCTTCTTCTCCTTCCTAAAACATGGCCAAAATTTAGTGTTGATTATAAGAGGAAAATTAGCCTATAAACAATGCTGAAAGATTGGCTGACCATCCTATTGCCCCTTTCTCTGCTTCAAGATAAACCCAAAGTTTCAAATGCTTTCACTAAATGTACTCCAACTCAATAATTAAAATAAAAATGTAAAAAACTATATGTTAAAAAAAGACCTTCAAAAGTTTATAGACCAGAAGCACCGGATTCCTTTTTTACGAACATAAATAATTTTTTTTTATCTATCTGGTAAAATTCTGCCTTGGCAGTTGGCAAAACGTTGCTACTTTACAGCACTGCATCTGTGGGCGCCGCCTCGCAGAGCTCCACGCTCTTTGAACACGCGCCAATGAGATGAGTATTTATTGCAACGGGCTGCCAGTGGAAACGAGTGGTGTGGCGCGTGGATTTGGGTTGGGCGTGGTTCAAGATTTTCTGCCAGGTACTTCTTTCCCCTCGTCGCTGATTTTTTAATCTAATAAAGTGAGTAATGATTGCATCACCCGTGGGTGGATTGAGCCAGAATTGCGGCTAAGACTGCGTTTGGCTGATCGAAAGACGGAAGCCATTTAGATTCTCTCGCCCACAAAGGAAAAAGGTGGGTTTGTTTAACCATGGATTCAACATAACCCGCTACTAGAAGGTGGTTTTAATTTTTTTTTAATAAGGATGGTTTTTTTTTATTATTTATTTATTCTAAAGTTAATAACTTAATGAGGATGATTAACCACCCAAAAAAAAAAACTTAATGAGGATGATTTAAAACGATCCTGGACTGTATGAAATAGATGTATTAAATCTATAAATTTAATTTAAACTATGACATAAATCCTCTATATTTGGCTTGAAGTTAAAGAATTCTAATTAGCTGTATATACCATTATAGTAGCTAAAATATCTTCTTTTATTGAAAATGGTAGAAAAGTTAAGAGTTGATGTTTACTAAAAATGTATTAGAGAAAATTTTGGAAATTGTGAATAGATGTACCATATTAAAGGTATGTTTGAAATGACGTTGAAAAATAAAGCTTTAGGCAAAAGAGTAATACTACATCTTATAGTTTTTCCTTTAACGGCATATAGTAGTCTAAATTTATTCTAAAGGAAAAACCAATCCGAATGAAATGGTGGGGTGTAGCATTACTGAAAAATAGTGGCCTCTTTACGAAACATAAGCTTAGCACATTGCGATAAAAAAAAAAAGCTTAGCAAATTAAAATTATCTTTTCTAATGACAATGTCATGGGAACGTTTGCAACAAGATAATCAATTGGTTAACATTTGAGATGATTGATTTTAGGGAAAAATCAAATGTAGTCATTATTCATTTGATTTCAAATAGGTCTATCTATCTTTCTATAATCTAATTAATTAATGATATATCATATCAAATTAATCAATTAATACCACATAAATATTGTTTGACATGTTATGTGTTAACTGTATGTACCACGTGACATAATTACGATAAATTATAAACATATTTTAAAACAAGTAAGTAAAAAACTCCTAATTAGTTAAATGATAGATTGATTAAAGAACCAATTTTAAGTAATTAAGCCACGTGATATTAATTAATTAATCTGATATGGCATACCGTTAATTAGTTAGAGTGTAAATTGACTAAAGAATCTATTTTAAACCAAAATAAAACCTAAAGACTTAATTGTCGAGCATGACAGGTTAAAATTTGTGGCGTTCTATATCAAACCACCCCACTCTTACGGCAAGTGGTATTTGTGGGTTTTGTTTCTTTTAGTGAGTTAATTGTGAGTTTTAGGAATACAATTAACCTTGTACGTCAGTAGTCCAAATGGAGTGCCTAAGAAAGATTCCAAGGCTTCAAGTAGCATAAATTTTGAGGTAAAATATTAGGCTACTTTCACATCACAAGAAGAAAATGTAGTGGATGATCAACTTATATAGGATTCAACCAAAGCAAATTATTACCCTGCTCCTCGGTCCACCTGATTGCCACATCCCCCCCACGCACACGCCCAACTGGAGCCAATCAGTAAACGAGCTGTCAAACCCATATGAGACCGTACGCAGTTTTTCAGTATCAAGTTGGCACTTTCTCTACAGTGCAATCACAAGCTCGGCGTCTAAGGGGGTAACAAAATAATCATTAAAAAATAAAATAAGCGAAATAGCCGAACGTAAAAGCATTAAGAAAACAAGAATTACCACAAAAGCGATGAAAAAGCATAAACAAAAACAAATAATAAAATAAAAAGACTTAAAAATTTGAGAAACGAACAGCTGGAGAAGACCAGGTGTGGAGTAACTATAAAGTGCATCAACTTCCACTGAACCACCCCCCCTCTTTTCCTCTCTCTCTCTCTCTCTCTCCGCCACCAGACCCACCCACCCCACCCCTCCCCACCCCACCCAATGGAGCCACTATCGCCACCTCAGCCCCCACAGGCTCCGCCACTGTCCGCCACCAACACCACCACCATAGCCCCGCCCCAACACCTCTCCTACCCAGATTCCGTAGACTCCTCCCCCCGCTCCCGCAACACCGACTCCTGGGACGAACCTCTTCCCACTAACGCCAAGCTCCGCCTCATGTGCAGCTACGGCGGCCACATCGTCCCTCGCCCACACGACAAGTCTCTCTGCTACGTCGGCGGCGACACCCGTATCGTGGTCGTCGACCGCCACACCTCTCTTTCCGACCTCTCCTCCCGCCTCTCCAAGACCCTCCTTAACAACCGGCTTTTCACGATCAAGTACCAGCTCCCCAACGAGGACCTCGACTCCCTCATCTCCGTCTCCACCGACGAGGACCTTGACAACATGATCGACGAGTACGACCGCACCTCCTCTTCCAATTCTCTCAAGTCCTCTCGCCTCCGACTCTTCCTATTTCCGATCAAACCTGATTCCTCGCAGTCCATCGGCCCGATTCTCGACAGCTCTGTCAAGTCCGAGGACTGGTTCTTGAACGCTCTCAACGCGGCCGGATTGCTAAACAGAGGGTTCTCGGACCCGGCCTCGGTCAATTGCTTGTTGGGTCTGGACGATGACGGCGTGGGTGTGAATAATCTGGACTCGGGTGGTGCGAGAGACGTTGAGGCTGCGCAGCCCGGATCGTTTGGGAACGGTAAGAACGCGAAGCAGGGTCAGGATATTCACTCTGTGCCCGATTCGCCTATGCTTGAGACGACGTCCTCGTTCGGGTCCACTTCTTCGTCGCCTTCGCTGGCGAACTTGCCTCCGATTCGGGTCCACGTGGAGGATGGTGGTGGTGGTGGGGTTAGGGTGCAGGATCAAAAGGTGGGGATAGAAGAGCAGTTTGCTCAGATTACTATTGGGTCTGGGCTGAAGCAAGATGAGGCTTTTGTTGTGATGTCATCGCCGCCTCCGATGCCGGTTACTATAGCTGTGCCGGTGAGTTCGGCGGTGGTGGCCGGTGAGTACCCAAATCGGGTGTTTTCGGATGATGAAAGATCGGACCACGGCGTGCCGGTTGGGTATCGGAGGGTACAACCGGCTGCTCAGCCTCAGCCACAGTCACAACCTCAGATTCAGCCTCAACTGTCTCAACCGAAGTCAAGTGGCGGTTTTGATTTGCCTTCCCCAGATTCAGTTTCAAGGTACTCTTTTGATTCATTTTACTTCCGAATTTCTGTAATTTGATTGGACTCTGTGTGTTTTTTTTTTTCTTTGTGGAGGAATGATCAAATTCTGAATTGGGTATTTGGTGTTTGTTTTTATTCCACAGTGATAGTAGTATTACCAATCCATTGTCTCGCACAAAACCTGTAAGTTATCAACAAGACCCAGTTTTTCAAATCCCCTCTGGAACCACAAGGGTTCCTAGCAACCCTGTTGATCCAAAAGTTAATGTCTCTGACCCCAACACTCGGGTCCAGATGCAATCACAGGTTCAGGATTCTGGTTATGCATTGCAACATCAATTTGATCAACAAATGCAACACCTTCAACAAGCACAACAGCAACAACAACACCTGCAACAAGCACAACAGCAACAGCAACAGCAACACCTGCAACAAGCACAACAGCAACACCTGCAACAAGCACAACAGCAACACCTGCAACAAGCACAACAACAACAGCAACAGCAACACCTGCAACACGCACAACAGCAACAGCCATTCATACATGGCACACATTATATCCACCACCCCCCCACTGGTGCTCTGCCACTCTCGACATACTACCCTGTATATCCTTCCCAACAACAACACCATCATCCCCAGCATAATCCACACGACCAGCAGTACTACTATATGCCCGCAAGGCAGGCCCAAGCTTACAGCTTGTCGGTGCAGCAATCTAATATGAATGAAGCTACCACCGGTGTCCCTTCTACCCGCCCCCAAACACCTCCCAATCCTGCAATGGTCTCTCCTCCTGCGGCTTACAACCCCATAAGGAATGCCCCTATTGCCAAGCAAGAAATGTCTGCAGGTGTATACAGAACAGCAACCACAGGTGCTCCCCAACTAGTTCAAGTTCCTTCTACTCATCATCAGCAGCAATATGTTGGTTACCCCCAGATGCATCACCCATCACAGTCCATGGCCCCTACTTCAGCTGCTACTGCTCAGCAATATGCTTATGAATATGCCGATCCTGGTAATTCACAGATATACTATACTCAGCCTCTGGCACCAACAATGACTTCTCAATACCAGACCATGACAGCAGCCTCTGGTGTAGTGTTGTCGGAAGCTTCTGCTCAGCTTCCCACTGACAACAACAAGCAGCAGATGAGAACTTGAAAGCCATTATAAATCATTTCAGGGAGAAGAAACAATTTTGAAGGAATGGGTTTGGTTTGTCGCTGGAGTTTCTGTTTTAGCGTCTGTGTTTGTGATATGTATTTGTGATAGATAATAAGGAATTTGACCCGTCTTCTATCTTAATTATATGTCATATTGTTGTTACTGTCATAGGAAATGGAAGTGGTCTGAGATACTGTAAAAGCTCGAACTCATGTATGGTGTGCTTGTGCAGTTCATATATCGTTAAGAAAATAAATGGTATATAGGTCACAAGTGTATGTCTACTTCCGGTTTGTGATTCATGGTTCATGCTGTTCACGGCCAACTTTTCTGCAAGGGAAAGATAAAGAAAAGAGATAAATCTCGTTGGTTGCATGTATATGATCTTTGTTAGTTTTGAGATTTGTTTCCTTTTGTCATCTGTTCTACCAAAGCCCCACAATCTGGTACAATTACTTCCTGGCCTGCACACCCCTGGTTCCTGCACATGAGCAATAGCCTTGTAAAAGAGTTTTTAATGCAGCAAGGGCAAAAACAGACTTACTCTTTCCGTTTCTACTACAATTTTAGAACGAGCATTTTCAGTTATGATTTTTGAACATTTTTCTTATAGATTCGTTTAACACCATTGCTTTGACCTTGTTATTCTTGCTGCTACCTCAATTGAAATCAGATTTCATTGCCACTTGTGTCGTCTGCTGCGCATTACCGAACAAAAACGTCTCCGAGACTCTTGCTTATTCAACTTGATTGCATCTGAATTCTTATGGACACATGAACTCCTTAATTGTTACCTCATTGGTTCTTGTTTTGCCAAGTAATCGTTTCTGGGCACTCACATTTCCATAGAGGTTTCATGGGTACTTTAGTATTTTCTCATGTTTTCTATTTCTTTAGTTTGATAGGTTGTCTTGTAAAATGTGATTCATGAGCTTGGTTACTCTAGATTCATGGCCTAATTTTGTTAGTTGATCTGTTGTATTACTTGTTCAATTTTGTACGTGAGTAACGTCAATGGCTATGTTTGTTAACAATTTTTTTTTTCTTTTTTCAAAATAAAAATATTAATAAATAACTTAAAACGCAAAAATAATTCTCATCTTTATATCATATCATAATACTTTTTGAAAAAAACAAACAAAAAAATCCCAAAACCGAGTTTTCTTATTTCCTCTTTTTCTCTAATGATTAGTCAAACTTCACCCTCCTTTTGTGAATCACGTTTGCCAAAAGAACAATGCTGCTTCTGATGCCTTCTCAATGGTTATCTATTTTTAACCTCTTTACATCAAATATCTTGCATCTTCAAACGTACATGCCATTCCTAAGAAGAATTTAATGGTTGTGAGCATTAAATTAACCACTTTTTTAAAAAATACCCTACATCTTACCTTTATTTTAGCTATTAATTTTTACAATTCCATTTAAATATTCTTTTTCCTATAATCAATTTTTTTTTTAAAAAAAAATTTGTCTTCTTTCAGTCTTTTTTTTTTAAAAAAAAATCCTAACAATTATATTTTTAAAAATTTGTTTTTTCCAAATGGGCATATTTTTCAACAAAAGAGAGAAAGAGACAAATGAAAGAGAATGGAGAGAACAAAATCGAGAAAAAAAAAATTGCAATAAAATATGCAGAGGAAAGAGAATGGACTAATAAAATATTAAGTGTGTTTTGGTTGGTTAAGTTACAAATTTGTTAAGCACTATGGCAATTAGCCATCTTTTTGGCTAAAGGAGTTAGCCAGATGAGATGATTTTTTTTTTTTTTTTGTCAATATTGGCTGCAGAATAACGAAAAATAACCTTTTTGGGTAGCCAATAAAAATGTTCTGAGTCTCAGCTTAACGTTTATAATCCAACTATCAATCTGTCATCCTCTATCTAACTCACAATCAAGATCAGTGGTTAAGTACTTAAGTTCAACGTTCACCATTTTCTTTTTTCTCTTTTCCAATCTTTCTAAGTTACAACTTCTTTGAGAAAAGATTTAAGCGCTGGTCCACAACATGTCGTACGTAAAATCGAATCTAATTCATGTATCCAGTCAAGATTCTGTCGTCACAGTACGATGAAATTGATTTATTTGGACGGGGACACATGTCCTTCGTTGAAAATAGAAATTTTAATATACGATCGTTAGCTGAGGTATATCTATGGGCCGTTTGGCAAAAGGTTGGTTGGATTATGATTTGAAATTTTTGAATTTTAAATGAAAATAAAAAGTGATTGATTTGATTTAAAGTAAAAAGAATGTATTTTGTATATATATATATAATTTTTAGTGAATTTTTTATTTAAGTAATAATAAAAAATGTTTACTGTGACATAAAAAATTATTAAAAAGTAATTGATAAAATATAAAAAATTGAAATATTTTGATGTGATTTTTTTAAAAATTTTACAAAATCACAACCTAACCTTTTGCCAAACATATCCTTAAAAATCTGCTAGAAAAAGGGGCAAAAGCAGCACAAGCTAATCAAATCGGATGCCATATAATAAGACTTTCTATAAGAAAGACCGTTCAAACATGTGTTTAGACAATTTGAACAAATGAGCCCAAATGCCCTCTAACATGAACAACCTTGTTACACCCAATTTCTGTCCAGCTAATCAGATCAAATATATATCTATTAGATATTACATGTCAGTTCACTCAATTTCATGTGGCTCTAGTTTCCACAGACTGACAGTACTCTTAGATTCTGTGATTTATTATCTAAAGTATGCATTAATTAGTTTAAATTATGCATAAACCAATGTACGAGGTTTGCGTTTAGTTTTCTGGACCGGAAATACCAAGGCTGTTCTGTTCAGTCGTGAAATGTGATTAGGCAGCACGTGCTTCATCAACTTTTACTAGTCCCTGCGCACTAAAAGCTGCCACCTCCGTTCCAAGTATTAAGCAATCACACTTGTCTTATAGTTGGAGGTTGAGTCAGATGCCGACTCTTCTCCACGTCACTGTCTCATCGAGTCCGACGAGAACAGGGAACATGTCTTTATCTGTGACAAGCAGCCCCACTTGACCAAATAATTAAGACTTACGCGTAGATCACGCCATAATTGAATACAAAGTGTCATAGAAATAGACAAAAGTGTCTATTCTATCAGTGTTTCAACCAAATCGAGTGATATAGATCAAGAAGCTTTGAATTATGAAAATTGAGAATCTATAGTTACAAAAGCAGTTGTCCTACTAGTCAACATTTACCTCAAACACTCTCACACAATGATCGGCTCCACAAGAAGCAAGCTGCATGCTCCTGCTATCTTCGCTTTCCGGATTTTCCCACGCTAAACGGTTTACGGCAGAGACGTGACACATAAATGGATCGAATCGTATGGCAAGAGCAGTAGCTACACCTGCTGCTGTAAAGCTACAATCATCTGTTCTTTTGACAGACAGACTCCACAGTTCAATGAGTCCGCTTTCCATTCCGACTGCGAGGAACCCGTAGTTGTTTCTCTGGTGACCAAGACCAACCCAAGATAATGCTGTGACACTACTATTGAATACTGGCAAAGTAATAAGCTGCTTAACAGAAGATTCCCCCTGATCAACGGCCCAGATCTTTACTGTCTTGTCCCGTGAACCTGTAGCAAATTCATGACCATATGGATTCCAAGCGCATGACCAGATAATTCTTTTGTGTGCCTCCTGCCTTGCTAAGAGCTGGCAGATAACTTCATCGATGCCTAAACAGTGATGTCAAATAAACCATGTGATCAGGAACTGTAGTAAAATTCCATAAATATCAAATCAGAAGGGGCAACGCTGACTGATTCCAAATCAACAATGCTTTTTTTTACTTCCACTTCCAAAGAATGTTCCATTAGTCCCTCTTTATTTAATGCTTTATGATAAGTCAAAAGAAAAAGAAAGAACATTAACTTAAATATTTATGGTTGCTAGGAGAACTAGAGGAGTTGATGGCAAATTTAATATACAAACAACCAGAAGAAAGTTACTAACATGCATACGCCCAAAGAGGATGGGAGGTGGCAGCATGCATAGGAATGTCAAAAAGTATTGGCAGTGATGCAGTATTGGAGGTGCTTCCTGAGCTGGTTGTGACATAATCCACTTTAATGAGGTGTATTAGAAGCAACAAACAAAAATTGATGATTGTGCTAAAATTTTCATTCTCTTTCCACTTTTCTGTAGAGCTCTGTGTTAACTACAGAATTTGAAATAAAGGAACCCATATGTATTATCTTACTGTGGATCTCATCCACAAGCAGACACAGCATGCAATCCAAGCCTTCCGGGTATCATATCTTGTCTTACTAAATTTTAAAAATTAAAGATGAGGTTCGTTGTTTACTTGCCAAAGTCTTACTAGTGAAAACGTAACCCCTCCAATGTGCTAAATGTGAAGCGCCGACCAAAAAGAAAGCAGCAACCATACTATAAGAGAAAATATCACATGAAATAGCAAGGATGAAAATGAAACCCCTCCAATGTGCTAAATGTTAAGAGCCGGCCAAAATGAAAGCAGCAATCATACTATAAGAGAAAATATAACATGAAATAACGAGGGTTTAGGGTACCTGTTCTTTTGAGCGTGAAAACGGAGAACTGGCGATCCCTTGACACAGCCAAAAGCATGCTGTCATCATGGGAAAATTCCATCTGTGTCACAGTTAAGCTGTGAGACTGCAAATGACCAACTGCTTTCCATGAACCCACTTGCCATAGCCATATTTCTGCTGCCGCTGTTGATTGGGCCTGCAAGGACATAATATGTATGAGCAATAATTACTAACAGAAAATAAAACCCGAGTATAGCACTCATATAGCGAAGTTCTATTTTGAAAATACACTTCCAAAACTAAGAAATGTAATAGCAAGGCAGTTACAATGACACTATACCTTGCATGACGAAGCGACAAGCTTTCCCTTGTGGTCACAGCATAAAGAAAACAATTCATTCCCATGACCATAAAGTTTGTGTGATTCTGGCCACAGTGTATGCCAAGCCAGTTGATCTTCAATTGGGGGTTCAGTCAACACAGTAGGAACCGCATCAGGAATAGTTTCAAGGGTGTCAAGACCATCATTCCCATTTCTGTCTGGGGTCTCATGTGTGGCTGCATATAAAATGGCCCATTAAAATCATTTTTCATTTAACAAATTATCAGCACTGATTCATTTTAAAGAAAAAAAAATTCCTCACTACAATTACCTGAAAACTTAGATTTTCACATATAAAGGAAACACAACAGCTTTCACCACTAAAAAGAACAAAGAATTATATAAATTTTTTTTTTGATAAATAAGAATTTATTAAAAAGCGAAAGGCGCCCCTAAGTACACAGACAGTATATACAAGATGCTCCAACAAAAAATTATATAAATGATAAGATCAATTTCTTTGTTACATTTTTTTGATAACAAAGATAGGAAACAAAAACAATGTTCTTCAATTTATATGTTAATTTACTTATTGTTCCTCTTTGGCGGGGGGATCCAACACTTAAGGGTGAGACAGGGGCAATGTATGTAAAAGGTTCGCTGGTGCGGCCTCCAAAATAATTTATCAACATTTTTTACAATAAATATTTCAGATGGAAAGATTTCATCTTTTAGGAGAGTATGATTTCATTGCCAAGCATCAAGATTTGGTTAGATATTGAGCAGAAAGAGGAACCATTAGGCCAAACATGCCCTGAGGCTTATGCCTTACAAACATGGATGTCTTAAGCAAGTTGGAGTGATTAATCAAAACACTTGCTGCAGGCTAGCAAACGAAGTGAAGGCTAAGAAGGCTTTAGAAAGTTCAAAATTATGACGGTATGAAGCAGAAAGTAAACCAAGATATGGATAAGATAGGTCAATAATTATCTCTCTGCCCACACAAGTATCAAGGTTGCAGTTATTCTGTAGTTGCCAACTTGCCACAATATGGCACAAAAAGACTATGGGGGAATAACTAAGCTGTTGTGAGATTTTTTACTTCTCTTTTTTCTTTTTTGTGGCAAAATTTGATAAGACCTACTCCAATCTCACTCCACCACTTACCATATACCACTTGAGCCAATGCCAAGTGGTGAGCTGTTTTTTTTTTTTTTTTTTTTTTAATAAGTAATTGGCCTCAAGGGGAGGGAGAAAGAAAGATTCGAACTAGTGACCTCTACTTCATAAGACTTAGTCCCTAGCCTAAGTGGTGAGCTGTTACGAGATTTATTTATTTATTTTTCTTTTAAAGAGAGTATCCAAAAACAGGCTCTTAATTTCTATGGAAACATCAAAGTCCAAATACATATCTAAATTCCCTGTACAAAGGCCCTCCTCTCCCCTTCTTTTTCCTTTGTGATTATGATTTGCAGACCTTCAATCTGAAATGGAGGATATCTAGGTTGACAAACCCTAGTAGTAGCCCCCCAGTCATACACATAACGAACATCAAGATTAAATCATGGAAAGAACCAAAATCCGTAAAACTACACAAATGAGGTCATTGAAGTCAAAATCCCAAGCATTATCTGTAAGATTTTGAGAGAGAGAGAGAGACTCACCCTGAACATAGATAGGTTTCTGTGATAGCCCAAGAGCAGACATATTTGCACCCAAAATCTGAATATCTACTTGGAGGTCTTCAGGAAAACTGGAATTTTGTGAAGTGGCACAGTTCAATGTCTTTAAAAAAGACAAAGGAGCTTCAAATACTCTGGCAACTTTCTCATCAGCTCCACTAACAAAACGATGGTTCCCCTTTCCTTGGACAATGGTCACACAATTGATATCATGACCATGAACCTGAGGGCGAGCAATTTCATGCCAAGAGTCCCCATCTCTAACAGAAGCTTCATTTTTCCATGAAGCAAATATTCGAGTTGTCTGCACATTTTAAAAATTGTGATATCAATAACATCAATAATAAGAGAATAATACAAATGAATGCATGAAAAATAATGTTGATCTACCGCTTAATTAAAAACAAAAAACAAAAACAAAAAAACTAGGTAAGGAATCTGCCAATTCAACTAAAATTTGTAGGAAAATAAGTGTAGACTTTTTTTTTTCCTTCTATCACCCTTATCACAGTCCCATATCAATATGAAAACTTAAAAGAGAAAAAGAAACAATTCACTTGAAGAAGTATCATTTTAAGATAGTAAAAATCCTCCTTTGGTTTAAAACTAAAACCTAAAACTTTCACTATTACCCTGACTTGTCTTGGCAGTAAGAAAAGATCTCCTATGTATAGAGCTTGTTTTAGAAGGCCTTCCACTAACTTAGAACTTTAATTCCATTCCCAAGTGTCAAGATGAATTGTGCTCTAATGCAGGACCACACTGCTATAATTTACTCCTAAATCTTTTAAGCAGATTAGAAGAAGAAACTTCAGGGGGGAAACAAACAATGGAACTACTTAAAAAAAAAATTATATCAGAGCATATTTATGAGTTCCTTCAAAATCCCTACCATCAAAATTCCCATAGGAAGTGGATCCACATAATTTTTCCCAAAATTAAATGCTCTAGAAGTTCAATCTAAAGTGCTTATATGAGCACACGCCGAAGTTGTCAGGATAAAAATTGTTTCAACGAGAGAAGCTTCATTTAATTGATTTTCAGTTTATTTACTCAATCAAAAAAATACGAAATACAATGTACACCCTTGGTAAGTAATCAATATCACGTACCAGGCCAGACGTCCATATATTTCTAATTGAAAAAGGGTCATTACTCCGTGCTCATCCTACTAAGGGGGTCCTGGGAGTGGTTACTTGGATATGGTCCTATCTCTCAACCTTTTTATTTTTTGGCAAAAATTGACCACTCTCAAGACTCAAACCCCCACACTTGGGCTAGGCAGCCTGGGACTTTTATCATTGCTAAATACTACAAACTTAAATGGCACTTTTCAGATCACTGATACACAAGGTCCACCTACCTTGTGTGATTTGCATTGTTAGTCACAGACCACTTGGAGGCAATTTCAGTTCAAAATGCAATTTAATGCTGATTAAACACTATACCAAATGCCACACAGTCCAGTTTTCCACTTTGAAATGTGGCAAGCGTATGCCATTCAGTGGTCCACTTTTCCATTTCCAAAGTGTCAGGTGAGAAATGTAGGAAACTGATCATAAATTCTCTAATAAAGCCAAAATGCACCATGTAACAGCAATAAGAATTAAAAACTGTAGCCAAAACATATTTGAGAAATAATGAAAAGTTCATGAAATTTTTTCTGTCCTATCTGCGCAATATATTACCTGGTCATGGCTGACAGACAGTATGTATTCACCAGATCTTGCCCATGCCATATCTGCCACTGCTGCAAAATGCCCAGAGGGAATCTTTTGTGGTTGCCAATTATCTAGATTCACACCAACATTTTTCCAGAGATGGAAGGATCCACCATATCCATGTGCTAAAATTGAATTCCCATTTGGGCTCCAATGGCCACCATAAAACCCTAAAGCACAATGGCTTAATTCTCCAACAGTAACCACATTCATCCAGATACCAGAAGTCTTTTCAGGTTGCCAGACCATCATGGTCTTGTCCATAGATGCAGATAAGATGCTTTGAGGTTGATAGAAGTCGATTCCTTCTACAGATGAAGTCAAAGGGGGCTGCCACTCCACTGAATATACCCAATCTTCATGGCCAATTAGAAGAGATTCCAAAGATATTTGATAAGAGGATGAGCCAGCTACAAGCACAGGGCCTTCAATATAAGATGCTAGGCTTATTTCTTCTTTCCTATATGCACCCTGAGTGCTGCCAGCAGAACTCTGTAGAGCAAGCTTCCATATGCGTATGCCTTTGTCCTGAGATGAACTTACTAGTAGAATACTATTCACTTCACTATTGGTGCATATAGGTAATGAGAAGTCCAGACTTCGGATCCAATCTGTATGCCCTTTTAATTCACAGGCACGAAGAAACTGGGGGCATACGTCCAAAAAAAAAAAAAAGTCCAAAGACATGTTACAGTCACAATGAACACTACATAGGAACTTCAAGGTAAGATTGGAAAGTCAGAGTCTAGATACCTTTCCTGTCCTCTCCCCACAGTAAAGATGAATCTTGTTATCCAATCCTCCCATGGCTAGTACTATATGCCCAGTATTTCCAGGTAATTCTGCTAATGAAAGTGCTACCATAGGTTTTGAACCAACAAACAGAGATTCCAGACAAAGCAATTTACAGTCACCTAAAACAATCACGAAAAGTTTTTTTTATTAATATTTTGAAATAGAATTTTTCGGTTGCTTCAGAATAAGAGGAAAGCAAACAAGTGGGTTAGAATAAACTGTGTACACAAACCAGATAAATGGCAATGCAAATTATTATCAAACAACAAGACATGTTTGAAATCCATCTTGAACATAATCACATTTAAATAATTTTTCTAAAATGGCAAACATGATTTTTTAAGCTCAATCTTTATAACATAAAGTAAAGAGATGTAAAACATTATAAAGAATCCAATGTAAGATAAAGATCATCAACTTAGAGAAAAACGCAACATGTCAATCGAATTAAGAAAAGATAGGCAAAATAAGCTCCATCTCCCTTTGAACAAGGTGGGTACTATTATTTAATTAGCTAACCACATCCTAAATTCAGCCTGACACTATTGTTTAAAATTTTGATCAATTCGGATAAGAAAAAATAAGCTCAAACATGTCTTATCAAATCAGGTTTTCGAAAATAAGTTTATTTCAGCATTATTCCCATATATAAGAATCATTAAATAAAAGTCTTTACCAATGAATCTTTGTAAGGAAGCTCTGAGTGGTTGTCATGCCTCTCATCCTCACACAATCTCTTTTTCCCACATTCTCACTCGATACCATATTGATATATTACAATCCTGGAATCCATTTAATTAACCGATTTCCTAAATTATTTTGCATCCATCTAGTATGTTTAAACGCTTCCATTTGCTTCTATTGATATATAAAAATGATTCTGTTTGTTTGCAGATGTAGGTATTTATGAACATAACTACAATTACTTGTTCGTGCATGTGTCATTAAGGTATTCAGCCTCATCTTGGAGATTAACTGAAGAGACTAAAAGGTATGCTGACATACAAAACAAGTTTCTTGTTGAGAATACCAGGATTATTAGCATCAGATGATTAATATGTCACTTAGTGTCCGTGGCTCTTGAGTTTGTTACACAAGCAATAATTTTGCTAGGAAACACATCTGCATGATGATGGATCCCAGACTAAATGAACTACATAAGGAACTGGAATACTCTTAAGAAAAGAAATCTCTTAGGTGGGAGAGAAACCACGCACAAATTGAATCACAAATGACTTGCCTACTAAACCCCAAACACATGCCTTCCAATATAACACTACAACGCACACCAACTAACAGTTATCACTTACATGTTGCCACCCCTCACACACACTTACAAATCCCACCAACACATTGCCTGACACTTACGCATGACCCCACTTCATCTTTAACTTCCCCCTCAAACTCATTTGTTTGCCCTTATTTTTGCACGATCAAATAGAGCCCTCTATATCTGCTGCAAGTCTACTTCTTCCTCGTGGTCTATTATTCGCCGCCCCTTCAGCTGGAACCCTGTCCTCAAGGTTCATGCATTTGCTGCTCTGACTCTTGTTCGCTTATCCCTTCGACCTCCCACGATTCATTGTTCTCGATAAAAAAGACATGGGGTGTACAACATTTATGCCCCAGTGTATATTGCTCATTGCAATTGATACAAAGGCCTTTCTCACGCTTCCTTTGCATATCGTCCCAAGATAGTTTCTTTACCGGATGAAGGGTGATGGTCAAGGGGTTGGTGATTCAACTGCCACAGTATTTGGTATGAGAACTGTTCTCTGTAAGTCTGATTCATTTATTTGATGCTGGCGCACCAATCTCTCATACTGCATTCTGCATTACTCAATGGTTTCCTAAAGGACTTGGATAAAAACATCTTCACCTCTGTGGCTATCTCTTTCTTCAAGCCTCCAAGTAAAGTTCCAATGAGGGCCTTTTGTGGCCATCCAATAACCCTATTAGCCAGCTTTTCAAACTCTCTTTGGTATTTGCCAAGTACCATATTGCTCAATGCGAGATAGAGCTTCGTCAAAATCTTCATACTCAATAGGCCCAAAGCGGGCTATGAGTT
Organism: Betula pendula; assembly: GCA_900184695.1. NCBI lineage: Eukaryota > Viridiplantae > Streptophyta > Magnoliopsida > Fagales > Betulaceae > Betula > Betula pendula. Next base: position 258,185 of record FXXK01000439.1, read on the forward strand.
CTTTTTCAAACAGCTCCCAAGTCATTGTTATCCCCTCCTTATGGTTCACTTGTTGTAAACACTGAAGCCATTGACTGGCTTTGCCTTTCAAATAGAAGGAAGTGAGGATGACTCATTGATCTTGCAACGTGCCCTAATAAGCAAAAAACTAAGCCACTCGGTTGAGCCACTCAATAGGATTTTCCTCATTGAACCGAGGGAAATCCATCTTCACATACCGAGGATTTACTGCCAATTTGTCACTTCCTTCATCCTCCTAGATGGTTCTGGAGGACTCCCCACGCTCCAAGTACCGCGTATGCAATCTCCCGGTGGGCGCCCATGATGTTGACAACGTCTCCAAGACCTCCTTTTGCATATCTTCCATACGTTGCAACTTTGCGGTTGATCAGTTGACCTCCACCTCCATTCGGCTTACACCCTCATGCATCTCATACACATCAGATTCCAGCTTTTCAACTTGTTCCCTATCGGTGCCATGGCTCTGATTTCACTAACAAATCCCAGACTAAATGAACTACGTAAGGAATTGGAGTACTATTAAGAAAATAAATCTCCATTTCGGGAGGGAGAGAAACCATGTACAAATTGACTTACAAAAGACTTGCCTACTGAACCCCAAAACATGCCTTCTAATATAACACTACCACACACACCCACCAATAGTTATCACTTACACGTTGCCACCCCTCACACATGCATTTACATATCCCACTAACATAGTGGAAGACAACTATGCATGGCCCTACTTCATCTTTATCTTCCCCACAAGCTCCTTTGTTTGCCCCAATGATCAAAACAAAGCTCTCCATATCCACCGCAAGTCTACTTCTTCCTTGTGGTCTATCACATGACATCTAAAATCATAATGAAAAATCTTGATATGGTACTAGTGAACTATCAATTAATTTCTTGCAACATACATGGATTGAGTCTAGAGAAATGTCACAACTTGAATGGATCACTTCAAATCACAAGAAACAACTCACAAAGTCATAGAACATAGACATGAACCATTCATTTGGAAAATCAGCAAGTATTCCAGCAATGGCCAATCTATTCATAAGCCAATAGTTTGCACTTTTAGAGCATGCATTATGAAGCTAATAGCATAACATTTCCAAAGCATTGATGCCCTCATGGCTATTCACCTTACTTTACACAGAAAGAAGATACAGTTTGGCAGGAAATGCAGAGTATCTAAGAAGCAAAAGATTATCTACAGAGTCTAGAATCATCCTCTTCAAATCCACCATAAAGTATAGAACTAAATAAGAAGATCAATCAGCTCTAGTATCAAAAATGAAATCTGACTACTGAAGAAACAAGATAAGTTTTTGGAAGAAAGAGATTACCATCACATAAATAAAGCATATATAGCAAAATGCCGTTCATATTTTTCTCTAGCAAACGGAAGTGACATGCATACTATGTACATGGGTAACATCAATATGCATGACAGTAAAACAGGTTTAATTTATTCCGATTTATGACTAACCTCCAGTAGTAGATGGAAACAACAGTTCCCATATATAGACTGTACCATCTGAAGAAGTAGAGGCAAAGATTGCCTCAGTTTGAGAAACCATAATTCCAGTAATGCATGTGACACCCTTCTTGTGTGATTGTGGTACTTGTAACACATGCCTCCACTGCAAAAATACAATTTAATTAATTAATTAATTGATGTTTAATTTTTTTTTAAAAAAAAGAAATATAATATGTTTAGCATAGGAAATGAATCATTCAGAATATATTAAGAAATCATGGTAAATGTGGAGTATTACATTCCAAAAGTGATATTTGAGAATATGTTTAATGAGCTAGTAAATGAATGAGCAATCCTGCCAAGAAACTAAATACAAAAAGAATTCACCAATTACTCACATGCACAAGTAGTTACCTTTCTGTCAAGAAGAGATAGTTCCCATAAAATAATGGCACCATCAGCATCTCCTGAGAGTAGATAGTGCCTCTCCAACTGTTCAGCTGTAGGAAAACAACAAAGCTCCTTAATATAGTGTAAAATTAAAGAACATAATGCTCCCACAGATCAGTCTGTCTGAAAACGACACAATCTTTTGTTGACGCTACACCCTCCTTTTGGTAGCTTTGAAAAGTTCCTTTGGATTTTTGATGAACTACGTAAGCACAAGTCGGTGAGACTACACAAACCCAACCCCAAATACCTGGAGAACTAGGATTTTGGGCAACACCAGAAGATTGCTATTTTCTTCAAAAAAATTGTCCTGATTTGGTTTTGTTTTAACATTAGAAGTTTGTCTTTGTTGTTGTTTTATTTTTGGCTTTCACCTACTATGCATTGTATTAAAAGGGAGTAGGGTTTCATGGAATAAAGGAAGAGAGAAATTATCAGTAGAAGAGTAGAAAATTGTGGTTACCTCCTACCTCAAACAGATGACTCTTGCCTTGCAATCATCGACACCTAACCGGTGTGGGTGTTCATCAACTAGTATCATAGTAGACACCACGTCATGGGTTCAAATCACAGAGGAGGCAACCTATAAGCTAGGATTAAACTATCTTAGTACTATTGATAGGTGAGTGGAGCCGCTAAAAGAAAAAGGGCTATTATCAGGTCAGTGCCGATAGAGTAGGCCGTTGTGGACATCGGATTCAAAAACGTAGTGAAATGTTACTATCCTAAGAATTAAGTGTTTAAACAAATCAGTATCCAACAGTCTTAGGGCTTTTGGATCAATGGTTAGGCTGTTAACAACTAGTATTAAAACATGCACCACGTCACGGATTTGAGTCACGAAGGAGGCAACTTTTAGGCTACATTAAAATGTCTTGGTATTATGTATAAACATAGTGTTAAGTCATTGAATATTGAATATTAATAGGTAAGTAGAGCCGTCAAAAGAGAAATGACTACTATTGAATCAGTGCCGATAGAGTAGGCCACCATAGACATCGGATTCAAAAGCGTGGTGAGTTAAGAGTTAAACCAAATCAGTATCTAACCGTCCTACGGCTTTTGGATCAATTGTTAAGCTCATAACAATTTCCAAAAAAAAAATGGAAATGTAACAAATAACTCACATTAGCAAAACCAAAAGTTTATTGAGCACACTGGACAAAAGGGTTTTGTCTCCAAATTAAAAAGGCGGGGAAAATCTATTTTCTTTTCTTTTTCTACCATTTCTCAACCATTCAAAAGGCCACTAGTGTTAACTGGTCTAGTTCAGAATCCATATTATGTTATTTGCTTCAAGTGTAGACATTTAATTGAACCCAATATAAGAACATACCTTTAAATGCAAACTTACTACTTGGAAGCCACTGGGTGCAGTTCACAGCGGCCCTGTGACCCGGTAGAGTTGTCAAAATTTGTGCATTCTGCCAAAACGAAAATTAACAAAAGAAGAAGAAGAAAGAAAGAAAGAAAGAGCTCAGTTTGACTATGAATATACGGTGGGTCAAAAGTGAGATAAATGAAAGAAAGAAAGAAGGCGAGGGGGGAACCTTGGGGCAGAATATAGCAACGGCGTTTTGGGCGCCAAAGGCCACTAAATCACAGGCGCCCCATGACACGTTGTTCACTACTCTATTGCACCCTGCTCCTATGAACACTCTCCTCACCTCAGCCCCACCATCTATAGACATGGTGAATCAGAGGGACAGATATAGAGAGAGGTTATCAGAGAGCAGCCACAACTGTTAGAAGCTTCAGAGAATAGGGGGGTTCAGGGAAGTAAGGAGAGGGGGACGACGGTGTGCTTGGGCCTGGGACTCAAGAAACAGTAAGGGCTTCTCTTGGCCCAATCATAAATAGTAAAAAAGTTAAAACTGAGAAAAAAACAAAAAACCTTCACTAATCCAGGAGTCACGGATTTTGAATGTTATTATCGAATTATCAAAAATGATAATGTGGGTATTTCATTTTTCAGCTTCTTTCAATTCCCTATTGTTAAGATTTTCCCTTAACTCAAATGGCCAAAGAGTGAAATGTTTCTTAAACCTCTATAATATTTATAAAAAATACAAATTTATCCTTTAAGTTTTAAATTTTTTTTAAAAGAAAAAGAAAAATAAAACCAAACCAAACCTATGGCTACGCCGCGTGTCACAGGGACTAGCATGGTTCAGTATTTCTCACTTTTTAAAAAAATATTAAAAATTGAGTTATTTTCGTCATTTTGGCATTTTCGTTAAAATTTTTTATTAAATCTTAATAGTGAACGAAAAATTAAAAAAAAAAAGCTGAAAAAAAGAATACCAGCGTTACAAATTTTGATAATTTGATAGTGACATTGCAAAACTTATGATATATGAAAGGATAAGTGAAATTTTCTCAAAAATATAAAAAAATAAATAAATAAATAAACAAAACAAAACGATTTTCCCTCTAACAATGAGTTTATTAGTGGGGATCAAAAAACCTATTTAGAATTGTGAATATTAATTTGATGCTTTTTTTCTTTTGAAAAATAAAGGAAAAACTTACTTACCCCTAACTACTAAACAATTTTTAATGTCTTTTTTAAACTTAAAAATTTTGCAATGTGAAGATTCTAATTTTTTAATCCCTTTCAATAGCCTTCTATCGTTTAGAATTTTTGTTAACTTAAACGGTTAATATGTAAAATGTCTATTATACTCCTATAAAATTTATAAAATTATAACTATGTAATTTATAAAATCCAAAATTTTTTTTGAAAAAAAAAAATCATTAATTTTTTAATCCATTTCTCGAGGATAACACATTATCTACCAAATTTTATATATACAAAATATGAACTAGAACCTAAAGTGATTGTTTTGAATTTACTATTGGGCATTGGTTTATTGGATTTTAATAAAGAAAAAAAAAATGAAAAATAAGCCTACGTGGTTTCACCATTTGCAATTAACTTTTTATGGTAAGCAAAAAATATAAATAGGTTTCGGTGTAACCCTTCAAATATTTTTGAAAAAATACATTTAACCTCCTCGAAGTTTGACCGCTTTTTTAATTTTGTCTCAAATGTTTAAAAATTGGTAATGTACCCATACTAAGTTTCTAAATTTTCAATGTAACCCATCGATTAAACAATTTCGTATTTTCTAACGGAAAATGCCACACAGGCCAATATATCTTTTGGAAAATTCCGTATTCTTTGACGGAATTGTCTTACGAATGGGCAACATTGTAAAATTCAAAAATTTAATGGGATATATTGTCAATTTTTAAACATAAGAGGCAAGATTGAAAAAACGGTCAAACTTCGAAGTTGTTAAATATATTTTTCTCAATATCTTTTTTTTTTTTTCGTTTTATTTTTTATAATAAATGACACGTGTCTCAATATGATTGTTGATGTTGTGACGCTTAACAGTTTTGGTCAAAATTTTGGACGAAAGTGAGTGCAAAAACCTTTATTTTTTGTTTTAGCCTATTTTTATTTTTTGCTTACCCCATAATTTTTTTAGCTAATTTTTATACCCAGAGAACTAATTGCAAATGAGTAAAACGATAGAAACTAATTTTGCATTTTAATCTTTTAATAATTGCGTTGCATGATCATTCTTTTTTTTCCTTTAAGAAATTAAGGAATTGGCTCATTAATTATTAGTACGTAAATATTTTGAGCCACTCAAATATGATTATCAAATACTTTTCTGTATGTACTGTAGAAGTGGTAGTTTTTTTTTTTTTTAAAGAAAAAAAAATTATTGAAAGAAGGAATTGCATTATGGCGAATTGGCAATATAGTAAACTTGTATCTCCAGGCGATGAGGCGAATAGAATTTTTTTTTTCTTCAGGTAACCAGGCGAATGGAACTGGGAGTGACAGCTTGGTTTTCTATTTCAGTTTTAACTTTTATTTACTTTAAAAAATATTCTAGGACACGTATTAACATGTAATAAAAGAATTATAGATCGATCTACCATTTTTTTTTTCTTTTAAATCAATTTTAAGGTAAGAAAACAATCTGAAATGAATTCACACACTTCGTCTAATTTTATTCGGAGTTTGGGTGGGAGTTTCTTTGCAATTTTATATGTTAAGTTGTTTGGTAATGAGAGTTTTCTTGGGAGTTTGATGTCCTGATCACGTGGAAATTGATTGAAAAGCCCATGGTATTCATGGGAAAGTGGAAGGGGAGGAGGGAGAGAAGATGGGGATACTTTCACTACACACAGCACATACATTATCAAAACCATTGTAGCTCCCACAACCCTCCCCATGTCGATTATATTCCTTCTATATTAATTCTTCTTGAAAGTTTTTGCTCTTTTCAAGTTTAACGCAAAACCGTAATTTATAAGGTGCAAACTCTTTATGACATATATAATAATAATTAATTTGATTTACTCTTACAAATATTTAAATTAAAATAGATCTTTCGATCATGCTAAGAGCTATTGTGAAAGGTGAATTTTGACAATAATAATAATAATAATAATGATGATGATAATCTGAAGTTTTTTTTTTTTTTTTTTTTTTTTTTTTTTTTTTTTTTTCTATTCATGATAATCTGAAGTTTAGTTTGAAGAAGAGTTATCGGAAAGATATTTGGGGATGGTGACATTAATCCATCTTGAGAACAAATAACTGGAAATGATGATGAATCTTAACCTAGTGACTTTGGTTAAAGTCATGTCTCTTCAATACAGTTAAAAGTTTAGACATGCAAGAGCAGGGGCGGAGCCACATGGCCCCTCTGGGGGGCTATGGCCCCCTCCCCCAAAATTTTAAAACTTTTTTAAAGCTTTTTTAATTGTTTTTTTTTAAAAATATATATTCTTAAAAAAATTATTTTTGACCCCCCAAATGTGTTTTTTTTTTTCAATTTTGCCCCCAAAATTTTTTACTTCTTTTTTTTTAAAAAAAAATATACTCCTAAAAATTTATTTTTGACCTCATTAATTTTTATTTTTTATTTTTTTTAATTTGATCCTCCAAACTTAAAATTCTAGCTACGCCCATGTGCAAGAGGTATTATGTGATTAATCCATGTTGTTTCGCGATGGTTTTATTGTACCTATTCATCCATGTAATTTGTAATTTGTATTGGTTAACAAAGATAAGTTCTTACCTACGAATAAGTAAAAAAATGTTCCATTGAAAACAAAAAATAATTAATGTCCAAAGAGAAAAAGGTAACATGAAAAAAAGCTTATTAATTAAATTATATGGATTAATGCCCCTTCAAAAAAAAAAAAAAAAAAAAAGTTATCAGGAATGCAACCCATAACGGAAGATACGAAAAAAAAAAAAACACTTTAATGGTTAATTATATATAAAAATGCATTTTCAAAAGATTGTTCGTACACTTCTAAAAATAAGATTATCTAGAAATTCTTGAAGATTGTAAACAGATCATGAACATTATATTGGATTTTGGAAAGAGAGGATAGGAGAGGTTAAGAGGAGATTGGGAGAGGATAAAACGCTCATGCAGATTATTGAATGTCTAACATCAAGACCTATTAATCAATTGTTAACCTCGTATTAAAGCCAAAACCATCAAAAGATTTAAAGCTACGGTGCAAAACTATCTAAACATTAAGTAAGAAATAAGATAATAATCTAATAACACTAGTAATAATAACTAGGCTAGAAAAGTTACCTCCTTAAAGGATATGGGACCAAGAGGGCTTATCCTCTTCTCTAAACCACTCTCTCACACTAGCACAAGTAACACACTGAAGAAGGGGCATAAATTGGATGAAAGGGCAAAGTTATGGGGTATTTATAGGGTGAGAACATGTGAAATAAAGCTAAAGGTTATTTTTTAGTGTTGGCAGGCGTCGAACATTAGAATTGTACTGTGTCGAATATTCAGTGTACTTTCTGACGCAACAGTCTGAACACTTGAACAATGATAAACAATGCTACGCGACATAATATCGAATGTTCTTGGCGTGCTGTAGAATGTTCGGCTGAGTAGGAAAAATAAAAATTTACCCCTTAACAAACCATAACGTTCCCATTAACCTTAAATAAGGCTAACCTAACCCTATTTAATATTTTAAGATATTATAGAGGGTCACTCCCATGTAATTTGAAAAATGGTGGTCGTAGCCACCCAAATCGATTATGAGAGGCCATTTACAACAATGGGAATGACTGTAACCACCCACTACCACAAATGATGAAGGTGGTTGTGACCACCCTTGCCACTATAAGTTGGCCGCGTGGCCACCCATTCCCACAACAAATTAGAGTGATCGCCTGCACCTCTCACAATGGATGGAAGTATTTATTTAATTCTTAAGTTTTAATTATGGTTTTTGATACCTTTCTTTTTCAGTTGGAGCTGTTTTTTTTTTTTTTTTTTTTTTTTTTTTTTTTTTCTGTTTTGGAACTTTTTCTTATACACTGATTTTTTTTTTGGTTTAATTTTAAGGGTATTTTATGTAAATTTTGTTTATAAACTTAGGATATTTGCGTCATTTCAAATTTTTTAATGAGATTGATTAACAGAATGTGATTTTTGGTAAGTAAATAGTAGTTCGAGCTAATTAGGTAGTAAGAGTGTCAGTTCATAAAAGCCATATTGACAAAGAGTGGTAGTTATGATAGAAAAAGGTAATTACCTTTTTTTTTTTTAATTAAGAAACTATCATTTCACTTTAATCTACAATGATAATGAGGTTTAGTGTTGATTATAGCATAATAAAATAATTAAATTATATATATTTTGTTGTGTGATTGAATTAAACTATAATTAAGTATACCGCAAATAGATAAATTGTAAATTGCCCAACAACTAAAGTGTTGTTAGTGAGAAGCGCGTAATATTTCTGTAAAGCTACACCGGTTGGAAAACTAAAAACGATTCAGAAAATTGTATTTTGTTGCTTAAGAGAGATAAAATAGAACTGGTAAAAAAAAGAGGAAGTAAAGATACATCAACACACACACAGATATATATATATATATTGTTAGAAATAAAGGTCATGGCATTAAAGCCATTGACTATACCTAAATTATAAAAGATTTAGTAGAGCACAAAAATTATAACTTTTGTGGTAATAATTATCATCCTGAATTTTCAATTTTTTTTTTTTTTAAAATTTGATATAAGACAATTGATAATATTGAAGATCTCTCTTGCTGGATTTCTTTATTTTCAGATAACAATGACTCAATGAGAAACTCCAAAATATGCTAAGACACGGGTAAACCCCATGCACTAGAGTTTTTCCCAACCTAATAAATAGGTCAATCAAGGAATTCAAACCTCGGCCAACAACATAGAGAGTTTACCTACTTGTCATAGAGGCGACTCTAGGGACTTTTATTGCTTCATTTTTTAAAAAAAAAAAAAAAAAAAAAAATTAATTTTTAATTTTTTAATTATCTTGAAAGGGACTTCTATTGCTTAAATTCACTAACATGAGACTTTCTTTTTCTTTTTTTTTTTTTTTCATTCGAATTAAAGTACTCTATCTTACCATTATTTTGTAATTTATACATATTATGAGAAAATTGATAAGCATTCTAAGAAATAAGTTGTAACATGGCTCCCATATTTATGCCTTAAACAGCCAATTATACAACATAACATGCCTAGAGAGATAAAGACTAGAGACAATATTTAAGAAGTCTTTAACAAGCCTTAAGTTGGGTATAATTATGTAAATAAACCACATTTGAGCCAGATATATGCCTTCCTAAACAAACTGAGTAACAAGACATAGTGCTAACACTTGGATCTTTATGCTTTTGGCATTCAATGAAGCATTTTGACAGAGGAAAGCCTTTTTCGCCTTCTTTGATGGTTTGAAAGAGGCAAATTGTAACACCTAAATCAATACAACCACGATAAAAATGGTCGTTATGTGGCAAATTGTGTCTACAATGTCTTAGCCAATCTGCAAAGCATGTATACAGTTGTTCATCAACTCCATCGAGTTTAGAGGAACGAACATACTGGATGAGCAGTGAAAAATGAGAAAAAGAGGTAGGGGCAAGATCGTTGGTTTGCACTTTGAGAATAAGTATAAACAATTTCATCTTCACCATTGTAAGCATTTTAATACATTTCTTGGTCATGAATTTTCTTCAACTTTAGAAACTTCCCCACTTTGATGTATAAATCAAAACAATTGTTGAGGTTTAAATCCGTATATATTCTATGCAATTGAATGATTAGAGACACATGAAATATTATTCTATCAATTGATTTCTTGCTAAAGTATTTTGATTTAAATAAGCATTGTTTAGTAGTTGTGACTTTTGGAGGTATAACCTTTCTTAGTTAAGCTTTTGGATAGGGTCACAAGATTTCAATTCTTTCTTTTTTTTTTGTTAACCTTTTATTTTTAGCAAAACTCAAGTTAAGTTGCAAGAATGCAATTATTTCAAATGGACAAGTGAAGGGATGATCCACTAGTTGCTATATGTTATATCAAAGCACCCATACAAAAGGTTTTAAAAGAAACGTTGATTTGAAAAGACTAATAAACATGCCATATTTTAGAAAATGAATTCAAACATAATACTATTTATTTACAAAGAGACAACATTATATATATATTTAAAATTGTTTAGAATTTTTGACTTTTGGAGGTATGAACTTTTTTTTAATAAGGTGATTTTTTGTGTTAATTTTTTTTTTTAGTTGATTTTTTAGATAGGGTCATGCCTGAGGATTCTTAAAATTTAATTATCAGACTACTTTACAAACCGTCATTAACGCCGTCTCCTTGGCTTTTTGGTCAAGGAACTACTATGGGTCCTGATCATTTTGGATTTATTTCCCATTATATTAGTTCTTGCATTGTTATATATGTATTGGAGTGTTTGTTGAGATTTTTAACCCCCTCTTTTTGTAAATTTTTTATACATATTATCGTTTCTTTAGGAGAAAACAAAAAAATAAAGAGACGCAAGATTATTCCTTCCTTTGTAAAGAGAGAATGGAATAAATATTCTTCTTTATGTTTTTTTAGTAGTTACTATAACAAAATAAAATGATAAAACATTATACAAGTTGATAATAAAGAAAGATATCAAAACAGGAGGAATGTATCCCACCATTTTCCACTTAAAAAAAGAAAAAAAAAAAAAGTAACCCCACCCTTTTCCTTATTTGTACTAGAGACCCTAGACATTTTGGTTATTTTACAAATTTTTCTCTCCACTCCTTTTGACATTTCGCAAAAATCAGAACTTGCAGTTAAATAAAATTTTCGAGTTCGTGTGTTTTTTTTAAAAAAATTTTTTAAAGGAAAATCATTACGAGAAATAATTTTCAAAAAAAAAAAAAAGTAAACTCGAAAAATCACCGACATTGATTCGAAACCCAACTCCAACTCCATCAGCGCAGCCCTGCCCTGCCAGTGCTGCCACCTCAGAAAGAAAAAAAATGGATAATCATTCTGAGGATTAGAATTTCGTTGAATTTTCTGGATTTACACATGTCGCAGTCCCACGTAAGCACCAGAGCAATTCAAGCAAAGACCAGATAAACAGCTGGAAAGGAGATTCATCCTCCAAAGCACCGAAAGAAATGAGCAGGTGAACATCAACCACCACGACACGATCGAAAATGGCAACGACGATTCAGTCCGATATTCGTTCGGCTCTGCACATGGCATCCTCGACCTTCCGTTCTCTCAGCCCCAACCTCATCCACTCACGCGCCGCCGCGCGTCGGGCACTGCCGTATTATTCCTCCTCCTCCTCAACGGTTGCAACGACGTCGTCGCTCATCCTGAGAGCTTTCTCCTCCACGGACTCCACGAGCGACGCCGTTCCGAAGGTTCCGGAAAAGCCGTCCTTGTGTACGGCCGACGAGCTTCATTATGTCTCCGTGTCCAATTCCGATTGGAGGCTTGCCCTCTGGCGCTACCATCCTTCCCCTCAGGTTCCTCACATTACTTTTTATTTTATTTTTTCTTTTAAAGTTTTTCTAATAACGTTTTTGGTTATTTCTTTTAATTATCCTAAATATTACTGTGAGTAATATTGTTCTGTTGCCATTATGGTAATTGTTTAATGTGTTTATATATAGGCGCCTCCGAGGAATCATCCACTGTTGTTGTTGTCTGGGGTGGGAACTAACGCTATTGGATACGATCTCTCCCCTGGGGTAATTTTTTTTGTACTTTTTTATATTTTTTTACCCTCTTACTAAAATTTATATATCTTGGTGTGATTATTGTAATGTGAAATTCCTAAAGCATTGCATTTGCGTCTGTGATTTCCCAAGCTTATGATGGTATATTATTTGCATTTAATTTGCTTGTGCAGTGATGATATCAAGTAAATGGGGGAAGCGATAAATAGTATGATTTTAGATGGGATAGAATGGCAGGAGAGAATGCATGTGACCAACCCAAATGAATCGATGAAGATTTACAGAGCTGGTCCCAACTTAATTGGATTGAGGCTTAATTAAGTTGAGTTGAGTTGAGAGGGTGCTTGAAAATGTGTGCACTAAACTAGTATAATGTGCACCAGAATCTAAAATATTTTAGGGTATGTAGGATACTCACTAGGCTTAGAAACATATTAATAGGAATTTTAATAAATCTGAACTAGAACTAGGGAATGGTAGAGGTTGATTCCCAGGAAAGTGGGGATACCCAAATTGACTCTCTTATGACTGTTGAAGAAGGAGAGACTAGAAAGGTCATTGCTTATCTAGTTATGGTAGAATGTGAATTATAAAACTGCAATAAGAGTATCCTCTCTTTGTTGATGTGAAAGAGAAAGCTGTATAAAATGACATATAATGCTAGCAGTGGTTTACCCAACTCAATAAAGCAGCAATTCCAGTTGTAGACAGCATGTAAATCCACTAGCATGTAGCTCCATTTAGAGCCATGCCCTCTGGTAAGTCCATGGGAGTTGAGTTTCCCCCACCCCTAGCCACATTAATTTTTTTTTTTAATAAGTAATCAAAATATCATTAAAAGCGCAACCAAAGTACACTGAGAGTATACAAGAGAAATATAAAATAGAAAACAAGTTGAGAAAATCAAGAAAATTAAGCAAATTAAGATCTAAGGCAGCTGTTCAGTAGTACAGAGTTTTGAAGAAGAAAGACTTTAGTTCCACCACTGTTCTCTTGCGATTTTCAAAACATCTAGCATTTCTTCCCTCCAAAGACATCATAAAAGGTAGGATGGAACCAACTTCCACACAACTGCATATTGAGAACTACCTCTCAACCCTCTCAAACAAGCGAAAAGATGTACTACTATTCTAGGCATAACCAAGATGATTGAAGATAGCATTCCACAATGCAATGGTGATCTCGCAATTGAGAAGAAGATGATTAACAGTATCCCTACTCTTTTTACACATGCAATACCAATTACCCACAATGACATGTTGTTTCCTTAGGTTATCCATGGTGAGGATCTTACCTAGGGCGTCCACTTCTTCGGGTTAGACTTGGTTGAATTATCTTGGACCATTTTCACTCATTTTGCCATCAATTTGTCTCACCTCTATGTTTCTTACGGATGAGTTTGCTTGTTTGCTTGTATTCTTACTCATCCAAACTTCTCTTTATGTCACTTATGTTTGTTAATTTCCAGTTACTAGGACTTTGGCTAAGTGCCCAATTGGTAGGGCTGTTTTATTTCTTTGTTATCTTAGATTTGCAAGCTGCACCTTGTTGGTTGGGTCCCCTCAAGTATGCTAAATTATGCAATTTTCTGCTCAATCAGTCTTTATACTTGACCTTTTGCTTTGTCTGCTACATCTTGTATGTTTCTATACCGCATTATTGCAGTCTCACTAATATATGAGATTTTCCAGTCTTCATTTGCTCGATACATGTCAGGCCAAGGGTTTGACACATGGATCCTTGAAGTTCGTGGTGCTGGGTTGAGCGTGCAGGGATCAAATAAAGAAATTAAGCAGTCTGCCTATGAAAGATCTGAGCAGATGGAAGCTGCTTCGGCGAGTGCAACTAATGGAGCTTTTCCTGTGGAAGCACAGTCAACCATTCCTGGTGCCTTGGAAGAATCTGAGACTTTTGCTGTCAAAGGAGAAGAGTTTGAGAGTATAGCTGTTGAAGGAGACAAGATGGGGATAGCAACAGTGTGGGACGAATCAAGACTAGTGATGAAGTTGACAGAAACCTTTATGCGTTTGTCAGAAAGACTCTCTGGTTTTCTCAGTGAAGGTCAGTCCAAGATCATGTATGCTAAATTTTTTGACCAGATATCGAAGCTTTTGGTGGATTCTCAATTATCTGAACGCTTTGATGAGATAAGGGAAAAACTATCAAATTTGTTGGAAACAAGGCAAAATTCCAGTATTGCTAACCAAATCTGGGATCTGAGTCAAAGAATTGTTAGTATCATTGAAGAGGGTCAACGATCTGTTTCACCTCCGTTGTTTGACTTGCAAGATCGTCTCGCTTCAACGATAGAGGATTTTCAGAAACAACTTGACTTGATGGTGAAATATGACTGGGATTTTGATCATTACTTGGAAGAGGATGTTCCAGCTGCGGTGAGGTGACATTTGTCTTGCTGGAAAGCTGCAATAAATAATCTAAGCATGCCTACCCTTGACATGATGAACTAACGGTTTTCAATATTGTTAATATAGATGGAATATATAATAGAAGAAAGCAGGCCAAAGGATGGTAAGTTGCTTGCAATTGGACACTCCATGGGTGGTATCTTGCTTTATGCAACTCTGTCACGATGCGGTATGGTTCCTTCCCTTGTAGTGCATCATGTTACCACTATATTTACCTGCTGACAGCGTAGATATTTTTAATGCAGTCAGTAAGTAAGCTGTTCACTGTATCTCATGGCTTGCTCTAATGGCGTGCCCTTATACTATGTTTGGCTAAAGACTTATTGTGTACAGTGTTTTTTTCAGTTGTAGTTTGTCATAATCTTAAATTATTTGCACCCGAGATTTTTACCTCTTTTTTGCTTGTATAGTTAGCAACATTTTTTTTTCTCTCTCTCTCTCTCTTTGTTTAATTTGGAATTAATAGGGCTGGGCATCGACATGTGTGGAGTCAGAAAGCCCATTTCCGACTTCCGAAGCGACAAGGGTTGGAAGATGGAATTGGCCTCGACTCACCCTTTGAGAATTCTGAGCCAAGCTGCCACCAACAATGTCTGCTTGGAAGTCGGTGGCTGATCTAGCGGCCCTGCAGTCAGTGGCTAGACTAGATCTAGCAGCCGCTGTGTCTGCTACACAGTAAGGAAGAAGGCCGGGGGGACTGAGGCAACTGCCTCTTTCTTCTTCTTCTCAAGCATGTTGGCAAAGGAGGCGGCTAGGGTTACTAAAGGGTATTTATATGTGTTTATGTGATGGTTGGGTCGGGCTAGAAATCTCACCACCCATATTCCGAATTTCCACCCAACTTTGGTCAGAAGTCAAAAAAAATTCTGACATCTGACCTGCCCCTGTCAGAATCTGACTCAGCAGGTTGGGCAGGTCGGATGTTGGGTTTTCATATTTTTGAACATCCCTAGAGATTAAAACTTGTAGTTAGCAAGGTTGATGTCCAAAAGTTGATATGAATGTAATGTCCATAGTTTCAATCGGAGAATAAACTCCGGTTAAGTATATCTTCTGTTGTTTGAAAATGTTTTAATTATGGTGATGGTAGTCACATTGGGAGACATCTCAGTTAGTCTGTTCTCAGATTTGGTTGCATTTTATCAACATGAAATTTCAAAAGTAATGGTTCTAGTTGTGCCCAATGCTAGTTCTTGTGCAAAGACTTGGACATGTGGCATGGTACTGTTGTGATGAAATTGCTTACTGTTTGTTATTGAAACTTGATTACATATTAACCACTTATAGTATGTAATATATTAAGCGTGGTGCGTGTTAAATCAATACTTGTCCCAAAAGTTTAAGTCGATAGGAATGGGTAAATTTAATTATTTAATTCTATACTTCAACATTCCTTTTACGTGTGGGCTCAAACTACCATTGAATAGGTGAGGCTTAACAAGTGATTATTTAATTGAAATGAGAGGTGAATGATGAAGACAGGGTTCGAATTCAAGATCTCTGTTGTGATACCATGTTAAATCACCACTTGTCCTAAAAGTTTAAGCTGATAAAAATGAATAAATTTAATCATTTAATCAAATACTTCATCAGTGTGGACATCTTTATTTTTATTTGTTCATAAGTTTTACAAATTCAGTTGTATTATGGAATATAATACTTATTAATGTAATATGGCCGTTCTCTCACTATAGTGGGGTCTAAACATGGTCACTAGTTGATGAAGATTTTTAAAAATTGAAGAAGAAAAAATCACACCAGATTATAGGGAGGAATTCTAGAAAAAGAAGGCTAAGAGAGGAGGCTGTTTGAGCGGGTTCCAAAATTGTTTGAATAGAGCTCGTGCTGGAAGTGACAGAGAATATCGTTAGAAGATCATGAATAGATTGTTCGAATGGTGGGTTATGATGGGTTAGCAATCTAATGCCACTTCTTGTAATGACCTAGGAAAAATGCTTTGTATTTGATAAAAATTCGGGGCAATATAATAGCTACATCTGCATTATTACTTTAAAAGGACTACTCAAATTGTAATTGGAGCTTCTTAAAATCACTTATAAAGCACAGTTTTACATAATAAGGAATCAATTTTGAGACTTAGCACCCATGAGCTATTTATAATCCATCCACTCCACGTGGGCAATTCATCTTCTTAATGTGAGACTAACTTTATGTGGTGTTACACTTTAAACGCTTTTGAATAGAGCTCTTGGGCTCAGAAGTATTGAAGCATTTTGAACACCACTTCGCATTCATATGTGGATCTGATGGCGGCGGGGTATTTTCTTGTTATTACTGCTATGTTCATTACATTTTAAAGGGGTTGTTCTGTCTTTTAATGTTATTAGGCTTAAGGTTTTGGGTTGTAGTTTATTTAAAGGCATGTTTTGGATTCATAATTGTCATTAGTGTTTTTCTTAATAAAATTATCCAAAGAGAACTCCTTCTTCCTGGCGGATTCCAAATTATCAAGGATTTATCGTGTTTAGTCTTTAGACCTTCACCCTTAGACCTTTCACCAGGAAGAAAGAGAGATTATTTTTGAATAATTTTGTTAGGCTAATGATAATTATGAAGTCTGAAGCTTGTCTTTGAATAGTCTACAACCCGAAACCTTAAGCCTAGTAATATTAAAAGATAAAAAAACCCTTAAAAATGTAATAAACATAGCAAAAATAATGAGAAAAGACCTAGCCACTATCAGATCTACATTTGCATTTGAAGTGGCATTCAAATGTCCATCCAATGGAGCTCTTGGGCACTTTCAGAAGTACTCTGTTCAAAGCACTGTTTGAATACCACTTTAAACGAGACTGTAGATCTATTCTAAAACGTTACACACATGAGAGCATTGTTCATTCCCTTGGAAAAGTATCTAGAAGGTTATGGGCCTACGGCCCCTCCTCGCATTGCTTTCTTCTTATGGACAGCAGCAAAGTGTAAAATCATCATGGTTGACAATCTTAGAAGGCGGGGTTTCTCTCTTGTTAAATGGTGTTGCCTTTGCAAAAAGAATGAGGAGATTGTAGATCACCTTCTTATTCATCGCAAATACACTAGTAAGGATTTTTTTGTCATTTAATATTATTAGGCTTAGGGTTTTGGGTTGTAGCCTATTCAAAGGTATGTTTTGGACTTCCTAATTATTAGTTATCTTTTCAACAAAATTATTCAAAAAGGATTTCTCTTTCTTCCTAGTGAATTCTGGTACCAAGGATTTGACGTGCTTAGCTCTTAATCTCTACAATTTTCACCACATCAAAAAATTAATTCTATAAGTTTATAGGAACGACTAGCCATTATTATGATAGGTTCATGTTTTATACTTAATTTATATTTTCATATTTTATTTTAAAGTGTATGTGTGTGTATATATATATATATACACACACACATATCAGTTCTTTTGGTTCTCTTTATTTTTCTTTCTTCTTTCCTTTTATTTTGTAAAGAAAAAAGCATCCTATTGATGCATTCATTTGTTTTATCTTGTTAAGCTTTTGAAGGAAGAGACTCCAGATTGGCAGCTATTGTGACTTTGGCATCATCCCTTGACTACACATCTTCAAAATCAACTCTCAAATTGCTCTTACCACTTGTAAGTGGATGCAATATCTTTGGATCATCTCTATGTTTGGCTCAAGGACCGTCTAATTCAAAATTTTGCAGAATACCCTTTGTTTAGAAACTAATACCCAGGCACTTGTCATACAGGCAGATCCTGCACAGGCTCTTAATGTACCTGCTGTTCCTTTAGGGGCGCTACTGGCAGCAGCTTATCCTCTTTCATCTCGACCTCCTTATGCCTTGTCTTGGCTTAATTATCTGATTTCAGCGGAGGACATGATGCATCCAGAATTGTTAGAAAAGCTCGTCTTGAACAACTTTTGTAAGTTTTCCCTGTTGACTTAATATGTAAAATTACACTTATACAGTTTTCCCAGTCTCAATTGTTTTGTTTGTGAATATATGACCATGTGAACATGGGCATGCACATTCGTGTTTGTTCTGTGTAAATGATTTTCGGTTGCCCTCACAGAGTTTTAGTGAGGACAGAGTTTTCTCTGTTGAGGTGAATTATAAACCCCATAGTATGTCTTATTGATAATCTGGATTTATAACGGATAAAGTGGAAGATTATATTGATTTTTTGTAGATAGCTAGTGGTCGTCTTCCCCAGGACTGGCTCCTATTCTCCCACGCCCAGTACCTATGAATTAAATTGGAAAATGAAGAGAAATGAACATTGTCGTGCCATTTATAAAAGTGAAGTAGATATTCAGATTGCACCAGTTAGTGTGATATAGGCAACTATGGACCTTTTTTGGTAGAGTGAACTGCGAGAATAAATGACATAGGAGCATTAGGTTTTGTTTGGCTTTATTTGTGGGGTTGGAGAAGGGGGCTTTTTTTTTCCTTTGGTAACTTACAGTATAGTGTACAAGAGTTGATTGTTGAGTAAAGTGATTAGGAAATCCGTGAGTGTTTATCCCCATGATGAGAAAAATGTGGATTAGTAGTGTTGTATGGTTATTAATTTATTTAATTGGACAAGAAACTTTATTAAGCCACATAATACAGACTACTCATTAGGTGTAGGATTCTGAGAAGTTGTGAGACATGTTCACCAATGGAGCACAGGTGAAATGAGATTGCAACGATGGATGGGGGGTACTAAGAAAAGATCTGATTCAATTGTCTGTAGTTATATAGATATAATCCACTAGCAGGCAAGACGAAGGAAAGTTATTTGGGTTATTGGGAACCTGCAAAAAGTATTCATGGACTTCCACGAGATAAACCAAGACTGTTGGCTGAGCCTAAGAGCGTGTAGCAAAGACAGGGCAAGGTTAGGGTGTTCGCCATATAAGGGAATTCTTAATGGCTTATGGTTTAATAGAAGGAATGATTTTTAATAGTTTGCCTAAGCATCAACCGATTATTTCAGTTGACTTGTATGTCGAAGCAGTAAAAACATTGTTCCTTGGTTGCAAGAAACTTTATTAAGCCACATAAGACAGACTACCCATTAGGTGTAGGATTCTGAGAAGTTGTGAGACATGTTCACCAATGGAGCATAGGTGAAATGAGATTGCAACGATGGATGGGGAGTACTAATAAAAGATCTGATTCAATTGTCTGTAGTTATATAGATATAAACTGCTAGCAGGCAAGACAAAGGAAAGTTATTTGGGTTATTTGGAACCTGCAAAAAGTATTCATGGACTTCCACCAGATAAACAAGACTGTTGGCTGAGCCTAAAGCGTGTAGCAAAGACAGGGCAAGGTTGAGGGTGTTCGCCATATAAGGGAATTCTTAATGGCTTATGGTTTAATAGAAGGAATGATTTTTAATAGTTTGCCTAAGGCATCAACCGATTATTTCATTTGGACTTGTATGTCTAAGCAGTAAACACATTGTTCCTTGGTTTAAGCGCATCCATCATTTTCTTGACCCTTGATCTTCTGCACTTACTTAGTTGGAGGAGAGTGGAATTTTTGCACTGTTAGAAATCACTCATCCATGTAGACCAAGTGCACAGTTCCCTCTGATTCTACTTAAAGTTGAACTTCTTGTTCCGTACCCTTTGTCTAGCAATAATATTGTAGACCATGGGTGGCGCCTACAACATGCTGCCAATCAGTAGGCTGCATCAATGGTTCCATTATATGCATGATATCGCACCTTGAATTGTCACTACTGACAGATGTAACCTCCAATTACAACTGGCAGGTACCATACCTTCTAACCTTCTCTTGCAGCTAACAACAGCTTTTCGAGAGGGTGGGTTACGGAACAGGAGTGGCACCTTTTCCTACAAGGATCATATACACAAAATCAATGTCCCTGTCTTAGCACTCGCTGGTGATCGGGATCTTATATGCCCACCTGAAGCTGTGGAGGGTATGTTTAAATTAAAGATGATCTGTGTGTATCTCTTCCTGTTTGATATTAATATTCCATGCTTCATGCTTATGATTATGTTTTCTTGCTTATCATGATTTGGACCGACCAGACACTGTTAAGCTGATTCCTCAGCACCTGGCTACCTATAAAGTGTTTGGAGAACCTGGAGGTCCACATTATGCCCACTATGATTTGGTGGGAGGACGATTGGTATGAATTCTGTTTTCTTTTTCATTTTTTTGGAGGGGAACTATATGAGAATAATCGTATAAGTTGACACCTCTTTCAATTATTTCTCCACTCAGAGATTTGTTAATGCTTTAAAATGCAGGCAGTGGAGCAGGTGTATCCCTGTATAATCCAATTTCTTAGTCGTCATGACTCAACATGATGATCTGGGCAATGGAACTTCACGTCGCTGAGTGAGTTTGATTTGCAAGCAGGCATGAAATATCTCTCTTTCGTTTTGGACATTACACATTCCCAAAGGATCTTGGCAACTTAAACGATGCTCCTTGGTTCATGCCACTCTCAATGACTGTAATTGTTTGCCTTTTTGTTTGGTGTAGGGAGGATGTGCATATAAAGCATTCCATGCAGAGATTGAGATTGTTAGCAGAAGTTACGAAGCAAAGCTTTGTTACTTTTGTAAGTTATTGGCCCAAGGGTAGCTCAATTGGCTGGAAGTGGAGATCACTTGTTGGAATCTTCCCTTTCTCCTCCTCATGGGATAAAAAATTACTTATCAAAAGAAAAACTATTTTGTAAATTATCCCTAGAATTGGTGATAGGGTAGAGCGAAAAAGCAATGATTCTTTCCATCATATAGCGCGTGGATCTTGGTCAATTGTGTAATAAAAATTTCTTCGAAGGATGATTGTGTCATGCTTGTCTAACCTGCCCAAGTTTGTTGAATTTTTTAGGTGTCCCATAATATCCCTGGATAATTTGCTCTAATGCACCTTTTTGTATATTGAGTGATTTTCTTAAAGCCAGATTTTTGTTATAATATTTATTTGATAGGAAATACAATTCAGAAATCCGTACAGAACTTAAAGGCACCCGTCCCATATACACCCTAGAGCTAGGAGATGACATTTGGTTCAAGAATTGAAGGCACGTTGTCGAAGAAAGATGATTCAAAGCTGTAGCGATAGTAGCGTAGGCAGATAAAAATGTTTTGTCATCAATTTCGAGAACTCTTCTGGTAAAAAGGTGGCGAGACATTGAACAAAGGTGTAAGCATTATGGCGGAGGTTGTTATATACTGTAGCCAATGTGAGCTTTACTGGATTCGTCTTCAGATCTGCCTCAATTAGAGAATCGTGCTTTAGATAAAATTATTTGAAGCTCATGCTCATTTTGGACTGATCTTGTAGCCCCATTATGGGGCCAAACCTTTTTGAGATTGGAGGTCTATGTTCTTAGGCCTGCTGGACTTCTGCCGACCCATCAATTAGGTTTCCCATCATCTAATTGGTTGCAAGTGATGGAAAAAGACAAAAAAAGGAAAAAAGGAAAAAAAGAAGAAGATTGTAGGGTGAGACCCTGGGATTGAGATCTATACTAATTACATGACAATTTGGACATGTAATTTGAGAAATTTTGTATGAGATTTATTTGTCAAAATAAATTTTGGACTGTTTGGTTACTTATTCGGACAGGTGAGTTATATAAACGCTTTCTTACATAACATGTTCAAATTGTTAGCACTATAGACAGATAATTGTGGGAGATCATCTCCTCACACAATCCAAAGAGCTTATGTTAGAGGATCTTCAGAAGTTTATGTATTGTAAAAGTGGTACCCTCCTTAGGCCTTTAGGGTGAGGAGGGGAGTGGGAAGTGGGGTTTCGACAAGATCCCTGTTCCCTTTACAAGTGGCAGTGCTGTCAATCCAAGAGCAGAGTACTTATTCAGGATGATCAGAAACAAAAATTCATGCAGAATAATGTTGCCTGCCTTTAAAGACATTACTTAGCTTTGCTAGAAAATCGAAGAATTAAAAGGAGTCTTATTTGTGCCTTTTTGCAAACCAGAGCAACGCGGCTGCTACGTTGCTACCATTGCTGATATTGTACATCCACTGCCCGCACGAAACACCACATATGTAGCAAAAATTGCTTTTTTAGGGTGTCAATTTTATAGTTATTACACTTTAACAAAGAACATGCTTTACCTTTTTTGTCGTTAACATGTTTGTTGTTTGGTCCAAGCAGTTAAAATTGGTTATCCGACACTGGTTACTTGACCCGGGTGACCCTGGGATATCAACCTCAGAAGTCTGAACCTTTGTAGCAATGTTAGGAAGCAGAATCCGAAACTACTTTTGTTAGGATCAGTTTGGCCATCCCTTGTTCTTGTGATGTTTTCAAACCCTTTGTACTTGCATGTTGATGGTAGCAGAAGAAGATAAGCATCATTCAATAATGGATAACGGAGGGCGCTTTCTTGTCTTCCTTGTGTTCTTAACCGGCCCCCACTAGCCGTTCCTTTTCCTCTTCACATGTTCCATTGTTTTTGGCCCAGACATTCTATAAATAGGTACCTCCACTGAAAGCAAATCGGCAAAAAATATCAACCGACAAACTTTCTTAAGTTGTTCTATCTGTGCAATACTCCAATGGATTCAAACACATCAGGCTTTCTTCTCAACTCTTCTTCTCTTGAGTCAGTTTATTACCAAGCTAAGGAGGATGATGACATCATTGATCTAGGTCTTAGTCTCAGAACTCTGCAACCCGAGGCTTATCATCCCTCCGGACATCGTATGCCCTTCTTTGGTTTTTGATACGTTGATGTAGCCGTAACGCTTCATCATTCTCTTTCTCTGCTTCTGCGCTCTTTTCTCTTTCGTATTATTTCTACAAGTAATGTTAATTAGTTGCAATGTACTAACCAGAGTTTGCATTTTGCATTTGGTTCAGTGGTAAGCCTTGAGGGATATGATGACCCCATTGATTGGCCTCAGGCCAACCAAAACTTGAAAAGTTGTGACAGTTTGCATCAAAGAATAATCCCAGAAGATTGTGATGAAGATTCGGAGGGAGTTCAAAGCAAAGAGAGGTGGGCTTATGTGAAGGTTAATATGGATGGGGTAATTGTTGGCCGGAAAGTCTGCATTCTTGATCATGGTGGTTACTCTAGCCTTGCACTTCAGCTAGAAGACATGTTTGGTAGGTACCAACATTCTTGTTAGGAGATTGAAAATCATACATGTCAGAAGTAAATAACCATTGAATATATTTCAGGTAGACAATCGGTATCTGGGTTAAGGTTGTTCCAGGCTGGATCCGAATTCTCACTGTTCTATAAGGATAGAGAGGAGAATTGGAGGGCTGTTGGTGATGTGCCATGGAAGTAGGTTCTTTATTGTGGCAATTTTCTCTTTGCTTATTAGATCAAACTCCAAAATGGTACGAAAAGTGTTGGAACCATTGTGTTGATTGTCTTTTTTAACTCGTGACAGGGAGTTTGTGGAATGTGTGAAGCGGCTGAGGATTGCTCGAAAGAATGCAGCTCTTCTCCCTGGTTCATGAAAATTTCCCTAAATTTTCTTCATATGTTTTGAAGCATCTCTGACATAGAAGTAAAATGAAGTTGGCAATATTTTGAGAAATGTCTTTCAAAATCATAATGTCCATCGTAACTTTTGGTTAAGTTGCATACGTAGTCCTGATGAGTGTTTGTTTGGTGGACCTTTTAAGTACTAGATTGCAAATGCAACTAAAAAGATTCTCTTTGGGATCAAACTATCAACTATCTTAAGAAATGTTCAGCTCAAGCTCTTTAACACATGGTAATGTTGGAAAAAGTCAAATCATGCACTCCCCATTAAATATTAATTAAATGATTAAAATCAACAATTTTCTATTAGTTTAAGCTTTTGAGATAAGTGATAATTGTATCAAAACCAAAAGTGCTGAATTTAGGCAAACTTTGCTGCAGCTTAAATCAGGATAGATACTTATAACACGCCTCAAACAATTAACTTCATGGGGTAAATGTTCACTATGCCCTTGTACTTCAAATGCCTTTGCTTAAAAAAAAAAAAATGGTTGCAGTCAAATTCTACATCATTTTACAGTTCCACATGGTTACATGTTTAAGTTTTCCCTTCCTCTCTCCAGAATGTGTGGAACTGCAGATTATATCTCTACAAACACACATTGTTTATCATTGACAATTTGAAATCACTGAGGGCTTCCCCTCTACTTTTCTAGCAGGTACGGTACTAATAACATATACAACACAGCCACAATATCATAGTTACTAAATATCCAGATCATCAAGATTGTATTTAACACGGGCAATCAAGAACTGGGTGAAACTGCACAATGTTTACAATGGATGATGCGTGCAAGCTTTCCCCTGTGCCAAACAATCGTAATATATTCACTGCCCATTCTCTTAGCTTTCCTGTTTTTCTAGGTAGGGCAAAACTGGAAACCAAAAACATTCTATGGTTTCTCACCTTCAGCAAGAGGAGCAACCTCCTCTGGTTGTCTGCTAAAAAAGCCAAAGAAGGTGGAAAACCATCAATGTGCACAAAACATGCTCAAATATTAGCTTTTATCTATATTTTGGTATTAAGCCAATTCTACATATCTAAGAAGATGAGACACCAAATGTTTCCATTCTTCAAAAAATGACCAGTGAAATCCATTCCAATCAAATGCTTAACAAAGGATTTGCTGCTTCTCTGTGCAACGAGCCTCTGAGATGTTGTTTAACACGAGTAGCGCACAACTTCTCAGCATAGACATGCAATGCATTAGGGAAACTGCATAGAGTCATACAGATCACAAACACAGAATTTCATCTTCTCAACTTCTCTAACAGGAAAATTTCAGTTGGTGAAACCAATGTAATTTCGAATGTTCAAGCATTCTCATCGTTAAGTTTACATGTTTGAGTGTAAAAGGATCGAGTCTCATTTGAGTGATTAATATAACATAGTTGGGCCCCTTAAACTTTTGGGTTGAGTAATATTCCAACATGCTATATTATGATCTCAGTGAAAGACTCTCTAAGATGTTAATCTTCCTAACAAGTGGTATTAGAGCTGATGGTGGTATGCTGTATGGTGGAGTAGTGCAGGCACAAACAAAGGTGCAAGGTGTGAGCATGGACAAGGGTTTTTAGAGTAAGGGGCAAAGGTTTATGGCATGGCCTTGTACAAGGATTCCTAGAGTCGGAACAAATGTGCAAAGTGTGAGCATGGACAAAGATCCTTGGAGTAAGGGGCAAAGGTTCATGGCATGGGGCTTGTACAAGGGTTCTTAGAGAATGGACAAAGGTGCAAGGTGTGAGTATAAACAAGGGTCTTTGAAGTAAGGAGCAAAGGATCATGGCATGCACACAAACGAGAGTCCTTAGAGTAAGGACAAAGGTGCATAGTGCAGGTAAATCTACTTAGCCCACAAGTGATTCTATAGACGACACATAGATTGATAAAACAGCTTTCATCGGAGAGTATAGCAATGTAATGATACACTCACACATGAGGAAAAAATTGTTGAGTTTACATGTGTAAATGTAAAAAGATTTGAGTCTTACATTGAAAAAGTGTCGCAAGTTTGAGTGGTTAATATAGTATAGTTTGGTTCAAACTCATAGGCTTAAACTTTTGGGTTGAGTGGTGTCCCAACATACTCTCTAAGGTGTTAGTCTCCCTAGCACTCATATCAAATTTGGTGACTGATAGTTGAAATTTAATTCCAGGTTTTCACATTTACAAGGAAGCTTCTTCTCAAATGTCTTCCCGGTCCCTTTCCCCTTCTCCCTTTATAATTGCTTAGAAAAAGAAAAAAAGGAAAAAGCTTCTTCTCAAATGGCAATATATATCCCAGCGTGTATAAGAGTTGCTGCAACAATGAATGGTTTATAATAATTGCAGCATCAGTTATGATCCTTAAAGAAAGGTAACAAATAGATTATTGAAAAACATTTTCCTTATTGTCTGTCTGCCTGATTGAGCAATACACTCTAGCACTTCTAAGATTTTAGTTAAATACATTCATAGCAAAAAAACATTCTTTTTAAGGTATGTCTGCCCCAAAACTTCTTTATTTGAAAAGACAACCCTCACGTGCTTGTTCGTCATTATTCATTAAGCACTGTTTGTAATTTCTCCGAGACATGAATAAAAAATGTGAAGCTAGCATTGCTAGACTTAATTGATGAACACGACAAGAGTCTCTGTTGAAGTCAAATAACAGGCAGATTGATTACCGAATAAATCCAAGGGACAGCCAAGAATCTTCTGGCTGATTGGTTCAATAGATTGGAGTTCACCCCCTATATTCGCGCCACATTGTTGGTAAAGTAGAAAAATCAACTCTCTGTTAAGTGCATTACATTTGACATGAGAGAGATGAAGAACACTCAACATTGAAATTGACATCTTCAAAAGTAAAAACAAAAATGAGAATAAAGATAGATCAGAAAAGATTTGTGAATAGATCATACATTTTTTTACACCGACAAGAAAAAGTCACTTAAAATATGTTACGTTAATCGATATAAAATAAATTTAATAAATGAATGTAAAGAGTAACATTCTTTCGTGCGAATATCATATGAAGTTGACGTGTACAAGATAACGACCGACAAAAAAGATAGGGCAATTACAAGACATGCACTATAGGTAGAATCAGTACCAATTAGAATGATTGCAGAATAAGCACCAGATTATCTACTCAACATTTTTCGAATGACCAGAAACATTTTACTTTATCAAATTTAACTAACAAACAAAATGTGATAGATGTAACTTAGATATTTGTCAACATGAATATGTTGCTAGTGTGTGTTTGTGGGGCACACGCTTACGCGTGTCTGTATCAATATATTGACATGTACAGTTTATGTAAAATGTACTTATATAGACTCATGATTAAATTGCCTAAATTTGTTGATAAGATTAAAAGATATAACATAAACCATCTGTTTCATGATAAATAGAAATTCATATATAATTTATTACAAATAAAACGAAGGAGAATTTTATTTTTATAAGTTCATACACAATATTAGTTTATCTAATTAACTTGAATGAAATAATCTTAACAATAATTAAGTAACTAATAAATATGGATTTACAACGAAGAAAAAAATTTCAATGATGGCATTCACTTTATATTAGGAAATAATAAATTAATTAAATGAGTAAATTAAATAATAAGTGCATGCAAATGTGTTTGATAAAATAAATGAATCTAGTTTAAATTGAGAGTGGCTCACCTCTGGCTAAGTTAGTTCTCATTTCTTCTAATTTGTGGCATAGATTTTACCACATCAGTTAAATAAAATATGAGGGTCCAAAATAATGTAGAGCATTTTAATCCAACCACAATGAACCACGTACTCCTTTATCACTCACAACTGCACAGTGACCATTGTGCTTGTACTACTTGTTCCAACGGTTCCCGTCGAAGTTCACCGACTGTAACGACACTAGGAATGTTCTAGGAATGGTCATGTCGGTCATTTTGAGCGTCATAAACTCAACGGCGTTCTCGAGGGATTGTTTTGTAACAGTCTGAGTGTGCTATTGCGCGGCATTGCAAGTGCATTTAAACGCTCAAGATAAACAGTTTGGTTGGAGTTTCGGACAGAAAAGTATTGCAAGAAGATGAAGGTGGTTGTGATAATGGTCAACGGTGGCTGCGGCACTAGTAGTGGTGCTAATGGTGGTGGCAATTATGATGGGCATAGAGGAGGGACTCAGGGAGTGATGAGAAAGCAAAAGCATTCATTGTTGTTGGACTAAAATGCTCTACATTATTTATTTTGGACACTCATATTTCATTTAGCTTATATGGAAAAATCTAAAGCATAAATGAGAAGAAATGAGAACTAACTCAAATAAAAGTGAGCATCTACCAAATCAAAAATCAATTCCAATCAAAGCCAATGCAGGGGCAGAGCATTCAGGTTAGCTTGGGTCAAAAACTTCGGCTCGAGTCAGGCGGGGCGATAATGTGCCCACCCATACCTGTCATCTCAAATTCACAATTCTTCTTATATCACAATCATTAGATTTGCATAAATTGCATCCATGTGACTGGTATATAATTTTCTTGTATAGTCAATTGTTTAATAAATGTTTTTGCAATAGTAGAGTGAAAGAAACAACAAACAAAATAATTAACTTCATTGAACTAATTTATAAAAATAAAATAAATAAATAAATAAAATAAATAAATAAAAAAAAAAAAACTTCATTGGACTACAAACAAGAAACATTCAAAAGGTCTGCCGTAGGACCAAGACGAAAAAGACATTGACATTCTTTCACAAATAAACGAACAGCCAGCTCATGCAAAGTAAGTGTTAAACTTCTGGTAGCATGCTCTTCTAGCATTCCTACATTCATCTAGCCCCTATGATTGACAATTGACAATTACAAAGAGAATCTTACAGAGAATAAGAACATGAACACAATTTAATCATTTTCTCTTCCCCCACTTTCAATTCTGAAATGATTTCTTCTTCTTCGTCTTCTTCGTTTTCCTTAAAAAAAAAAAAAAGAAAAAAAGAAAAAGAAAAAAGGAAAATTCACCAAACCCTGTATCTATCAGTGAACTAAACGGCAAAGCTTCACCAATGGCCAGATTCGTAGCTTTGTTGGATTTCTCAATCAGTGGACATGGCAAGCCTGTCTAAAGCATCATAGACATGCCTCATTGCTGGTCTCCTTTCCGGGCTGCTATGAGTACAAGCCATTGCAATCTTGAGAACTGCGATAATCTGCTCTTCCCTATCTGCATCTTCAGCCAAATATGGATCCAAAACATCTGAAAGTGGCTTCTTTTCTTCAATGCAGAGCTGAATCCAACGAACAAGATCCATTTCCGAGTCACCCACTTGAACTATAGGCAATCTTCCGGTAATCATTTCTAGTAAGATCACCCCATATGAATAAACATCCCACTTCTGTGAGGGTTTTACCACTTTAAGTGCCTCAGGAGCTTGATAACTAGATCCCACATTATTTGTAGAAGAACTAATTATAGTAACTTCCGAGCTTGCACTCTTTTGTAGTCTCTCTTGTGGTTTCTCTGTGGCCATTCGATTAGATTGCAGGGTTGGGGACCCTCCAGCAATATTAGCAAGCCGCCCAAGTCCAAAACCAGAAATCTGGGGTTCCATGTTCTGTCCAAGCAATATATTACTCGGCTTCAAGTCTCCATGGACATATTTTTTGGGGCTAAACTCATGCAGATAGACCAAGCCTTTTGCAGTTCCTTTCATGATTTTCAACCGAACAGACCAAGATAGTGGTGTAAACGATACCATTCCAGGTTTCCCTGATGTCATTAAATTAAACCAAAACAATCAATTCAAAAACAAAAAGACAATAATCAAATCTCCTTATAATAAATCAAAACCAGTTGAATAACTACCATAAAGACAAGATATTTATTCAATCAATGAGGAGCTGGTAAAAATTACCATGAAGTGCAGTAGCAAGGTTTCCATTAGGTATGTAATCATAGATGAGCAGCTTCTCATCGACAGACCAATAAAAAGCCCGAAGAGCTACAATATTCGGATGCCTTAGCTTTCCAATTGCTTCTACTTCTGTCTGAAATTCCTTCAACCTTTGAGAACCCCCTTCACCCAATCTCCTCACAGCTAAGATTAGCCCATCTTCAAGCACAACTTTGTAGACAATCCCAATTCCACTCTTTCCTAGAACAAAAGCTGATGCCTTAAGAAGCTCATCCAAATCAAAAGCCACCTGTGTGTCCAATGGCACAAGGTCACACTGCTCAACATTTTCTGATAAAGTCTCTGATTCGTCCTTTCTAAAGCACAAACAGTCCTTTCCCTTCCCTCCCTTCTCAAAACCATAGCCATTTTCATCCTTACTCTTACCACACGCACAAACCCTCGTATAACAATACGAGAACAGCAACCCTACGAGGCAAATGCCAATTACATCACTCACTACAATTGCAATTACAGCTCTCTTACTTAACCCTCTTGCTTTCTCACGCTTTCCAGCATTATCATCAGGATTCTCAGGCGGATAGCTATCTGGCAAAAATGGAATTGAGGAAGGTGAACTCGCAGTGGGAGTATCCGAAGAACATGGGTTCTTCAATGGAGGGCCACAAAGCCCAGGATTCCCAATAAAAGCTGTTGGTCCTCTGTTCATCAGAGCACCATTTTGGGGAATAGGCCCACTCAAATTGTTGTAGGTGAGATCAATATAAACCTTTTCAGGAAGGTTTCCAAGGCTAGCTGGGATTGAACCAGAGAAAAGATTATGAGAGAAATCAACAGTGCCTTGCAAGCTAGACAAATTTCCCAAGTCACTAGGAATTGAACCATTTAATTTATTGAATGAGAGAGAAAGTCTTTCTAGAGAAATCAAACCAGTCCCAAACCCTTCTGGCAGAAAACCAGTGAGATTATTTTGACTGAGATCAAGGGTTTTGAGTCTCTTGCATTGAATAATTGATGCGGGTAAAGACCCATTGAAGAAATTCTGGGATAAATCTAAGGTTTGTAGGAACTTGAGCTTCCCAATCTCACCTGGCAAAGACCCAGATAAGGAATTCCCGTAAAGGACCAAACTTTGTAGCCCCAGAGCTTCAAAGAGCTCAACAGGCAAGGTTCCAAAGAACTTATTGTTCCTCAAATTTACATGGCGGAGCTGAGAGAGAGCTCCAAGAGCAGAAGGAAGAAACCCATAAAGTTTCTTCTTTGGAATGCTAAGAGACACAACTCTTTGTTCTTTGCATGTAATCCCATTCCATAAACAAGGGGTCTCATCAGAAGAGTTCCAGTTACTCAGAGACCCTTCAGGGTCGTCTGTAATGTGCTGTTTGAATGACAAGAGGGCAAAGCCTTCGTTACTCAAAGAACCCACTAGACCATGAGAATTGCAGAGAAGAAGAACAAACAAAATCAAGGGAATCATATCCCAGGAAAAGGAAAATGACCGTGGAAGGAAATCTAAATACAAAGATGGGACTCACAGGGCTTACCTCTCTGTAGCCGAAAACCAAGTGATCAGAACGCTTAGTTAGAAAAATGGAGGCATGAGAGAGAGAGAGAGAGAGAGAGAGAGTGTGAACGCTTTGACAGTGATGGAAAAGAGGAAGTGTTGAAGAACGGTAAAGGTTGAGCAAGCAAAGACCTTGGGAAGATAGATGAAAAGAGAAAAAATAAAACAAAATGGGGAAAAAGAGAAACGTTTGTGAGAGAATCTACACGTATAAACAATGGCGGAATTACTCAAGAATCCAGTCCAACCAATTTCTCGCGATATTTGATAGGATGTTTGCTCTCATGAGTAACAACAACACATGTGTGCTGCATAATTTAGTCGGTGTACAAAGCATTATTTTAGAAGGAGATTTTATTCAAGTGGTTAATGCATTTCAAGGTACATGATCAAACTGGAGTCAGTATGGTCAGATGGTAGCGGATGCTTGAGTAGTTCTAACTCTAGTACGAAGATGGCTAATTTGTCATACTAAACGAGAAGCAAATTCAGCGACTCATCAACTGACTAAGACTGCTGTCAAACAAGTTATGGATAGAGTTTAGATAGAAGAGATTCCTGAAGGTATTCATGATGTTGTATTTTTAGAGCAATTTGCTCTAGCTTTTTAGAGCTTTATGATCTAGTGTTTTTCCTCTTTCTATTATGAATAAAGAATGTAATTTTTTTTAAAAAAAAAAAAACAACAACAACAACAACACTCTAGTATAAAACATAATCAAAAAACACTTTTCAAAATTATTATTAATCAATTTCAT
Source organism: Betula pendula (assembly GCA_900184695.1). Classification (NCBI taxonomy): domain Eukaryota; kingdom Viridiplantae; phylum Streptophyta; class Magnoliopsida; order Fagales; family Betulaceae; genus Betula; species Betula pendula. The sequence continues at coordinate 290,342 of FXXK01000439.1, forward strand.
GTTTTCGTAATAGTTTTGAAAATAATTTTTTATTTTAAAAATCAAAAATATATCTTTTTCAAAATTATTAAAAAATAATTCAACACACAAAACCCTTTAATGCAAACCCCATAAAAAAAAAATGTTTCTTGCCATTATAACAACATCAAAAGAACCCTTTAAACTAAAATAAAAAATACTTTCCAAAACTATTATCAAACATACTTTGAATTAAGGTTAGGTTAAGCGGAGGGATCATTTTGAAAGACAAAAGATTAAATTATTTAGGCAATAGAAAGCTGAATTTTGGCATGATATAATTAAGTCTTTAATATGAGATGAAAAAATTTATTCTCTTTAGTGAATGGAAATGATCGGACGGCACAGAGTGGAAAATAGCCAAAAGTCAATGCGTTGGACACTCATGATTAACCTCATATGCTTATGGACCGTTAGGGGGGACATGGTATGATTGTGGTCACTTTGTGCCCCAACCGATGATCACATAATTTTTTAATTCAGTACAAGACCAATAGAATTTTCCATAGCATTGAAAATAGTCCACGTCTCACAGTACCAACTTGCCAGGTTTGACCACAAAAATCAAAGAGATCAAAAATATATTGATGGCCCTGATCTTTCCCTTCCAAGTGGGTCCACCAGTACGGCAAGTTAATTGAAAGGCTCGTGATATGGACAAGGTAACGAGAAATTGGCACTAAATTGCATATGAACCTATCGAAGTAGCCGTTTGTCAGTGGTGAACCCCACTTTAGACTCTAATATTTAGGGGGGTAGAAAAGGAAAAGAAGTTCGTTTTCGAGGTTCTTAATGTAAATTAAGGAAGTATAGGAAGTTTGGTGCCCCCAAAGTTCTGCATGAGGACAGCCCTCACGTTCCTGTGGTCTCGAGTCTACGGTCTACCCACGTTATAGAAAGACCAATTTCTCCTTGGCAATCGGCGACCGTGTGGTAAAAATTAGTAAATAATTAGTCATGGGTAATTGCAACTGGTATAGATTATAATAGGGTGATGCTAAAATAACGATGAAAAGATAAAAGAATGATGCTAGATTAGAGTGCTGTGCGCTGTCATTTTGGCTTTTGGGTACCATAATCGAGAACATATAAATAAATTTTGTTGTTCTATCTTATTCCCTAAAACTTGATTACCATAATTTGATTCTCAATGACTTTTTGATTTTGGTTTTTTTTTTTTTCTAGCCGAGAGGAAGGTGGAATATTCTAAGAAGTTTTTGTTAATTGGAGATGAAGTAAAGATTATTTGAACATAGCTCAAAGTCGAATATTCCTAACTCATTTTGAATGGATAGTAAGTAGTTGCATTATCAGAAAAAAAAGTAGTGTCATTATCACAATAATGAGAAATATTTATATGCTATAATTTATTTTAAAAAGCTAATAGACACTAATGGTATACATTATTTAATTTTTTTTAAAGACGGATCAACATTGATTTTAGTATATATATTATTAAATGCACTAACTTTAAATCATGACTATAAATAAAAAGGATTTTAATTCGGCACTATTACATCAGTTCAATGAATATAGAATATAGTAGTATATCACAAAAAAAATGTTATTTAACATTCTCAAATAGCATTCTTATAGCATTTTTTTTTTTTTAAAAAAAAAAACAAGTGGATGTGAATATGCCACATAAACAAAAATATTAGGAAAATGCTATTTGAAAATGTTGAGTAGTAATTCTCATATGAGGAATGCTAAGCTTACAAAATATTTTACAAAAAAAAAAAAAAAAAAAAAACTCTTACAAAAGGATGTGAAACAACATTATTAGATTTTTCAAAATTTAAATTTATCTCATTTCCAGTCATATTGTGTCACATCATTTTATAATAATTTATTTTGTAGTATATTTTATAAGCTTAAGATTTCTTTATGATGTATAGTTACTAATTACGGCCTTGTTTGCTAAACCTTTCTTCTTCTTCTTCTTTTTTTTTTTTTTTTCATTCAAATTAACACCACTTTTAATATTACATCAATAACGTTTTAATAATTTTTTTTTTTAACTTTTTATATCATATTACTCACTTTTTTTATTACTATTCAAATAAAAAACTCACTAAAAAACGCAAAAAAATTATTTTTTCATACAAAAAATTGACAATATTCTTCATACTTTATATCATATTAATCACTTCTCATCATTATTCCAAAATAAAAATCTCTTTAACCATTTAATAAACACACCCTACAAGTCCCATTACCGTTGTACTACATGTCTCCTAACTCAAAGTGTACCAGCCTTATAACGATCTAGGTTCACATCCATGGCCCAACGTTCATCTTCTGAGTATTGTTGTGTGGACTCTTAGGTACCTTAGACTACACAATCAATCTATCATGGAAATTTGGAAGGAGTGGATGGTGATTGGAGAAGGGTGGGTGTGGGGTTGGGTGTGGGCTGGTCTAAAGTTATGGGGAATGGGACCTCGCTGGAGGCCAATTATGTCTATAGACGAATGCATATACTTTGAACATGAGAGCGCCCACGGCCATGGTAGATGCCTATCTTTTTTGCGAGGACAGCAACTGGAGGGAGCGTGACAATTTCTGAATTTCACTCCTTGGACCTCTTTATCATGATGAAACATAGGCAGGGGCTACTCCACGCTTTACAGCAAAAAATTATTAGTTAAAAACGTGTTGCTTCCCCTTTAACAAGGACACCTTTTGGCTTGCCCGTCTGCCCGTGTTACAGAACAGAACAGTGATTAGATAACTCATAAGTGCAGATTAACACCTGTTCAACAGAATATTTGTCGGTTGCACTGACAATTTTTCCCCTATGATGTTCTCCTTTACCCAAGCCATTTGTCCTTGTTTTTTTTTTTTTTTGTTGGAATAATTCTTCTCTTCTTTTCTTTATTCCCCGTGAATTACTCTGGATGTCTTAAGAATTTAGAATAATGTTAAGTGGTGTTCTATTTTGAGCTCATACACCGGTTGATCATTGCATTTGCAGATTAAGAGAAGGAACTTTAGGATGTGCATGATCATGTAGCTTTCTTAAGCAAACGAATAAAAGGATTATGGTGTTTTTTTTTTCTTATTCAAATAAAAAAAAATTATGGTGTTATTTGTTCCTTTATGGCACACAGCCACCAATTATAGGCTGAGGCTCATTAAGCGCCGAAAAAGGCGTAGGTGGCTGCAGTTTTTCTATGTTCATTTTAGGACATGTCACGTTTTACTATCTGTATATGTAATTGTGTTTGACATTTTAACGTTTTTGAATTTTCTAAGACACTAGGATTTATAATACTTTTGAAAAATGTTTTGGGTACTATTAATTTTGCTTTATCTCCCTTAGAAATTGATCTCCGTAAGACTTGCTAAGTCAATTGTTAAATTAACATGACAGTTCATGTTAGTCTCAACTTCATGTTAGTCACATCACTTATAATGGTTAGGACCCACCTAATTGAAGAGACTCAATAGTCGCAACCACCAGATCACACATCAAGGGTAATTGCGACAACCCACAATAGTTTTAAGGATGATGTGATCACTCTAAAAGGTTCGGTTGGAGTAGCCGAACACCTCCGAGAAAGAGGTCGGCTACCCATGGAGAAGGCTTGACAAATTGTTTTTAATTTATGTGACAATACCATGTCGCACTGCCATATTAAGGAGTATAAGAGGTGGGAGTAAAATGAAAGTATTTCTAACATTTTTCTTTATAAATCAAGGATTAATTAGTTTTCTTTTAGAAAACCATCGAGTTGAAATCCAGTTTTTTCTTAAAATGTTTACTGACCAGTAAAGTGAAAACCCATTAACCCACTCACACTTAAAACCAAGATTGTAAATTTTCAAATGCCCCTAAAATTGGTATTTAGTACAGTCTTCATCTCTTTTAAAGGCGCGGACATATGGAGTTTGATGTTGTGTAATGGATCAACGAGCCTATCTCTTCTGATAATGGGCATAAACTGTACAAGATAAGTATCGACATATACATTTAGAATATATTTGAGATTCATCACCAAATATTAAGGTCCAATATTCATTCAAGAAGCTATGTCAACGGGTCCAGCCCTTTTACACGCTAGTATTTTTTTATTTTTTTATGCTAGTATTGTTTACAAGAAGTAAACACACACTGTGAGTGCCTGCAATGTTTATGCACATGATTTAGTAAGACTTTGACATATAAAATCAATTCAATTGAACTTCAACTTCTTCTTCTTATTTTTTATTTTTTAATTTTTATTTTTTATTTTTAACAAGAAGAATTCTATACACACGATCAACTAATTAGATGGGATATCGTACTACGTATAAGTATTATCCAATACTAACGAATGATCTCTTCTCTTATCTCGGTTACTATTGACTCTATCTTAGCATTTTCTCTTTGAAAAGCTAAAAAGGTTAACAAAAATGTAAACCTATGCGTCCATAATACAGCACAATGGGCCATAGGTAGAAAATTTAATTTATGCTTGCATTCCTATCTTCCCTCCTCTTATTTCCTCTATCCAAATTCTAAGTGGAAAAGCCCTCCCGGCTGCGCCTTTGCTGTAATGGTTTAGCGTTTCTTTCTTTATGTTTCTCATGTTTGACTTCCAAGTTGTGGTGTTAATGTTTCTAATTTTTTATGATTTAGATTAGATTTTATAGATCTAATGTTGTTCATAATTTAAAACATTTAAACAATAATAATAATAATAATTCGTAACAGTAAAATGAATTCTTTCCATTAGGATTTTTTTTTTCCCATAATTAGAGGCGGCTTCATAGCTAAAAGAGGTGTTATAAATTCTTTTATTTTAATACCTTACTTGGCCAGTTTATCCGCACATCGCGGATGAATCGGTGCTATTTTTGGAAAGAAGTGTGAGTCTGTGTCCTGGAGGGAATAATAAAGCGGGGTAAGGACCACAATAAAGGCCACTGTACCATCAAAGAAACAAAAAAAGAAGACGACGAACAAGAAAAAGGTGAGGCTCTTAACTTAGTATTTGTATGTCATTAGCTGGACGGAGGAATATTGCAAATGATTCAGTACAGTAAAAAGCAAAAAAGATGAAAATAAACGGGTAAAACCCACAATCAATCCGGTTAATATTTAGAGTAAGGATAAGATAGACAAAGGGTTCAGAAACAGTGTGATTAGTTGCCATTTTACTGGTGAAGGTCATAGGTGGCTGTTTTTATATTTCCACGCACATTTTGGACAATTTGTAGTTTTTTTTTTTTTTAGATGAATATATATCACAAAATATCCTAAGAATTTATGATCCATGTAACATTGCTTGTATTATTAGAGCGAGCCTCCCTCCGGGATGATATGGGCTTTCACATGGCCCGCCATTTAGGCCTATTAAACATAGTCTTGGGCCTGCACATATTTTAGGGGTGAGAATTGCTTAGCACTTCGCCTACACGTGGTGGGTTTATGGGTAGCCCAATTTTGGACGAAAAGAATAAAAAAAAAAAGAAGTCATACGCTAATAACTAATTTACGGATGTCTGAGCTCCTCAAAGGAATCGGAACGACAACGTTGAACAGTCCCAGCCAATCGGAACAAGGACGAGCCGATAATGACGGACGCTTGCATCCGAGGTGTCGTGGAAGCCATCCACTCAAGTCCCACTCAGGCCGTTCTCTATCTCTCCGGCGGAGCCTCTCAGGTCTCTCTCTCTCTCTCTCTATGTTATGCTACAAAAATGTCATGAATGGTTTTTAATTAACTGATTTTTATAATATGTGGTCAGGTTCTAGGGTTGCTACTATCGGTGCCTGGAGCTTCAAATACGGTCCTTGAAGCCGTGGTCCCTTATTCTAGAATGTCCATGATCCAACTACTCGGCAAGGTTCTTATATTTGTCTGTTATACCCGGATTTTAGTATTGGATTTCTCATTTAAAATTACGACGTTTTGAATTGTCATTTTTTGTTTGCAAATGTTGTTGCAGATTCCGGCCCAGTTTTGTAGCCGACAAACCGCAGAGGAAATGGCTTTGTCGGCTTATAATCGGGCGCTCAAGCTCTCTAGCGCAGGTGAAGCATTATTTGACATAAGGAACCAGAAATAATTTTCAATAATATTTTCACTTTCCTGAAAGAAATGATAGTTATACTAATCGGTGTTCCATTTGGTTTTTGAGTCAATATTGTGCTTGACTATATAGTAATAGTACGCTATAAGATTGTTCAAATTTTTAATGCAGTAGAGCTTATTACTGCATTGTTATGCTCTGCTGCTAATAATTGTAGCTTGTCAATTTTTGTAGTCCTAATTGCGTTGATGAAGAAATTCTGTCTGTGTCCGACTCTGATTAGTTGTGTATTTTGGGAAAAGGGGAAAAGAAGAAATTCAGCAAGTAAAACTGTAATGTTTCATTAAATGATCTGGAATACATGATGCTGCACCCAGAAAACTGGTCTATTATTATTGCACACGTATTGCTGCGATATTGATTGAAGATCCCAGTTGTGCAAAACTTTGAAAGTCTTGGAATTTTGTTTTTGTTTCAAGCCAATGTGGTTTTATAATTAAGAGACAATACCTGTACCCGAAGTACTTTGATTGACTATCACATAATCTTTATACCGGATTACAGTTACGACTCAAATTTCACAATCTGTGCACCCATGTTACTTCCACATACTTTAGTACATGCCCTAAACTCATTGGCTGATCTGTGACTACTGCCAGAATCGCTTGCAAGTTATACATTGACACTATCTGTTTAATTTTAATTGTTTAACAACCTTGCTAGTAGTAGGGAAGTATTTGTGTATACTCAACTCATAAGTACAAGCTTATTTGGTATAATAGATATATTCTTGAAATCCAACTTTTTTATTGTGCCCTTATGCAGCTGCTATTTGTCCATTCAATAGGTTCTCCAGTTCTGGGTGTGAGTTTTACTGGTTCTTTGGCTAGCACACACCCTAAACTTGGGGACCACAGGTATCTTTTATCAAATTTTCAGTATGAACATGATACTTTTCATGGACACACAAGCACACACATTTCACTTTATGAGTAAGCTATGTCTTTATAGTAATGGAGTTACATTTCTTGTTCTTGAAACAAATCGGTAACCCAATGCATTCATGGATTTTAGTAACATCGTAGAACTCTGGCCAACGAGAGACTGGTCTTCACTTATAATTTATCTATTGCCTTGTGATGACACAAAATTTAAACATAGTCTCAGTCAATTGGGCTAGGGAGGCTAAATTAAAGAGCACCAAGTACACACAGATTATACCCATAAAAAAAAAAGTAAGCACAGACTATGAAATCAAAACTTAACATCCTTTATCACCTGCTCATCAAAGCATCAAGCCAAGGGATTGACCATGACTTTTTTTTTATGGATCTCTATCTAGCTATATGATAGACATTATGCCTTTCATAGAACCCTTCCCACTTTCTGTTTAGAAAGTAGTCAAATGAATATAGCTGGTGTTTCTCTTTTTTGTCCATTTCTGCTATCAGCCCAATGTTTAGGCACTGACAAGGATCCTCTCAACTATAGATTGCAATTTAAGCTCAACTTTAGTGAATGACTGTTATTCAAGTAGAAAATTCTGGATCTTGTAATCTGTAACATGTTTTGCAAGGTTCGTTCTGATTCAGCATTTTTTTTCTTTTCAACTTGGCTCTGCTCAGCTTTCTGTTTCATCATCATTAGCAGGTTTCACTTGTCAACAAGGACAGCTGACCGGCTTTGGGTATCTACAGTTACACTGTCAAAGGTAGTTTTATGGGACTTATTTTGGTTTGGTTTAATAGTAAGCACTGCAAAATGTATTTATGTCCTGTTACTTGACTAATGTAGGGTTTGCGAACAAGAGAGCAAGAAGACAGGGTTTCAAGTCATATTTTACTTCAGGTACATGTTAAGTGTTAAAGATGAATGTAATTTTTGAGAAGAGCTAATTGCTTCTATTTCCTTTGCTGAAAATGCTATTCTCTGTTAAGAATTCTTGAGATCTCATAATAAGTAGAGAAGGGTTATCTGGCAAAAGAATGTGTTCCCTTTGTTACATTTGAATGTTTTTGCCAAACATGACATGCTTGATCTAATACTTCAAATCTGTTTCTTATGTTGTCACCTACTTCCTCTAGCATTTTAGTTAGCCTCGTATTTTTTTGCTACAGGCAATTGCAAATGCATGCATAGTTCCGGCAACATTTGATTCAGGCTTGACAGAATCGGAAGTATCTGATGAATGTGGAAAGCAATTCAATGAAGATCAAGAATTAGAGCAACTTATAAATGGGCAAATATGCTTTAAGACTTACCCATTTTCAAGTGGTATTGACCTTTGGTTCATATCAAACTCAATTCACACTGTACATTTTTTTTTTCTCTCAATCATCTAGGAAATATTTTGTGGGCACAGATATGTCAAGTGCTGAAAGGAAGATAATTCTATCTGGTTCTTTTAATCCATTACATGATGGTCACCTTAAGCTCTTGGAAGTTGCTGCTAGGTACATTAACTTTATTCTAGAAGCTGTGATTCTTACATGTTTGACTCACTCTTGAATCATCTCATATAAATGTCATCTTTTTGGAATTTAGTTTCCAGAAAGTTGTTTACACATTCCTGATACAGGGAACTAAATCTGTCCTTCACATTTCGTGCTTTATCCTACAGTACATAGGATATTCATGTGGTCGAGGTTAGGAAAGACTATAACTGCTTTTTTCAGTGACAGTGACTTTTTTTTTTTTGGTTTGGTTCGGTAGGAGAGAGAGGGGGGGGTCGTCTTGTTTTACTTTTTTCTTCATTTTTTGGGGTCTCAGCTGAGCTCAGCATAGCTTTAACTAAGTACTCTCTTCCATACCATCTTTTGTGTTTTACTTGTGAGTATTTGCAAATTTTATGATTATAGTTGGGGCAGTCAAAAGTATTTCAGACTCTTATTCCCTTTCTTCCCTGTCCATTTTTAATATGTTCTTCAGGTTGATTGGGTTGTGGTTATACTTTTCTGTTTCTTCAGGGGGTCTCGCTGATGATGTGGCTTGCATGGTCCTTAACATTTCATTCTGATATTTTTGGTTGGTTTCCTGGCTCTAGACCAATTATACATGCAAAATGTGTAATAAGCATTTTTATTAAGGTCCACTGAATCTTCATATTCCTTTTCTTTCCCCTCTTTAAACATATCATTAACATGCTTGTGCAAAAAAATAAAAAGAAAAATGAAGAGGAAAAAGGCAAAGGCAAAAGTTGAACCGTAGGCAAGAAATTCAGAAACTGAAACAAGTCTTATCTTATCTCTCAACTACTTGAATTGGCTAATTACCAATTTTTTTTTTCTTTTCCTTATCTTTCACCTTAGTATAATGATTAAATATTGGACAGGTGTATAAGAAACCTTTTAGAAAAGTTATGCAAAAGTAGTTGATCTATGCAAAATCAAAATTGGAATGTGGTACATAAATTTATTTTGAATGAAGTTGGATTTTTCCTAACAGAAGACCTTCAATACATTGCTTCCGAGATTAAACATTTATGTGGACCTGCATACTGTGTATGTCACCAATGCCAATTGGAATTTATATGAAACACTTCTCATCAATTTTACTCTTGTTTATGCAGCATTTGTGGTGACGGGTATCCGTGCTTCGAAATATCAGCAGTTAATGCCGACAAACCTCCACTATCAGTATCACAAGTCAAAGATCGTGTCAAGCAATTTGAAAAAGTTGGTGAGATTGATTCTCTACATTGTTTTATGGGTTTCATATTCCTTCATATTTGATGTTGATCTATGGCGTTTTGGACATTGCTTAAGCTTTGGGTAAATAATATTACTTGTTATATCCCTGCTTGGAACCCCTGGGTGAGGGGCAATCAGGAAGAGAGAAGAACCAACCAAAGAATTACCATGTAGTTGGCTATATGCCACTCTAATTTCTTCTTTTTCTTACCCTCTCTTGCAATTAATGCTAAATTAAAGCGTTAATTTCACTCAAAACTAGTTTATTACTGCTCTGATTGTCTGTGTGACTTTTGATGCTCTGTAACTGTAGAAAATAGGATTTAGCCTGCCCTTCATCTTCTATTTGCATTAGTGCAATGTAGAACCAACAGGCACCCTAAAGACATTGCCTCTGTATATTGTATTAATGAACGACTAGGACAGTGAAAGTTCTCCCTTGTAAAAAATACAGGTATTACTGATAAAGGGTCTACATTTTGGCCTATGACTCTTCTCGGCATACAATTTGCTCTTTCTTTTTATTCTGAAAATTTTCAAGGTTTTCCAAGATTTAGCTTTGTGATATCATCTGTGGTTCAAGCTTGTGTTAGTACTTGTATGGTTAACGAGGAAAACATTTATTATGTTAACCTGATTTATAGTGGAGGATAGCAGCTCGTTATATGATGTATAACCTGGACTTATTAATGATTGGTCTCTTTGAATACAGGGAAGACAGTAATTATATCCAATCAGCCTTATTTTTATAAGAAAGCTGAGCTTTTTCCAGGCAGTTGTTTTGTAATTGGTGCTGATACGGCAGTGAGGCTAATTAATGTAAGATAATTTTGAACTGACATGCTTTACATATAATATTGTTCATATCATCTTCATTGCTATTTTCAATTTTAATGAAAGTAAAGTATATGTTATTGAAGCACGTTCTCCGGCATATCCCTAAAGCTATGATTTTCTAGAAAACCTGCATCATCTTGAATCTTTTTCCCATGAAATCTATTTCTGGTGTTTGGTTTTTAAATAGATGTCAATGTTGCAATTACTCATATATATTTGGCACCTGGGAACTCTCTGGATTTTTTGTTCTCAAAACTAGGCTGTGATATATATTCTGCTGGACATTATAAATTATCTATTGGTGTGCACTGTGTTCTCAATCTGTTTGCTTGCATTTAGAGGTAGACTGGGGTTTTGAGTACAGGAAGGCCAAGAAAACAACCTACCCAGAATCTGAACTCATCTTGGGTGCAAAAAATAGAAGAAATAAGATGCCAGAGAATTTTAAACAATCTCACTAATTTTTAGAAGGAAGAAACATTTTAAGCCTGATAAATTTAAGAACAGAACGAACAATAGCATGATAAAAATTTGACCAGCATATTTGGAAGATCGTTATTGACAATAAACACCAAGTTATATCTAATGCCTGATAGTTTAGCTGATTATTATGAAACATATCTGTTGCCTTTTCAGCCCAAATACTATGATGGGGACTATAAGAAGATGCTGGAGATACTCAATGGATGTAAAAATACAGGATGCACTTTCCTTGTGGCTGGTCGTAATGTAGATGGTGCTTTCAAGGTATGTCTCCCAAATTAAAAGCTCGTTGAGGCTCCTGCTCATTTCTAATCAATCTTATCTCCGGTGGGGAAGTATGAATGCCATTGTATAATGCTTCTGCAGGTTCTTGAAGATTTTGATATTCCAGAGGAGTTAAGAGACATGTTTATATCAATTCCACCAGAGAGGTTCCGCGTGGATATATCTTCAACTGAAATAAGGAAAAATCTTGGGATTTAAATCTTTTAGTCCGACTACAACTTTCAGGCACGGATGATCTTCAGTGTTGAAAAAGATGATTATATCTGTGCATGGTGTACTTACAATTTATATGCGCACATTAATAGATGAATCAGATCATAACCTCAGCGTCACAGAAAATAAAAAATGTATATTATATCCAATACATTGTCCTCTACTGAACATATTCATCAAAAAATTGTCATCTACGGAACATATCAGGATGAGAAGAATGACCTGGGATTTTCTTCTGATCTACTTCTGATTCAACGGGTGATCCAAACAATGTCTGGTTGAAACTGTATTCCAACCCACGTTAATTGTCATCTTCAAAATTAACAGAAATGAAAGGAGTGATGAACCATCAACTTTGTGGAGTTCAGGATGGTTAGAGGGATCACAACTCGAAATGAAATGGGTGTTTTTTTTAATATGGTACTTTTCACACTCATTTAACACATCTTGATATGGCGTGCTTTAAGTAACTTTTTATGTCAGCCACTTTAATTTTTTTTTTTTAAAAAAAATCACTAAAAGCATATCATGTCAGCTAGTGTAAAATTAATATAATAAATAAATGTAAAGAGTATTATTACTCGTTTCTTCAATTCAGCTTTGGACCTGGTGTGGTTTGAGCAAATTTAGGGAAGCTTCGGTACGTGGATACAGGATGCCTTGCTTATCTTGAAAGGATGCCAGCGCTGTGACGGCACAATGCTAAAAGACATTTCGGGATGGGGATGGAAAAAGGTGAGGTATGTGGTTTGACGTAAAAATATGGGAACAATTTGCGAAAATGTGGCAAACTGTTAACCACTTGAAATATTGAAAGAAGATAAGGATCTCATTGAAATGACATGCAAGTTTTTGTAGATTTGCATACGAAGGAAAGTTGGTAGAAACTATATTACAAGACAAGCCATTCAATCAAGAAACTGAGAAACTGCTCAAAATGGCACTGTTACATCAAATTCTACCGGATTGCATGTTACATATCTAAGAGATGTTACAAACAAAAGCTGTAAAAGTAGATTAGATTACTTGTAAATCCCATTCTTGTGGCTCGTGTATGATGAAGAGAGTACAACTGTTGAGAATGAGCGAATTCAGGCACCGCAGCCTCCACCGCATGCAGCACAAGCTGCACCATAAGAATCGGTGTGGTTTGCTGAGGTTTTGTCTTTGGATGCACCATCTGCACACCCAAAGATGATAGCTGTAACAAGAGAAAGCATCACCAACGCACCCCAGAAGATGAAAACTATACTGCTTAAGCTTTCACCGTTGCCACCGCCTCCATCTCCTCCTATCACTTCCTTCCATTCCCTAACCATCTATGCTCTCTCTCTCTCTCTGTGCAGAAATGGTCAGCAATACGACTTCTTGAGGGCCTAGTAGACTAATATAAACAAAAGATGATGCTTCAACCCTCTGACCGGTGACTATATACTTGGGAAAAAGAGTTATTGCATATTTATCTCTTCTTCATCTCTTACTATTTTTTTTTTTTTTGGCAAATTCACCATTGAATTTGTAAGATCATTTCTTGTAGATTTGCCCATTTTTTTAAGGTGAATTTGCTCATCTCTAGACTCTAGGAGATGGACAAAAAAAAAAAATAAAAACGAAACATTTCTCATTGGAAAAATTTTGCCACGTGGAAATACGGATCCGGTATGCAACGGCCCAAGGGCAAAAAGAGGTGCCTCACATGTTCAGTGGATTGACAAAAATAATACAAGTTGGTCCAGACTTCGGCGTCCAAAACCTTATCCCTTTCAATTTTTCAAAGCCAGCTTTGTTGACGAAAACTGACAAATATTTTTTTTTTAAAAAAAATAAAATAAAATAAGAAGAAGGAAAGTGAGAAAAAAGAGGGATCTCCTTTTCACAAAGGGATCCGGATTTATTGCAAAGTTTGTTTTGTTTTTTGTTTTTTTGTTTTTAATTCTCCTATAAATAGCACCTACGTGTCACTTAGCCCCTAAATTTTAACTCACCATAACTCAACTCAGAATCTATTTTAAAGTTTGGTACCAGTTGGCTCCTTTCGTCCAAATCAACTATTATGTTGGATGAAAAAATATATGAAATGTTTAAATAATTCTTTTATGTGAAAAAAAAATAGATCTTAAAAAAGAAAAAAAAACTTATCAACCCTATTGTCAAATACCCCTTATGTCAGTCTTCAAAATCAAAAGATAAACTAATTCTCTGTTTGTTTGAGCGTAAAATAATTTTAAGTCTGAAATTATTTTACGGTCAAAAATATTTTCTGGTATTTGCCGCATTTAAAAAATCATAAATATTTTTAATATTTTCAATCAATCATATTAATCTATAAAAATTAATTTTTATTCAAAATTTAAAAATATTAATAGATTATATTAATAAAATCTCGACTGGCGACTAGGTCTCTGTCAGGTCTTGGTGGGGTTTCGGCGATGTCTCGATTGGGTCCCTGGTGGGGCCCAAAAATGTCAAGAGCGGGACCCGGCGATGTCCCGATAGAGTCTCGGCAATGTCTTGAGTGGGTCCCGAAAATCCTGTGAAGGTCCCAAAAATCTTGTGAAGGTCCCGAAAACATCCTGGGTGGGTCTCAAAGATGTCTCGAGTTTGTTCCGGCGATGTCCCGAGCGGGTCTCGACGATGTCTCGGGCGGGTCCCGAAAATGTCTTAGGCAGGTCCCAGAAATGTCCCGAGCGAATCCTGACTGGGTCTCGGGCGGGTCTCGATGATTCCCGATCAGGTCTCGAAAATGTCTCAAGCAGGTCCTAGAAATGTCCCGAGTGAATCCCAACTGGGTCTCGGGCAGGTCCCGATGATTCCCGATTGGGTTCCGACGATGTCCCGATCGTGCTTCGGTGATGTCTCGGTGGTGTCCCAACTAAATTCTGGCGGGGTTCAGTGATGTTTTGACTGTGGTTCGGCGATTTGAGAATGTGACGCTTAATCTCGGAAAATGATTTACGATTTTAAAAAGGAGAAACTAATTTACAAAAATTAAAAAAGATTTTTCAGTCAAACTGAAAATGGTTTTCGTTGACTATTATTTTTCGCTCACCAAACACTGAAAAACACAAAAAATGAAATCATTTTTTGCCAAAGCAAACGAAGCCTAAGGGCACAATTTAGTCCATTTACTTGCTTTTCAGTCTAACTTAATGGCTTATTTAGACTAAGGAAGCAAAAAACTTTAAAAATAGGATATAAGTTATAATGAGTTAATGTTTAGAGGGTAAGAGTCTATTTGGCATTGCGATTTTGCAGGTTAGAAGTGTAGCTTCAAATCAAATCTCAAAAATAAATTATTGGAGATTGTATTTTTAAAAATTTATGATTTGAAAACTTAGAAAAAATATGCATTTTCAATAAGTAGGCAAAGAGTTGCATTTTTTAAAATATAAGATTTTAAAGGTTAAATTATGATTTTGTCAAACGTTTAAGTACATTTAAAAATCGTGTTTTCAAATCATATTTTTTGAAATTACAAATCTAAAGAAACCCTAGATAACACACGAGTGGTATTTTATAGGAGACAAAGTGTAATTTACCCATTTTCAAAACAACAAGAAGTGGGGAAAAAAAAAGGAGGAAAAACAAAAAAAAATACTGTGACGAGGTTTGAATGGCTAATTTAGATAGATAATTGTTTAAGAATCTTATGATAAAAAACTCGATGGAAAAAATAATTTAGATTGAAGCACACAAAACAGACAAAGTTGTTATATATCTCTATCCCTCAATTTTATTTGCCCGACAGAATCGTGTTAATTTTGATTAATATGCATATGGTGTTAAATTTGCTCCAAAATTGAGCTAATCCAAGTTGATGATGCTATGGAAATGAGAATTTTTCCAAAACGAGAATACAACACATATAAAACAAGTGTTCAATTGAACCACTTGAGTTGGGCTTGTTAACTTTTTTCTCTCTTTTTTTATTTTTTTGTTCTTCTCTAAGAAAAATGATATTTGATTACATAAGCAATGAGGTACACATGGGGCCAATAAATTTTATAGAGAGGCAGCCGATCATCGATGATGGTGGTTCTTTTCCTATCTTTGTGCCAAGAAATTATTGAACCCAACTTTATCCCATTTCTAGTTTTATTTATTATTTATTATTTAGAAAATGCTAGGATTTAAATTTAAATCTTTCTCTCATTTTTTTTAAATTTATCATCACTATTGAATTTATGGATTTATATAGATTTTATGTATGAGACCCATAAATCTAATGATAATTGTAAATTTTAGAAAGATAAGAGAATAATTTAGATTGAAAGTCTAGCATTTTCCTTATTATTTTTTTGTAAGTTCAAGTTTTATTTATTGGAAAGCAATAAAACTAGAAAGTACAAAGCTTGTCGGCTTTTATTCACGAGGACGAAAGAAATAAGCTTAATATATATGGGCCTAGCAGTAGGGGTGAGCAAAACCCGACCCTAAACACGAAACTCGCCCGACCCTACCCGCCCCAACCCGAAAAACTCGAATTTTTAGGGTTTAATGCGGTCGAGTTTTTTTTTTTTTTGCATATTTGCCGCGGTCGGGTTGCGGGTTGGTTTTTTGAAAATCGCGGGTACCCGACCCGACCTGCGATTTGTTATACACTATAAATACTTTTTTATGTGTCAGATTGGATTTCATCATTTTATGTGTTGCATTTTATGTATTGTATTTTTTAGATGGGTTGAATTGGATGCTAGTGTTTAGTGACTATAGTGTCTTTATTTTTTAATCTTTTCATCTTTTGTGAAATTTTGAATTTGATATTAATTTAAATGTTTTATTGAATTTGTTGAACTTTTGATAGTTGATGTACATTTATTGATTCATTGAATATGATTTTATTCCTTTTTATATTTTATAGTTGATGCACTTTTATAAACATTATATTTTATTAGTATTATTATTTAAATGAGTATTGATTTTGATAAATGTGATTTTAGGTCTATTTTTTTTTAAAATGGGTTTAGGTTTTTTTCATTTCATGTACAAATAAAAATTGGGCAAAAAATTGTATATTTGAAAATTGGGCCAAAAATTAAACTTTATCCAGCAAAAATAAGTTTAGAGCACTTTTTTAACAAAAAAAACACAATTAAAATTAACTCAATTTGAGCCCAAAGCCCAATAAGAATTCGAGTTTAAACCCGACCCGCCTCGCAAACCCGAAACCCGTCGGGTTGCAATGGAAACATGCGAGTTGCGGGTTGAATTTTTTCAAACCCGCACCCCGCGGATCGGGTTTCGAATACCCGCGAAACCCGACCCAAACCGACCCGTACTCACCCCTACCTAGCAGCATCACTGAGGCTCATGAAGGGGCGGTTCTGATTAAAGGAAAAAGTTGGACCCATTCGAACAAACCTGCATTCTTGTTGCAACAAAACTAACTGGTCAATGTTCTAGTCGACCTAGCTTCCACCCAATCCAGTATTCTATATATATTTTGTTCGTTTGTGTTAGGAATTGGACTAACAGTTTAAAGGCATACACCACAAGTGCAGAGATCGTTCGATTAAAGCCTAGAAGTGATGGGATTTACTATCAAAACTCACTGCTCGATGCCCAAATATTGATTGGGAAAATGTTTAAATATCAATTAAAAATTTTTCTAAGAAATCAATTAGTATTTTTTTAATTATTTTTTTAAATCAAATGGGATTCACCTTTTCATTTGAAGAGGTGGACCCATTTGATTTAAAAAATAATAAAAAAATATTAGTTGATCCTCTAAAAAAATTTTTAGTAGATTGCCAAGCACTCCTCATATCGATCAAGGCCCAATGTCACCTCTCACCGTTCAAAGCTTAACACTGATTATGAGTCAAATCTAGCCTCTCATCCTGATCGTTAGAAAATCTGTTTGTTAGCATAAATTCAGAGATTTTGTCGCCAACTAACCTGATCAGAGAAGTTAGAAACGATTTCCTCATCATACCTCAATTCTGTGAATTGAGGGGCACGAGGTTCTTACTTCCACCAACTATAATTAGGCCATATTGTCAATCTCTTAATTTGAAGGGTACAGAGATTATGATTGAATATACACAATACTTGATGAAACTCAACGCCTATATACATCAAGTAATTCTATATGTAAAATTCTTATCATCTTTTTATCATTTTAAACGTAATTTGGCTTTTAAAATTATTATTTGATAAAACTCCAATAGCAATCCCAACAAAGTATCCAACTTTTTTTTTCTTCAAAATCTTAACATAGTCTCTAATAAAATGCAAAAAGCTGAGAGAGAAAGACCAATATTGAGTTAAAATAATGAATAGAAAAGTTATAGGAAAGCTCTTTAAAGAGCTTTCTATATAACATACCAGCGTTTAAAAACCTATAAGAAAGCTGTGCAAGTGGTTTTTTGTGTCTTTTTTTTTTTTAAAAAATCCCTAAACAAAACATATATAAAGCAGCTAATGTGAATGCTCAAAAAACCATTGCGACGAGGAAGTGGCTGGTCTTTGGGAAAAGTAAAAACAAGCTTGGATGCTATATTTTATCTTGACCCTAAAAATTAATATTGTCTAGGGACAAGGCACGGGGACAGGGTGACTACATGCAATAAACCCTTTTTTTTTTTTTTTTAAGTCATGCCAATAACCCCACCCATATACAAAGGTGCATTGATTTATTATTTTATATTTAAGCTAGCTGGCTAGCCAACGAGAAATCGCTTTTGTGAAGCTAGCTGAATCTTGGTGTACCGAGGTTAAGAGATAGTTAGGATCGACACGGGTCACAGACGCCGAGGTGGATCAACAAGTGTTCGACATGTGGACGATAAAAGTGGACAGGATCTCACCATTATGATGTAAAGGTAGCACCAATAACTGATACCACACACGCCTAACCAGCCTTAAGGGCAACCTGCAAAATCCTCCGTCTTTTCTACGCAATTTGCTGTTTCTCCGTTTCCGACGTGGCGTCTCATTCAGTCCGTGAAAATAGATTTAGCAATTAATAGAATAAGTTCCATATTGGAAATTTATTTTTTTTTAAAATGAATAATCACGCTTGAAGCTTTTGCAGCCGCATAATACCTAAAAATTTTGCAAATCTCATTATGTTATGGGGAATGCTTAACCTCATTCTTGAGCCCATTTCTTAACCATCTTTACAATTCAAAACTTTTTTTCTTTCTTAAAGAACATGAAAAAGGATATTAAGAAATGGATTAAAAAATGAAATCAAAGCATTATTCTCATGTCATAGTGTGGCTAAAAGCACATATAGGACCGGGAAGGATCCCGACAATTCTCCTGTCCTTGCAATCGGGAGGAAGGCTTAGGTAAGAGAGCCCCTCCTCCTCGGGCAGGGATTGTAGGTGTAAACACATATTTTTGTCTATTTCCGCCGTTCGGTGGATTCAAAATTTAAAATACACGTCCACCACATTTACTCTACTCTACACCCAGAATCTGCAGCGCCTTGCAGTTCCAAGTCCCCAAGAATCTTGCTGCAGCTATCGTGTGTAAATTAACATGAGTAAATTAATCCCAGAGTGGGAATTCACCACTGCCAACGAAGAGGGTGATCTCCTGAATCCCTCTCTAAATAATGAAGATTTGTCAGTGCTTCCTGATCCTGGTGTTCTTGAGACCAATCCTTGGCTTAATGCTTCTTGTTCTTTCAGCGCTGAAGCAGAGAATTTTCAAGACATTTTTGGTGTTCTGCCAGATTTTCAACTTCATGAGACATTACCAGTGGAGGCCACGTCTAATGCAGTGGATGAGGGGAAATCAAGTGGGAGAAAAAGGAAAGCTAATGGGGGTCAAAGCAAAGTAATTTAAACGAACAAATTAAGAGTTTGGACTGATATAGATATAGCTATGCCATTTTCTAACATGGGTACTTTTTGTCATTTTAATATTGTTTTAGGGGATTGGTGTGGTGTCTGAAGAAACGAAGATAAAGCAAGATGAACGGCCCAAAAGAACACGTTCTGCTGAAATACATAACATGTCTGAGAGGGTGATAAAACACAGAACAAACTTTCTTTTCTTAATTAATGTGTTATGTTATGATTCCTGTCCTCCGCCCTTTTCTCCGACTTTTTATAATGGGCTAAATTATATTTGTTTCGAACAGAGGCGTTGGGACCGGATAAAGGGGAAGATCAGAGCTTTGCAGGAGCTGATACCCAACTCTCGTAAGGTACCGATTACTTTTTCTTGCTCTATGCTGTAACTGTATAGTTTTGATTTGGTACAAATATTAGGTATTACGTGATTGAATGTGGTCTCAGATTACTTACCGAAAAAAAAAAAATGCGGTCTCAGATTCAATAAGTGAGAAAGAATCTTTAATTGAATGGAGGAGGAATGATGACACAATGTTTTGATATTATATTAAAAAGCGGAAGGATGTGAAAAGGATTAAAAAAAAAAAAAAAGTAGTATTTTTAAAATATATTATATATTTAAAAAGAATAATGTTTGTACATTTACTCCATGTCATTTTCAGAGCCTTTCTAGTACATGTGAATTAACACTTTTACTTTTTAAGCAAAAGTCGAGGCTCACTTATTTTTATAAAAAAATAGAAAAAGCTAAATGTACAAACATTATTCATTTTAAAAAGAAAAATACTACAATATATACCGATATTTTTCTTCACACACATATAAGAATTACAGATCTAATTGTAATTTTCAAAAATAAAAAAAAAAATAAAAGAAGAACAAGAGAAAAAAAAGTTAGCATTTTTTTAAAAAAAACTTAACTCGATAAAAAAATAGTATTTTATTCTTTTTCTAATAATAAATTAATTTTATTATGCAAAAACAACCGGCTCTTTTGTAGTCTGACACATTTATACTCTGTCTCCTTGCTTTTGCTATAATAGTTAAATGCTGCAAAATACACGAGGTAATTAAGAGAAAGTTGGAATTATTAAAATTGAGATACAGATGGATTACATTAAGTGATTGATCTTAGGGGGAAAATCGTACAATCTAAGACAAAACATTTATTTTGGCTGGAGGGGCTAAACTAAGATTTGTGGTGTGGGAACAATCTTATATAAATATATAAACACAAAGATACTGTAGTCTATTTTTATATGCGTGTTGCATTGTATGTAAAATAAAAGTATAAAATTCTTAAATTTAACTTTATATTAAATCGTAAATTATTACTGTATACATAAATTTGAATTTTTGCTAGTTAAAAGCGAGCTATAGTCTCAAATATGGAGGAAAACTAAAATAAATAGGATATTTTTTGTTTTTTATGTTGGAAGAAGGGTTAAAATTAAAATAAAAATTTTAAAAGGGGGCACAAATATAATTTTTGGAAGACAAATTTATATAAACTATATACTTTAAAATAANAAGCTTTTACCCTTCTTAGAGCACTGGTTTCTTCACATAAGAGGACTGAATTAGTATTCAATGACATCAAACTGCCATATATAAGTTTTATCAATACATCTTCAAGGTTGTTTCATGCAGAAGTCAGATTAGCCTTTGAAGTATCTTATAAAATAGATTGCATTTGAGAGGTACTTTCAGCTTATAAATGTTCTTCAATAACTTCTCCTTTCACTGAGAATTGAGATTGTTTTCCAAATATTGTACTGTTTTTAATCTTTTTAATAATCACCCAACCAAGAGCGCTAATAATTTCAGTCAGACACAGCTTCAATGCTGGATGAAGCCGTAGAATATCTTAAAGCCTTAAAGCTTCATGTTCAAGTATTCTCTCTCTCTCTCTCTCTCTCTCTCTCTCTGTCCACCACACTCTGCATATTGATAGACATTTCTTTCACCATGCTCGTGTACTGTTTTCATTTTGTGTTCCTGAAAATTAGATGATGTCTACGGGTGGAGGAGCTCTGTGCCAAGTTCCATACATGTCACCAGCTGGGATCCGAAGCACACAAATTCCCCATTTTTCACAATCTATGGATATGCTGTCAAGGCCAGGATTTGGAATGGGAATGGTTAGCACGGCTTACTCAACAGGCCGTCCCATGATACCCACTCCCTTGCCTTTTCTCCATCCATTACCCTCAGCAGCTGCAGGATTTTATTTGATTTCTGGATCAAGAGTTCTTCCAGTCTCTCAATTGCAAGTGCCTCTCATGGCCTCACAAGCATTGCCTACAAACACTGCCACATCCACTATGCCTCCACAGTTTACCAGGGAATTGGTTACCCCATTCAACTATTCAAACCAAGGGGAGTCTAGCTCCCAAAGTACTCTCACCAATTTCCAGGTTCATTTCAACCTTTACATTTTCTAAATTTTTCAAATGTCTTACTTTCAGTTAAAACTTTATCATAAGTAGGTGATAACAACTTTCAGAATTCCAACCTGGTTCATTACTGACTGTGACAGCAAGTCATGTAATAAAACGATCAGAGAGTGATCAGAAGGCTCCCTGACCCTCCCTCAAAGATGAAGCTGACTGCAGCTGTTCGAGTTACTGAAAGAGTTTACTTTTATCTTCTATAGTCAATCGGGACTTTTTAACATATAGTTTGCATGACAGCTGGTGGTTGTGTTGATGTTTGCAGCAGGAAAATAGAAGAAATCCTTAACAGTGGCCTATGAGTTTCCACTCTCTGATCATCTTAAATATGTAATATTATAGTGTTGATTTCCCAATGCTACATTTCTATCTGGTTGCATGTATAAGTACCTTTAATCCTCCAAATCTTTAAATAAGAATATTATAGTGTCGATTCCATAAATGCTACATTTTTAGGTGGTTGCATGCGTTGCACCTTTAATCATTCAATCTGTCATGAAGTCAAACAAGATGAGATTTCTCAAGTATGACCATAATACATATATTAGTATGAACTGGGTGTGAAAAGTAACATTACTCTATAGTTAATTTTTAGCTAAAAGGCCATGATGCTTAAAAGCATGAGATAATTCAAGCTTTAGTAAACACAAACAGCTAGTTTAGGTTTTTTATTAACCTCAGCATTACATAAAGTTGTTTATACACACATGGTTTTCATAAGAATTTTCACACTCTGTCCACAAATTATTTTCGAACCCACAGCGTCATTACTTATTTGAATTTCTTTTCTTTTACTGGTCCCCTAGGAATCTTGTTGAGAACATTGGAATCAAATTTCCTGTACCATTTCTTCACGTCTTGGTTGCCTCTGGTAGCAAGATAATCCACCTCCTTTTCATATCGCTCATACAAAACAGGTAGTGTTTGTATGCAGAGAAAGACTTCACAGCAGCAAAGACAAACAAAACACATAAGCAATTAAGCTCAAACAAGAAAGACACAACACACATGTAAGAAAGACAGGTCTACATGTTACCAATATACGAAAGGCTCAAAGAACTGAAATAATTCCCGACAACGGACAGCAACCAAAGACATGCGACTGCCTGCATATCAAGCACTCAAGCATGTCAATTAATCTTTGGAGAGTAGTGCAGTGTAGTTGTGGATGGAACATTGCCTTACATACCAGTAAGAAGTGTGTCAAATCTTTCCCGCTTGCAATTTCATAGAATTTGAACAAGAACCAATTAACCTTTGCACAGAAGTGTCTACATGTCGATTCTGAAAGTCTAATTTCATGGATATTGGGTGGACTCCTGAGATAACATGACAAAGTTTAACAGAAAGCTTCAGCAAAAACTACAAAAATTTAAGAACCCATTTTAGTGATCACCTTTCGATCAATCCTGCGGCCGCTTTAGTCCAAATGACAATTATGAGCATTGTGAGGATGAGCAGGTGACAAAGAAGAGTCACGAAATGGTACTCCGCAACTTCAAAAAGAAGCCATATAACGGTGAACCCAGCTAGGATTGCAGCTGATAATCTCTTGTTCTTCCACAATAGTATGTCAGCAGCTGCAAAATCAACCCAACTTAATATGAAGCAGAGCTCTTCCTTATTATTCTAGTCTAGGGTCACATTTTTTATTGATGTAGCATATACTATATAGAGTGAAACGATTTTGATAGATGTGGCATATTGAGTGAAACAGATGAGGATTGGCTGCAATTTCCTGCTTGCCCCATGGAACTAGAAATTCAATCTTAGGGGGGCGAACTGCATAAAAAATAATTTTAAGGGCCAAAATATGAAAAAAATATATATAAACTATGTTTTTTTTTTTTAACAAATTTAGAGGTTAAAAAGAATTTTTAACAAAAAAAATTTTAGAGGCGGGTTTTTAACAAAAAAAAAATTAGAGTCGGGGGCTGGTAAGGGGTCATGGCCCCCACCAGCCCTCCCTTAAATCTGTCCCTACCTGCACCCTCCCTCTCTCATTCTTTGTCCGAATTGGTTGCAATTTGAATAGAAAATTTTAAGGGATCCCAATCCAAATGAAACATGAAACAACCACCAACTTCAGGTGGACTATTCACATTCTATGTGGCCAATAGATGGGACAAACTAAGTAATGAAATGCAAAATGCATTTGGTTTAGAAAACTGGATGGAGATATTTTTTTAAGGATTTGGTTCGTCATTTTACACAGAAATTCAAAATACATAAATCATTGTGGATGCTCTGAGAGGTGCACCAATTGTAATGAGTCATGATATAGTTGATAAGAACCGCGGTTTATAGAAATAGTGAATTGAAATTTTGGAATATTGAATTATGTGAGAAAAATATCAGGAAGGTGGAAATTGAAGATGATGTCCAAGAATAAATTTGGGTGGAATAAAGCAATCTATACCCACAAAGAAAACAACAAAGAGGAACAACAAGGGAAGATTATATACAACGTCTTACATTTTAGAACTTAATCAAATTTATGTTCCAATGGTTAATAATTGTATTCCTCAAATGCATCGAGTAACAAGGAGAAGATTACCTTTTCCTCCTCCAAAAAGGTCATGCAAAGACCTTTCACGACCAAACAATCTTACAGATGATTGACCTTGATCGTCTGAATATGATGAATATCTCGACATATCTGTTAGATTCTAGTAGAACACGTTTCAAATTTTTTACCTACTCTGATGTTCTATTAAGCCTATATATAAGGAATGTTGCGGGGGTTCAAAGCATAGTGCCTAAAGAGACTCGTTACAAGAAAGGAATGACTTGGGCAAAACCTGGAAGGTTCATTCCCATGCCGGCTTCAATAATATAAGCCGTTCATATATGCAGCAGTTCTTCATTTTCATCCAAGGAATCGATCGAAAGCTCGGAATCTATTATCAATGGAAAAAACGTACAACCCAAGTTGTTTACGTGTTACTTGCATCAGGGACAGGTCACAGGATCACTTATTGAAGCAACAATACACAAACTTTCAGAAATATAGGGATTTAATTTCATGTCCTCTATAACGTTGTTCTATGTTGTTTCATTCTCACACTCACACAAATTCAACGATTCTTTTTTTTTTTTTTTTTTTTTTTTTTTTTTTTTTTTTTTATTAATAACATGTTCAATTGTTTAGCTTTATTTATTTATTTTTTTTTTCTAATCAATCTTCAATTTTTTTTTTTTAAAGAAAATATGTATATATAAAATACACATTTTAGGCCAACCTTGGCTTGATAATTAAGTGGCAAGGCTGGGTACGTTGTACCTAGCCATGGTTGTGGCTAGGTCATGGGTATGCCTAGTGAACTAGCCACGAACAGATTAATATTATTAAATAAATTGTTATATGACTGTCATGCAATTGGGATAACGTGATAGTGATAATCAGCCCTTGATTTTTTTTTTTTTTACAAGTGTTGATCCATCAACTGATTTTCAATGTCACATCATCAAATTATACGGTAGTCATCTAAAAATTTACTAAATAGCATTACTTGCCACGGACGTGACCCATGGTTGTGCAACAGGATCATGACTAGGTGGGTGTTACCCAACTTGGTTGTGGTGGGTCATGGAGCCAGGGTTATGGCTGGATGGCTGTTACTTAGCCATAGTTGGGTGGATGGTTGAACTAGAGTATGTATTTTGTTTTTTTAAAAAAATATTTTAAAGATGAGGGGCATAATTGTATTTTTATATAAGTTTCTATTATTAATTTTGTGGAAAAGAAAAATAAATGAAAGTTTTGAAATTAAAATGACCCTAAACTCATGTTTTAAATTTGCAAAAATAGAAATATACTGAAAAGTATGTCAAAAATACTCAAAGAGTACACAAAGGTCCTATCAAGATTTACCTTTAATTAAAAATGATATGAGTAATACTATATGCTAAAATTTTTGTTTTTTTTTTATCATTTTAAATATAATATGTCTTTTAAAATTATTAGATCTGCAATGAATTATTATTGGAGTTTGATCTAATTATGATTTTAAAGTTACATTATATTTAGGGAGGATAAAAGAAGGATAAAAATCTTACATATAACATTATTCAAATGATATATTCCTACCGCCTGAGAGGGCGATTGACCTACACACGTCAAGGCAGCTGTGGAACGAGAGTCTATATTCCCACAAAAGTGAAAATCAAAAAAAAAGAAAAAAAAGGCTTTCATTATCTTTACCATCAAGCATCTATGATTCTATGTTTATCCTTCTCTTTTGTCGAAAAGAAAAAGCACCCATTGACCCCTTTTGTTCAAGCGTTTTGGATTGGATGTAAAAAGAGTTTCTTTCCTCCTAATCGAAAAGACCAAAAAAAAAAAAAAGGCATAATTGTAGTAAGATTGGAATGAGTTTAGAACAACTCAAAGGGTAAATAAATATAATGTGACTCACCAAGATTTTTTTTTTTTTTTCTTAAATGGGCAAGATGAGAGTTATCCGCTATTTTGGACCACTACATCATCAAAAGGTAAATAAAAGAAAATACAAGGAAAATCTAAAAATAATAAAAACGAGGTCTTCTATAATCACTCCAACCTAACTGTACCCCCCCAGCATAACTAGTATAGTATAGTGTAGGTGGATATAAGAGGACATTGAAAATGGACCAAAACCCGATTTTTAAAAGGAATCTTGGTACGCCGGCCAAGATAATGGCCGCCGTGATTGGTGGTTTTACAGCTAATGCCGGGATAATAAACCCTTCAATTGAGCTGCAAGAGGTGAGATTTGCGGTTTAGTAAGTGAAATTTGAGCACAGAAGAGAAGATGGTAGCACTAGTACTTGGATGAAAAACATTGCAGGGGATGTCCATGTCAATGTCCGGTGATGGTGGTGCCTAACGGTTGATGTACGAGATTCAAAAAAAAAAAAAGATTGTTGATCATTTTAACAATCTATCTTGGTAAGTAACGAAGATAATAGATTCACCAATGGAGCCATGATTTTCTTTGGTGGGTACAAATTAAACAAAATGAAACAAAAATTACACACGTTGATATTGTTTTTGTTGAGATTACATGTGTGAATGTAAAAAAGTTGAATTCCATGTTTAATATAGCATAATTTAGCTTAAATTTATAGGCTTAAGCTTTTGAATTGAGTAGGTATATCAGAATGCTATATTATGAGCTCACTAAAAAAAAATCTCCCAAAGGTATCAATATCCCAAACAAGTGGTATCAGAGATGATGTTGATGTACGGTATGAAGAAGTGGTGTAGGCACAAAGAAAAGGTCCCTGAAGTAGGGACAAAGGTGCAACATGCGAGCATGGATGAGGGTCATCGGAGTAAGGGACAAAGGTTCATGACATAGGCACAAATAAGGGTCCATGAAATAAGGATAAAGGTTCATGACACGAGCACAAACAAGAGTATTTAAAGTAGGGACAAAGGTGCATGATGTAGGCAAACCCACATAGCCTACAAGTGATCTTAAAAATGACGAATAACATTGATAGAAAAAGCTTCCATTTATGGGAGAGGGCAGCAATATGGTATTTAACTCACACGTTAGGAGGAGATTGTTAAATTTACACTTGTGAGTACAAATAGGAGTCTCACATTGGAAATGTGTCATAAGTTTGAATAGTTAATATAATATAGTTAAGCCCAAACCTAAAAACTTAAGATTTTAGATTGAGTGATGTCTTAACATGCTATTTTATGAACTCAGTAAAAGAGATTCTCCAAGATATCAATCTCCTTACAATTTTGTACTTTTCTTTGTGAAAAGTTATGAATGTGACGTTGGATTCTTGGTTAGATATGCTTTTCTAACTTTATCTCAATAATTTGGAAGGTGGTCTAAAAGTTTATCAACTAGAAGATTTCTTAAATCAACTTCAATATGGTTTTACTTTTACCAATTCTTTTGATGATTATTAGTTGGTAAATACTATTTTGCATTCTTTCAGTATACTCAACTGATATGGCATGCTCAATTCACTCTTGATTTTTCTTTTTTTAATTAAGATTAATCTAATAGTAAATTAAACATGCCACGTCAACTGAGTATGCTAGCAAAATACAAATAACTTTCTTTGGTTCCTCTTTCTCTCCAACAACTACAAATTTACAATGTAATGAATACAATAAAATGGTTTGTTCTTTTGTTTCACTATAAAACAAATAGGATCACCATTTAAAATGTATATTTTCTTGTAATTTGTTTGAGTTTCATAAAATTGCAAAGGACTCCCTATTTTTTTTTTTAAAAAAAAAATCTCATAATTGACCCTGAAATTATTATTATTATTATTATTATTATTTCTTTTCATTTAGTGCAATTATAAAAAAATAAAAAATAAAAATATTAAAATATCTCAAACACTTGATATAGAGATTAAAAAAAAAATTACAAATTTTAGTGGAACAGAATAAGTCAACTTCGCTACCTGGTCTAGATTCACTTTAAATTTTTTACAAAAAATTTGAACCCTTGCTTTTATTACAGCATGTAATCCAAATCCATTCCGCTATTGATACGCATGGTCTGATAATCATTTAGGATGACTCATGCCTTATTAATCATGACTGATATCCAACAGATCATGTTTGTTCAATCTATAAGTCTAGCCATTTAGAATACAATATCAATAATCTATGTCTCGAAGTTGGGTTTGACCATTGACCAATGAGAATTAAGACTGTTGAAAAGATTATATATGTGGATTTTTGGTCTTGATCCTGTCATTAAAAGTTAAAACCCAGCGTGAAAGAGAAAGATGATCACTTTTGCAAGGAAAAAGTGATTCGTAGATTTGAAAAGAGCCAGAGATCCGATCATAGAGAGGCCCTAATCGTTAATCATTTTTCTTTGTCTGGCCAAGCGTGATCGTGGTTAGATTGCTTTCTAAATTATTTTATTCAAAGGCCGCCTGACCCCTACTTTCTTTTTTATTTTTTTAATCTTTTCTCTTAACTACATAGGACTCTTCATAGATTGCTATGAGTGGCTTTTTGAGGTTTATGTACGTGTCTATATTTTAGTTTTTCTCTAAATTGAAGTAAAGAATTTTTTTTTTTTATTTTAGTTTATAAAACTGACATTTATTTTAGAATATATCATTTTTACATGTATTTTTAATATGATTAATATAATCACATGTTTTAAGAATAAATGTTAATTTAATAGATTGAATTAAAGAAAAAATTCTCAACCTTATTGGAGTACAACAATTTTGTTCTGCTCACGTGGATGACTTTTAAAACATAATTTGTGAGGTGAGATTCCAAATGCCATAAAAGGCTTTGACTTCTCTCACTGGACACCAATTAATTTTCAGATAAGATGGTCAAAAACTCAATCCAACAAATCCAATTTGAAGAAAAAAATTCTATCCCTAAAATATAATGCTCATAAAAATTATAAAAAATAAAATAATTGTAAACCCTAAAAATAATCAACTAATTATTAAGAGCATTCACAATAAGCTCCTTACATTTAACTTTTTCCTAAAAATCTAACAAAACTCACAAAAACACCTATTTAACAAACTCCATTCTCTACTTTATTTTTAACTCTTGTGAGAGAGACTCCCTAAATACCAAGAGCCAAAAAACTAAAGTTAAATTATTTTTTNAGAATAAATATTAATTTAATAGATTGAGTTAAAGAAAATTTCTCCAACCTTATTAGAGTGCAACAATCATGTTCTGCTCACACAAATGACTCTTAAAATATGTCTTGCGATGTGAGATTTTAAATGTCATAAAAAATTTTGACTTCTCTCACTGAATACTAATTGATTTTCAGATAAGATAGTCAAAGACTAGATTTGACAAACCTAATTTAAAGAAAAAATTTACCCCTAAAATATAATGCTCATAAAAATTATAAAAGATAAAATAATTGTAAACCCTAAAAATAATCAGCTAATTACTAACTAAGACATTAATCAAGCATGAGATTTTCCTTGTAAAACTGTTTACTTCTGCCATCGGCACGAAAAGTAATGGATACAATCATGAAACTAACCATCAATTTTGACAGAAGGTAGGGTGGGATACATTTTCGGCTCATCCAATTGTATTTGGAAGTAGATCAAAAATTAAAAGTACATTTAAAGTAAGTAAATAAATAATAAAAATAAAAATATAATGTGTATTTTTAAATGCTTATTTTAAAGTGTTTATTTCTTTACTGTAATGTGACAATAAAAAAAATAAAGACTTAAAAATAAATATAGCATTGGACAAACTTTTACATGAACGATCCTATTGTATAAGATTTCTGCCCTAACTCTTCTATGTGCTTTTCAAAGATTACAATTTTGATATATTTTGTCTTCCAAGTGGGAGCATTGGGGAAAAGATGAAGCTCGAAGTATTGTTTGATAGTATTCTAAATTACTGCCGAAAAAAAATGATCCCTATTCCCTAGTCTAAACTATGCAAAATCGATAGGAAATGTAGTATGTAGGTGGCGTAATATGTGCCGAGTACGTATACGTTCGCAAATTTCATCATTAGGCGCACCATACATTCACAACTCCATAATAATAAAGCGCACCAACTTTAGTACTATTGACTTCCGTGAAATAATTAAAAAAAAATAATTGACATCCATGAAATAATTCGCGATCATAAGCTGAAATTTCAGAAGTGTAATGTTAGTTTAATAAAAATTAAATTTTTTATTTTTTTATACAAATGTTAATTTAATGGTTAATTTTTACTATTAAATTATCAAGTTGCATGAACAAGCATTATTCATTTAAAAAACATTTTCACTGTTTTTTTTTTTATTTTAAGTGCTTCCTTTACGGTCACTCCTCAGCTATAAATTATGAAGACAGCAGCGCCCAACTGCACCCATCTCCAATTTCTGTCTCTCTTTTTCTATTGTTGTAAGCAGGTGAAAAATGAAAACGCCAGCATATGTTGCGTTTTGTGTTGTGCTTGTTCTGCTGCTTGGGACTCAAGTGTGTAGGGCGATCACCTGCAACCCACTTGAGCTGAGCGCATGTGCAATTGCAATCACAACGTCCAGCACGCCCACAGCTTTGTGTTGCAGTAAATTAAAGGAGCAGAAGCCTTGCCTTTGCCAGTATGTGAAGGACCCTAACCTCCAAAAACTTATCAACTCTCCCAATGCCAGGAATGTGGCCAACACTTGCGGCACCCCATTTCCCACATGCTAGATTTTCTCATATCTTCCCAGCAAAAGAAGCAAATATGCTGTCCTTATAGCTGATCTTATTTGGCATTGAGTGGCGTACGTTATCAGTATTTGTAATATCTGTTTGAGTCATGTTCATCGTCGAAATGGCTTTGTCCTTTCTGTACTTTGTGTTTTAGTGAAAGTTTAGTACAATTAAAGCTAAGGGTCACTCTCACAACAATCATGATGCATAGGAAGGAAGGTGACCAACAATGTCTAATGCTCTTACTGTTATGCCTAAATAGTGCTCTGTTTTTTAGCTCCTCTGTTTTCTGAGAACTCTAATATCAGATAAAGTGGTGTTGTAATGCCGTTCTAGAAATCATGAGTTTATAAGCATTTTTGTCTTGCAACGTCTTCCCAATTATGCTGTTTTTAGCGACACTTTTGAATAATCATATATGAATTGATGGAGTAGCTTAAGATTAGATGCAATACAATTGGTAAAATATGCAAGACATTAAGATTACCAAACTGAGATTTGCTTTCATGAAATTTCGATTGTTGTAGTTTTATGTTATGTTTTGGATAAATAAATCATAATTTTGATCATACGAAAATAAATTATATATTTTGTTTTGTCAACCAAAAAAAGATTGTTACTCCTAAATGCCAATGAATTTGAATACGACGTTATCCTCGTTCATTAATTCTTTAAACATCATAAAAAAAGGGCTCATCTCTTGTTCAAAATAAAACAGATCACCAACTCTTCAAACACGACATAATAGTAATGGTGCTACTGTTGGCAAAGACTAATTTGGTGGTCAATGACCAAGTTAAACAAGTGATTGAGTATTATTGGAAATAAAAGATATACATTTATTTTGGAAAAAAGTATACAAAACCCCCTCCCCCAATTACTATGCAATTTGCAATCTTCTTCTCAAAGGACTAAGAAATTGCAATGTAACTAATTTGTTTTGCAAAAAGATAAAAATACTTCTATAAAATCAAAAAAAATAAAAAAAAGTTGGAGCAACCCACAGGTATCTTGGGTCTTGTGTGAAGACCCACAATTTTTATTTTTAATGAATTTTTCTAATTTTTTATCAAGAGTATTTTTATCATTTTTTTAGAACGGAGGAATACATTGCAATTTTTCGATAGTTTGAGAAAAATATTGCTTCAATTGATCATTTAGATCTTTCTATTATATTTGAGTCATGCTACTCAAAAATACTCAGTAGCATTTCTTGTAAATCATGTTTCGAAATAAATGAAGAAAAGTTCAGTGAGAGGAGAGACACTCCCACGTCATAGAGTGGATAAACCTCCCAACTTACCTAAAAATCACAAAGACCAAAACCTCGAAAAAATATTTTAGAATCTCCATATCTTTTCAAATTTTGTGTTTTACGTGAATTTTCCATTGGCCTACTCAAAGCATAGTCGGTAATAATGCACTCGTACCATTCTTTGCCTACAACATGGTTAGCCCTTTGATGTCACTAGGTCTTTCAACAATTAATTAAATACAAAATAAACACAACAAACAATTAAATACAAAATAAACACATACAACGTTTAAATTTGTTGAAAAAAAAAAATTCAAATGCAACGAGGAGTTGGGCGGTTGGGAAGCCTTCTTACTAGAAACTATATTTTTATTTTTAAATTATTTTATAATAGACAATTTTAACCAATTTTTAAAACAGTCATTATTAATAATAATAATACACATCTCCCTTCAAACTATTATTATTTCATTGTCAATATCCTCCAAACTACTAATTGTGTCAATATTTTTCTTAAACTATAAAAAATATATATATATAAATTTTTTTTTTTATTCATGATATTTTTTAAGAGTTAGTTAAAGACTACTATATCAGCATTATTCTATAATTATAAAATAAAAATATAGTATATATAATTACTAAAGAGATGATATTACTCGAGATGATGGTGCTTATATAAAATCCAAAAATCCCTTGTAACCTTCTATCCCACAGCCTCTTAAGGACGAAGAAAAGAGTTATTTCATCACAAATGACGCCGTGGTTATTTTTCCTTCAGCAAATATTCGGTGCCAATGCCGCTAGCCATACAAGATATGATGCCACAAAGAGGGCCAGAAAGCAAGCAACACTGTAGGAGATAGGGAGGGGGGGCAAGAAACAATACCAGGTATGATAAAATGTACGAAGGAAAGATCCAAAACACAATTGCCTATTAACAAACACAACTATGTTTTAACTTATAATACTACATACATATATACGTCTCTAGCTTATCAAGGTAACATTTGAAATATTTTGATCTATCCATTTTCTTCCTCAACAATAAGTCACAAAAATTGTGGAATATGACATAGTCATCACACAATCAGACCTTCTGAAATTCACTATTTTGTTGCTGGTGCTGCGGAGGAAAACTAGATGGGAAATTAGAAGGGGTCATGCCAAGGCCCTCATCGTGATACTTCTCCCATCCACCAGTATCAGCTCTAGAGTGAGCCCAGTAGTAAAGGATTGAACCCAGCAGTGACAACAATGTAAGAGCGGCTCCAGCAGCAAAAACGCCTTTGCGGAGTGTGGTACATGTTAAGTCCTTTGCACCAAAGTATCCTCTGTACTTGGTGTGGTACGCATTCTTCGCTGAGCCGGCCAATAAGCACGCCTCGGCTCCCAAAAAGCTAATCCTAAATTAATTGTTGAAATTTTTTATTTAGCATAATGGAAACAGAACAGTAAGCAAACACGTTTTACTTTCCACCATGATAGAAGCATATCAGTCCATATCAGATAATATTAAAACAAGAAAATCACAAAAATCTCCCTGAAGTTTAGTGCAACCTATACTTAAGTCCTCATGGTTTCAAACCACTTAGTTTTCTCCTCGGGTCTTATATGATTTCCAACAGTTATATCCCTCTATTAACCTGCTTTAACTCAATTGTTAATAAAAAACAACAATTTTTTTGAACGATCCCTGTTGTCCTATATACATGAATGCATTATAGATGATGCTAAGAGGAGTAAAGTGTAGGTTTTACTAAATATCATGGATGTTTTTGTATTTTTCCCTAAAAAGGTAATTAGTTACACATTTAATATTGTGCGTGCAATAATTGGAAATGGTCGATAAACAGTTGTTATGCTTACGAAAGTCTGTATCCCAAACCAAACACTTGATATGGTCTACTTTCAAGAAAAGAAAAGAGAAAGTTAGATTGTTTTCTCTAGCTTAGTTATGTTCTTGCAACCAATTTGCTCTCTAAATCTCAACTATTTTGAAGTGAAAATTATGGTGGTTACTATCTGAAAAATGAAAAATAACCAATAAAGGGAAAATAAGCAAATTAAAAAATTTCACTTCTTTTCCTTTGTCCCGTGGTATGCCAAACCTAATAATGTAAAGTTTTCGCTGACTGATGGGCAAGGTGGGATTCAATCCAGCCCAGGGATATTCTTGAAAACTTGCAAGATTGAGTAAATATACTAAAACAAATTGAGCAGCCTATTCAGGGGAAGGAAAATGCTTAAGGTACTACAACTTTTACTACAATCCTTTTACAAACTAATATGACAATTCATAATTAGTAAAATGATTAAGAGTATATAATTTACAAGTTAGTCACCAACTAATTGACAAGTCATATTGTTCACCAAATATGGACTGCCATTTCTGTTTGTAAATGACTTGTAATAAAAGTTGTAATACCCTTTGCAGCACATGGAATAATTTTGTGATCTTCCTAGCTATCTAAACATCCCTTTTATTAAGTTCACAATTTTGTCTTCAGAGGTTCATAATTTTGGCCGTATTTAGTTGTCGGTGGGAGATTTTTTTAGGACCCAACTTATTTTAATGCAACATAAAAAAAAAATTAAAAAAATTCTAAATAAATTTACCAGGAAAGGATGAAGAAGAAGATGGCCAAAGTGGTGGAGCTCCCAGATACAAGCCCTTTCCCAAAGCAGAGACACCGGGTGACGCCGTTAACCACCATTTCACTTATCAGCAACAGGCCGAACGCCGTCAACCCATACACCGTCGATGCGTCGGAGTCGTACACGCAGTACGTCCTATCATCGTACTCATCAGGCATCACCACGGCCTACAGAGACACACAGTCAGCTCGAACTACACAGATTCAAAAATAGAGTTACTTTGAGAGAGAGTTACCTTGCTACGACGTCGTTCTGCGCCGATGGCGAGGACAAAAGCGATTAGGTGCAGAGAAACGATGATGGCCAAGATGGTCACTGAAACCGCCATTATCGCTTAGCGCTACTGTATCTTTCTTTCTCTCTCCCTACCCTTTTATTAATCTCTGATTCTCTGTGGTTTTGATTATATTTGCATTATGGGGTTAACATCTCTGCTTTTGATGATAAGGGGGCATTATTTTCCTTTTACTAGCACACTTTCAACCTTATTTTTGGGCTGCTTTTTTGGATGCTTGTGCCTCAAGCGGATAATATGGGTGATGATTTGAGGGGTTTTGGATTAGATGATCTTATGACACACTGGAGATTGGTGGTCCTGGCCAATGAGGTATTGGATTCTCTGGAAGAGTAAAGATTTTGATAACGTGGCAGTGTTTTGGTGGGCACAGCTATTGACTCTTTGGTGGTCTCGGGAGTACGTAAGTCCCATGGTGGGAGTGTGGTGGGGACCCTTTCACGGACTACGATTGACAAAACCCATCTACAGACTGGACAAATAGCTGGACCACGGTTGGCTTGCGGGGCGCGAGTTTTACCGGTTTGCCTTAACCGGATATAATAGTTACCAATTGGTATTTATATATATATATAATTTATAATGTATAAAAAATGATAAATCTCCTCTCTTTTTTTTTTAATATATAAATATCCCTATCTACTTTAAATTTGAATTATTTTAGAGTTTATTATTTAAATAATATGATAATTATTGAAAGCAATAAAATTTTTAAAAAAAATCATCAAACATGCCTAGAAAATAAATTTTATTGATTTTTAATTCTGTTAATTTCCTTTTTTTTTAACAAACAGCGCTTCCTGTCCTTATTCTGTTAATTTTACGATTTCAATTATGATCAATGGAAAAGAAAAAGGGGGAAAAAAAAAGTTCTTCACTACGAATGATTTGTGGGCGGCGCTAGGATAAAGGGTTTGAATTCATACAAAACCCTCTTTCACCAAGATGTGTAGTACTATGAAATTCTATGATGGGGTTCTCTTAAGTTCCACCGTGTTGTTATCAAATACACATCCTATGTTTTCTTCTGTGAACACTACTTCTAGTTGTTGCCACTGCCAAATGAGAAAAAAGTTGCCATATGTGAACACTACTTTTTTCTTTTTTGTTTTTCCTTTTTTAAAGAAAATCATAAGATTATAGAAATTAAAAGTGGACAGCAGAATAAGATAATAAGGACTAAAAGAAGTACGTGATTTGATTCATGAGTTAAGTCCACGTATTAAAGTTTTAAAGGCTATATTTTATTTTTATTCACTTAATTAAAATTTATAATACAAAAAATTCATATTTATAAAGAGGTAAAGAGAATACAAAGATAAGTGGAGATCAAATCAAATCAAATTTGAATATAATGAAATCTTATTATAAGAAATTATAATCAAATCTCTAAAATCAAATCTCATAATATATTTTAACAATTTTTATCTAAAATAGTCAAACTCATTTTTTCACATTAACAAATAATTTTCTTCACTTTTAACTCATAAAAATTTAAAATTCATTTCTCCTTTATGTCATATCAACCTATTCTTTTCTTCTTTATTATTATTTTTTTTTCTTATGTCATATCAACCTATTCTTTTCTCCTTTATTATTATTATTTTTTTCTCCTCTCAAAAAAGCTTGCTAAACACCCCGACCAAATTTAGTCCAACTCACCAAAGGATGGATTGGGTTGATAGACTATTGAGGCACTAGGGTTCGGCTCTATCTGTTGCCAACAGAGGCCTCATGTTTGAGTCCAACATGAAAGTAGGCCCAAAGGGGGTCCAGCCCAGTTAGTTCAATGCTTTCACTTCTCACAATAATATTTTCATTTTTTATTCTTTACCACAATATACGAAGCATACAACTCAGGTAGCTGTAGAGAAAATGTAGTTTATTGGTTGAGTAAATGATTACCATTATAACTTTGCCAAATTATATTCAATATTTTTAAACACTCCTTTTTCTTTTTCTTTTTTTTTTTGTTGATCGATGATATTCTGTTTACCCACTACCTGCCAAATTTGTTTAGTCAAAGTTACACAATTGAATTTCTTACAGTTTTAAAAATTAAAAGTAAAATTTTACCAAACTGATTGACATAATTATTCAAAAGAAAAATGTTTGTGCATTTTCTAGAAGTATTTTTAAAGTTTTTTAAAATTTTTTTTGATTTTTTTAACCAAATTAGGACCTACCTCTTAATGAATGATGAGCTCCAATTTAATAAAAAATAAATAAAAACAATTATAAAAAGACCCCTAAAAAACCTTCTAAAAGGTATTCTAACAAACCCCTTATCAAAACATTGATTGTCGAGCACAGTGCCTCTTATGGCAGATTTATTTTGCCGGATCATGAAGTCCTTATTCAAATCCTCGAATTAGATGTTGGAACAAATGTAGGGCTAATCGTTGAATCCTTAATGGGTTTAGCTTGGTCCAATTTCGGTTCTTTTGAGACTGAGACATATTTTTCTTGTGTCTTGATATATGACACATATTTTAATTTTAATAAATCTAATTTTAATTGAAATTGGATTCTAGGGCGGAACCACTCACAATATGCCCTTTAAAATTTTAAAAATTCTTCTAAATTTTATATATTTTTTTTATAAAATATACCGTCAAAATTGACTTTTACCCTTCATTTTTTTTTTTCCCTGAATTCCCGCTCCCTAGCCCCCTAAAATTCTAGCTCTACCTATGACGGGAACCAAGCCAAATCCCTTGTAAATAGGGGTGTTCGTCGGTTAAGTCGGTGTCGAAAATAACATTTTCGCCTTTCGCCAAATCACAGTCGGTAAAGTCGGAAATTGTACCGACTTTACCGCATGTGGGCTTGTTTCGCCTACCGACATTACCGACTTTTGTCGGTAATGACGGTCGGAAATGTCAGTTAAATCAGGTCAAGTTTCTGGTTTGGCTGGGGTGGCCCATGCACTTTTTGGGCCAATTTTTAGGTTATGGCCTTGCAGCCTATTCGTTTTTTGGGTCGAAAAATAGGGTTTCTAATATGGCAATTTTTCAAAAATTATGAATATTTTTAAAATATAATATGACCTAATAATATAAAAACCTGTTTCAAATTTACATTCTCATAATCAACATTTACAAACCTATTAGGTCGGTCATTTACATTCTCATAGTGACATCATAAAATCTTTAAAAAAAAATTTCAAAAAAAACTCTTACAAAGTGACGTGGCACAATATGATTAGATTTCCTCAAATGTGAATTTTTCTCATTTCCAATTATATTGATTATGAGAATGTGAATGTCGGTTAAAGTCGGTTAAAATCGGTAGGCGATCGGTACAAAACCATTTTCGCCTACCGACCGACAATTGTCGGAAGAAATTTTTTTCTTCCGCCTATCGACCGCCAGTGGGCGGTAGGCGGTCGAAGACGGTCGAAACTCGGTCGGTACACGGTCGGTACGCGGTACGCGGTGAACTTGTACACCCCTACTTGTAAAGCGCCATCTCTTTCATAATATGGGAAAATAAAATAAAAATAAAAACTAATGGGACAAAAAGTTGTAGATGAAACAAATTGAACACCACTAGCAAGGAGTTTAAGGTTCCTTTGAGTTTATGATTATAAAAGTGTGATTTAAAAATAATAATTTTTAAATATTCAATTTAAAATTTTAATTTTTAAAAATGCAATTAAGTGTTTGGTAAAATCGTATTTTAGCTTTTAAAATTACATTTTAGTCTTTAAAATAGTATCTTTTCAAAAAAGCATTACCAAGCATTACCTTACTTAGAGCATTCTCATCCGGCTCTTTATTTTTATCCTCAAAGTAGGGAGTAAAATCAATTTTTTCTACTTTAGAGAGCCACTTTTTCTAAACACCTACATCCGGCTCCCTACTTTAAGGATCAACTTTGACTCTTTCATTTAAATATTAATATTTTTTAAAAAAATTAATTCTTTCTTTAAAAAGGGAAAACAAATAAAATTAAAAAAATTAAAAAGTAAAAGAGAGAAACTAATATTTTATTATAAAAAAAGAAGAGTATGGAGTGAAATGGCTCCCTACTAGTAGGAAGCCATTTTATGCTCTCTACTTTGAGGAAAAAAGTAGGGAGCCGGATGTGAGCAATAAAATGGTCAAAAATTTATTTTGGCTCCCTACTATAGATGAGAAATGCTCTTATGATTTAAAATTCAATTTTTTTTGAAACCATTTAAAAATTCAAATTTTTTGAAAACGCAAATTTTTTATATTTTCAAATGTCACCTTTTCTCTATGAAATTGCAATGGTGAGTTTGTGATTGCAGGATTAGCTGCTTTTTTGAAAATGCACAATTTTAAATGTTAAACTGTGATTTTAAAAGTTAAAATACGATTTTGTCAAATGCATTATTGCATTTTAAAATTATATTTTCAAATCGCACATTTTGAAATTACTATTTTAAAATCATATTTTTTGAAATCGTAATTTCAACCGGACCTAAAACACTTGAGCAGAGAAAGATTTCTTTGCTAGATGACAATTCTTAAGCATTCGTATTAAAAGAAAATTCAAGAAAAACAAACATTATATAAATTAGATAAAGCCAACAGGGTCAGTAACCACTTCATGGAAGTAAAACCTCTGCCGAACAAATAGGTGTGAAATACGCGGCGCCTAGACGGATGCACCTAGCCTCCTACACCTTAGACCACCTCCTCTCTTCTAAATGGAAGAGAAAAATCCATCCAACTTGGAAACAAATCCAACCCATAAATAAAAGAGAAAATCAAACTGTGATATTCGTAGATTGCTACATTAATTTAGGTAAATCTTGGAAATTAGACTGCAATCTTTCAAAAAATGTTTCATTTTTGAGGTATATATATAGCGATTAACATTAATTGAGGTAAATCTTTCAAAAAAAGACTGCAATCACTCTCTCATCATCCTCTTCCTCTCTTTGAAATTAAGCCTTTAAGAGTTGCAGTTCTCGTTCATTTCATGGGTAATTCAGATCTCTCAATGATTCTTCCAAGGGTTCTCATCGTCTCCCGACGAACTGTCCGCAAGAACAAGTTTGTTGATTTTGTGGGTTCGTTCTCTATCACTAGCACACCCTTTGTTTCTTAATTTCTTACATGTTTTTTGGGCCTTTGCTAACGATCTAAATCCACAAACACATTTTTTTCTCCGAGAATATTATTTTTAAAAAATGCTACATTTTCTTCTCTTGTCCTTCTACTTTTCAAAATCACCGTTAGATTTCTGGTTCCATTTTTGTTAGCTTTAATCACTTTTCTCCTAAGATTAATATGTTTCAGAATTTGATGAAATTGGGTCTTTTAAGTGAATTTAACCAAACGAAAAGAAAAAAAAAAAGAATTGAACATGTTTTTAAAATTTGATGGTTGTTTTCTCTTAGCAAGGCTATCATGTTTTAGGAACTTCTAATATTCTTAGTTATCTCTGCTAATTAATAAACATTTTGTTCATATTTGAACTACATTATCCAATTTTCTTCTTTTAGAGTATGTTTGGTCTCTCCCCTGTAGCCCGTTTTTTCGTATTGAATTAGAAAAAAAAAGTATGTTTGGTCTTACAATTTCACTGGCTAAAGTGTATCATTTGGAAATGTGTTTTAAAAAAATTGAAACGTGAAATTGTAGAAAAATTTGATTTTCAAATCATACAAAGGATATGTTTTCAAAACACGATATTTTAAAAATTAAACTACGATTTTAAGAGTCAAATCGTGACACTTAACTCCGTTTTGAAATTATTATTTTTAAATCGTACGTTTTGAAACCACAAATCTAAGTGGACCCTAAATTCATTAACTTGGAAAGAAAAAAAAAAAAAAAAAGCATGCCTAAGAACATGCAATTAAGTAAGATTGTTGATTTATCAGTATAACATATCCTTTCGTCTTTATTTAAACTATGTAACCAATCATGAATCATTTCTTCCTTTAAAAAGAAATTTGTAATATATAACAAGTTTGGGAATATATGAACAGGAGAATACCATCTAGATCTCATTGTAACCTATGGAGCAGTGCCTGTGATCGTCCCCAGAGTGAGTGGAGTCCACATGCTCCTCGAAAGCTTTGAGCCTATCCACGGAGTTCTTCTCTGCGAAGGAGAGGATATTGATCCATCACTTTATGACGCAGAATTGTCCAATTTTTCCCCTCAAGAACTTGAAGAAATTAGTAAATTGCATGCAAGTGATTCTGCCATCGATAAAGAGAAAGACTCTATTGAACTTAGGCTAGCAAAGCTTTGCCTAGAAAGAAATATACCATACTTGGGAATATGCAGGGGATCACAAGTCCTCAATGTTGCTTGTGGGGGTACCCTTTATCAAGACGTAGAGAAAGAAATCTTAAAAAAATGTCCAGAGGGTCAAAGAGTGAGTCATATGAATTATGAAGATTATGATGGGCATCGCCATGCGGTGCGGGTGGTGGCGAATACCCCTTTGCATCAATGGTTTAAGGACTCTTTGGAAGATGAAGAAATGAAAATCATGGTGAATAGTTATCATCATCAAGGTGTTAAGAAATTGGCTCAGCGATTTGTTCCCATGGCTTTTGCTCCCGACGGTTTGGTCGAAGGGTTTTATGATCCTGATGCTTATCGTCCTGAAGAGGGTAAGTTCATCATGGGTCTTCAATTTCATCCGGAGCGAATGCGGCGCCCAAATTCCGATCGCTTCGATTATTCAGGATGTCCATCAGCATATCAGGTACTCAAATCTTATGTTAATGCATGATCTTGTTTTTTATTTACTAATATTAGTAATATTATATTTTAATTAATCCCTGGTTGTCATGTAGGAATTTGTGAAAGCAGTAATTTCTTATGAGAAGAAGCTTAATTGCTCACCATGTGTGCCAAAGGCTCCAAATCTTAATCAGGAGCTGGAAATGAAGAGACAGATGATTCTAAGAAGTTTTTCAGTTGCGAAAAACATGTACTCCGGGCGTGGCATGGTTTCAAGCCCAGAATCCGAACTTGAAATTGGAGCTGAGTTCCTGGAGGTTAGTCAAAACTTTTTCCAGTTCTTCAACTTCTAACTTTTCTTTTTTCTTTCAAATGTTATATTTTTCTGCATTACAATATATAAAGCCCACGAATTTAATAGTTATTTTGCATGGGTACAGGCAAGTACACCATTAAGTTTGCAGCAAGAGAACAGGCTGAAGCAGATGGGCGCGACAGTGAGGAATGCTAAGGTGTACATGGAGAGATTGAAGATGACTGAGGAAAAGGAAAGAGTGGCGAGGATCATAATGGGGAAGATGTCAATAGAACAGTTATCAGATTTGGCTTCCGTCTACCGTACGATGGGCCAGACATGTTCAGAGGTTTTAGAGAAAAAGCTTCAAGATCTGGTTAAAGAAGATAACTGAGTCTCATTCTCATTTTTGATAGGATTTACTTTTGAAAGGCCTAGACGTTTTCATTTTTGGCTTAATCTTTCCTTCTCTTTTTCCCCCCTTTTCGAAGTTTTCTGAAAACCCTCTCTCGAAATTATTTTCATCTTTCCTTCAATTGGTATGGGATAGGCATTACAAGTTAAAAAGCACTCCATTTGAGATATGACTCAAAACATTTCTAAAAAGAGTAATGCTACGCACAATTTGGCATGTGACATGCGTCAAATGTTGTAAAAGAGCAAAAACTCTAGCATTTCTCATCTAAAAGATATTCTGAACAGATGAACAAATTAAACTTCATATCTTATATTTCTACAATGAGCTAATGAGTGGTGAAGACTCGTACCCAGAACAAGGAACAAAACAATTCAGAAACTTCAGAAATAGCAACTCATGTTTCCCAAATTCAACAATCAACTAGCAATTTGGCAAAACATCAGTTCGTTGATATCAAA
Organism: Betula pendula; assembly: GCA_900184695.1. Classification (NCBI taxonomy): domain Eukaryota; kingdom Viridiplantae; phylum Streptophyta; class Magnoliopsida; order Fagales; family Betulaceae; genus Betula; species Betula pendula. The sequence goes on from FXXK01000439.1 coordinate 333,379, forward strand.
GCACTTATAACACAGATCTTCAGTTGATGCAGTTGAAGAACAAAACGGTTAGCATTCAAAATACGCATCGGGGCAGCTTCACCGTGACAGTTACAAAACCTTTCAAAATCCCCTTATAAATAAAATTACATCCTAGTACTAATCATCAGGACAAAAAAAAGAGCCTGGAATCTCATAATTTAACCTTAGCTGGAATAACATAGCAAATAACAAGCAAGATGGAACTTGCATACACCGATAGCAAATAGCAAACAAAATCACTGCTTAGCTTGATCTAAACTAGCCCTTCTGCAACTTCTCTAACTCTATATGTTTTCCCATTAGCCTTATTACAGGTGCTTCTTCCATTTCACGACCACACTGTTGTCATGATTTTTTCTATGTATCGTTTTTTTTTTTTTCCTTTTTATAGTAAATACAGGCAACCAAAGCAGAGGATAACTGAACTTGCCAATCTTGAACTCCACAAAAAGTGGTTTCCCACAGGTGGCCCGAGCATGTTTGGCAGAATATATTAGTCCTTTTCTAGAGCAAGGGGAGGATAACAGTTATAACTTAGTATCACCGACGGGAGAAAAACAGGAAATCGGGATGATTGACCTGATGCAGTCTTAACCAGCTGTCGGCTTCCTGCAAAAGGTCGTTAGCCAATTGTCGCTCAAATCCCCCATTAGGCGTCCACAAGGGCCCTTTGAATTTGTATGAAGACAAACCAAAAACCCGTAAGGACATCTTAGGGACACCATCCATCTCGCTGGGATATGTCACCACTGGAGTCCGAGCACCTTGTGGACCTGAAGGAAATGACATCATGAGTCACATATATAAATAAATATTACTAAACCAATAAAGCTTGACTTGATTGGGAGTACTGCATCCAAAATTATAAAACAAACTTGTCAGACAACATATACATATCCCGCAGCAACCCCACATGCATACATTCAGGATCTTCCATTTATTCAGCTCCATAAGTAATTAGAGATAACAAAACAAGTGTGCATGTGTATGTAAAAAGAGTAATGCTACACATTCTCTCATTTTCCCACATCTATTTCTACACACACTTAGGTGGCTTTTAAAATCACCATTAAATTAAAATCCAATAAAAATCCATCTCAAATTCAATGATGATTTTAAAAACCGCCTAAGGGCGTGTGAAAAAGTGGGAGTGTGTATAGCATTACTCATGTACAAAAGGCAACATGCACCTGGAAGTTCCTAATACTCTCGTCTTGGATTCAAGTCTTTACAATTTACGGTAAAAATTCTCATCAATCAAAATGGAAAGATATGTAAGGAAACAAGATGGAATCATCCATGTGGACTTGATGAAAACTGACCCGTATCATTAGGGCTATAAAATTATGAAAAGACCCACACTCATATTCTTGACATGCTAAATATTATGTTATGAAAAATGCACTATCATTTATAGCATAAGCACAAATCACTAGCACCCAGAAACACATCCTCACTTGCCAATTTAGTGATTGGAAAATTTTTCATTACCTCCCACAGGTGTATAAAGATAATGATACGTCAAAAAGCAAGCATCCAGATCTTTTAATGTTGGCCCTGTGGGTATTCTGTAGATTGGATACCTACAAAAGATGCAGCATAAGGACCAATTAGTCACATCTGCAATAATTGCACATTAACCACGCAAGCAAATGCAAGGCTAAAAGGATGATACCATGCCACAGAAATCCAGCTGGAGGATAGAACATCGCAACTTCTGAGTGTTTTTAGCTCAGGAAAACCACAAGCAAGATCTGTTATCTGTTCCAACAGAAATTATCAAGAGAAGGCTTAAGAAAGGAGAAAGCATACAAACATAAATATGAAAGGGTTTCTGATTTCCTATCTTAGTTTTAGTGAAGAAAAAGAGACGGGAGCGGTTACTAACCTTGTCAGCTAAGGGTTCACGGGTATAAGGCAGGTCCTGCTCAAGATACTCGAAAAGCAGGCAACCTTGAGAATTCACAGATTCACCCTCATCACTAGAAAAGTCTTCATCAATTACAGCAAGGTAGTCCCTCGAAGACAAATTATCCATCCTATGAGTAATCTCAGTTGATGCATTGTGATGACTCCGTTGCTCCCGGACATACTTCAATCCTCTTTCGGGTTCGCAATCACTACTACCATCACTACTTGAATCTCGGAACTCACTGTCACTATCCTCACCCGGTTGCCTACCACACAAAGGAACCATCAAACTTGTATACTAAAGCCAAATGATAGCAATTACTCCATTTATTTATTCAAGTGAGAATCAATCACTAACAATGCCTTAGTACAATATGTAACTCGCGAAGAAAACAATAAAATAATACAAATATGACCCAAATAAGAGCATCATCTTGCAATTACAGGACAATTTCAACAGAAACTATTTTCATTTGAATGAAAATATTGCCCCACTGATAGCCATCCTCAAAAATGACTACTAGCAAAATCATGGTATATTTAACTAGATGTCTAGATCATCTGGTACAAATTAAGACTTGACATGCTCAAAAAATAAATTTAGGCCACAAATCTCTAAGAAATGGTCTATGAGGAGGAACATTTTCAAAAAATATATCCGTACTAACACGCCAATCATAAAACATCCGCCCCATGTACCAACACGCCAATCATAAAAAATCCGCCCCATGTACCTCACAAGCTGCCCCAAAACTTGCTATGTTGGCGCGGAAAGAAAACCCAGTCCATTATTTTCACCACTAAAAGCAGTGGCAACCTAACTATTGTGCTAAGAGACCCAAAGGTTCTACTAAATTGGAGATAACTATGTCACCATGATACCCACACCTTATTCTAATAAATAATCAAAGAATAGAGGTCAAGTAATCTTCGCTCTGAAGTCATCATGCAAACTCCCGAACTACTTATTGTCCTTCAAGTGGGAACTTGCTTCCTGGAGACTAAAGGCTTGAAGGAACATCGCAGTATATTATTCAAGAGTGCAACTACTTGCCAATAAGAAATGCTACACACACTCCTAAGTCCATACTCTCAAGTACACTCCCAGACCCTGACATGGCAGTAAAAATCACCATTGGATTCAAAATTCCATGGTCATTTATCCAAAATTCAATGGTAATTTTTACTGCCACATCAGGAAATGTGAGTAGCATTTCTCCCTTGCCGATACTTCAACTAAAGGAATCAACATTGCAAAGTTGTTTTGGTTGTCACATTGCATTGGCAATGAACACTGCAAACATATCAAAACTTGCAGATCGGAAAACGAAATGACATTCATCCAGCACGAAATGCATGAAATAAAATCAAGAATTTAAACAGAAAATGACCATAAAGGGAATTCAATGCCAGTAACATCAATACCTCAACCTTGTCGACGACGTCTTGGACTTGCCATATATTTGTATACCGGACAAATACGGGACATAGTACTGAACAACAGAGTCGCTGTCATTCAATATTAGAGGCACTCCGACACCATAAGCGCTCCACTCCTTGAAAGAATCCCATAGATCACCAAGCACAAAGTAAGGCTGAAGCTCTACAGCACCAGTCCTAAATCCCCTCATTGTCGTCTGCCACCAAATTCAATTTAACACATATTAATTCAAAACAAAACTTGTAGACGTTAAGCTCTATAATGTAAGCTTAAAATTTAAATAACATTATTTCTTCCTGTAACCAAGTTTTTTCGCAGTTCCGATTATTTACTTTTTTCATCAGACCCCAAAATAAACAATTTAGCTTAAAACAAAATAGAGAATTAAACTTAACCAAGTCAAATAATTCTACTTAACTGTAAATGAATTAGTTGATTCATCTTTTCAAAAATCAATCAATTAAAATAAACTACCTAAAATCATTTCTCTCCCAATTCCCTCACTAACCAAGCACAAACATTCAACGAACCTTAGAGGGATACTGAGCCGGCACGGAGGGAGAGATCGCCTGCAAGAACCGCTCGAGGTTACTCAGCGGTCGAGCCACCACTGGCTCCAACGCTGGCACGGCGACTGGCTTAGGAGCCTCGCCGGACACGGCCCGGTTCTCCGGCTCCCTGTTAGCCGACGAAGCCGCCGACGACTGGGCTGCCGTGACGTCGCTCTGGGCTCTTCGGAGCTGCTCGTTCTGCCGGTTCTGGTGGGCCCTACGCGCCTTCGCCGAGTTGTAAAACCGGTCCTCTCCCCGTGCCCGCCCGAAGTGTAACCCGGTCCCCAACATGTCCAAGCAGCTAATCAGAATCCGCCACTCAAGATTCTCAACCTCTGTTTCCGGCCTATAGACCCAAAATCAAGTCAACGCAATTCAAATTACTGTACGGATTGGGGCCTGAAGTAGAGCGATCGTGAGATCGAAGCAGGGGATCTGAGCAGGTTCTGGGGTTTGCCGTTTGCGAAAATGAGAGTTTGGTGAATGAATACGTTTGAGGAATTGGCCGAATCGGATCCGGAGAAAGAGACTTCAAAAAGTGGTGGGAATAAAACCCTAATGGATCTGCTCGTGATGAGAGTAGGTGTCGAATAGGGGCAAACTGGTAAATCTATTACAGAGATTGAATTGGGAATCAGAATGAGAAACTAAAGCAAATGGAAGAGACTCGAGAGATCGCACAAACCATCCTCAGAAGAATTTATGGATGGGGAAGGGCAACAACGCAATTTTGCTCATTACTAAAAGACAGTGTTCACCCATTTCTACAAAGACTATTTTGTCCCTCCGGCAGCAAATTTTGGTAATTGTAGACTTGTAGTATGAGTGGGCATGTTGGGATATTTGGTTTGTGTAGGGGCAGTTTGTGGATGATGGAAGGGGGGTGGGGGATTAGCTAATTGAAAAGATCTGAGCGTTTTACTTTTACTAAAACGATTAGTCAGAGAAATCAAGCATGACATGTGGACACGTGTGGGTGGAGGGAGGAGAGGACACGTGTATGCTGGGATGGAGAGGGGACGCGGAGAGCTGTCTTAGTCTTATCCCCCAAATTCGATTTTATCAAGAACATTTGTTTAGGCCACGTTGGGTTTTAGGGGCGTGCGGAAGACGCGCCAAAGGGGGCCACTTGAAATCGTGGAGTCGCATTTGACATCCCCACGGTCGGAAAGTATGTCCATGTCATCCAACTTAGGCCGATGCGGTTGTGGGTTAAAGTCGGTCCTATGCTATGGCTCTGTCCTAAAATGTTTTTTTTTTTAATTAATTAATTTCTTTTTTTTATAAGTGCTGTGTCCTAAAATGTTGGTTTCACGTAAACACCGGAGTTAGTGGCACAGGCGTGTGCCCTCTTCAATGATTTTATCTTTTACCAAATGCTAATATTTGTAAGAAAATGAGGAGCTTTTAATTTTTGGATTATACTCTTGTATCAAAATATATAAATAAAGATATTTTGAAAACCAAAGGACCACAAGGCAATAGCATTATTCTTTGCAAGCATTAGCAAGTGTTTGAATTTTGAATCAATTAACTGTACATATACATATAAAACCTCTGGTGTTGCCATATTTTTTTCCACATATTAAGGTCAATTTTATTTTTTGTTTAATTTATCGTAAAATCAATAATATCATCCTTAAACTTCACTATGCTTGTGAAGGATTAGTTGCAGCAAGTTGACAAGCGATGCTGCCCATATAGCCAGACCGAGTAAATCTCAACAACATCCTGGGCTGATGCATTGTTGCATCAGCCCAGGATGTTGCCAATCAGTACTCAGCCAGACCACATCATGATCAGACAGAAGTTGTAATATCATATTCAGCACAAAAGCTTTAAATGAGATTTGTTTTACTTTAAAAAAAAAACAAAAAAATTCTTTTATCATCCCCATGTCCCACGTTGATGTACGTCCCAATACCAAATTGTTATTCATAGCCACCCCAAAAGTAGTGCAGGACATAAAAGTCGGTCACATGTCGAATATAGAAAAGAGAGAATATTTTTTTAATACAATTTGAAAGTAGAAACAACTAAGTTGCCCACATGACTTCAAAAGCCTAAAATTCATGAGAAATGCTTTTTGCATTGTGATGTTTATTTTGAGTATATTTCTGTTGAGTTGACGTGCTCTGTTTATTTTTCTTCTTAGCACAATTGCACAAGCATTGAATCTGCACAAAGCACTGAATCTGCTCGTGTGCAATCATGTGTTAATGTGATAATTTTACTTCCCAATTACTAAAATGCAGGTGACCAAAAAAAAAAAAAAGCCTATGAAATTCATTTAGGTTTTCACTGTTTGACTTATAGTTGATTGAATAGAAATATTTTTTTGCATTCTAATGTTTATCTCGTGTATATTTTTACTGAGTTGACATGCTTTATTTTTTATTTATATATTTTTTTTCTTTTTAATTAAAGGTAGATTGAGCATATCAACTCAGCGAAGATGTAAGCGAAATAAACGCTAGTATGCAAAGAAGCATTTCTATTTATTTAATTATTTTAGTTATTTTATCAAGTAAATTTCTTTAAATTTTAATTAATATTTTTAAATCAAATAGTTCAAACTTCTTCATATCAGCATTTATTACTATATTTATTTTTAATAACTCGGGTACATAAAATATGAAAAAAAGAAAAGAAAAAGAAGAAAATATCAAGATGATAAATGTAGAATTATTAAAAATAAATACAATAATAATTGAAAATTTTTGAAAATTTTTATTCGTTATAACATCTTAAAAATTCCAGAAAGTCATAATCCAATATCTGTAATTTTGTTTATCTATTCCTTTTTTTTTTAACTAGTTGACCTTTTTCATTATGATAAATTTATGAAAACATCTCAAACATAACCCAACCCTAAAGTGGCTTACAGGATGCTTAATTACAGGTCTCAAGATAGAATGAATGTTGGCCAAAATTTATTAGGATGAACTAATTAACTCAAATATAATAAAATAAATAAATTTCTTTCTACCAAGGTTCACGAGGCCGCATGTGGTCAAACAATCTTTTGTTGGACTGATCCGTTTACGCGTAGCCGTCCAATTTTTCAGTCCTCGCCCATCATAACAAAATTGATACACTGTTTTGAAAAATACTTTACACAAAGAAAAAGACTCTTTTAAGATTTTAGTTATTTATTTATTTTATTTTTTGTATTTGTATCGAGTCAAAATTTGGAGGAGTTGATGTCTAAGGAAGATCAATATTATTGCGGGCCAGAAATTCTGGTCATCCTTATCAGTTGGTAACAGAAGGCTTCAGAAATTCATACTGATTCAAAGAAGGCGGCTATGGGAAGGAGAGATGAGCAGGCTATCGGGTAGATTACTACAGCTCAACCATGCCAATTATTGGGGTTGTGAAGATGAATTGGGAAGTGGTTATATATATATATATAAGCTAGCAGAATAAGAAAGATGAAAACGGTCGTAATTCTTAGAGCACTAACGATAGCTTTCTTTAAATTTTATTATCTCTTTCTTATATATAATATATATACTATATATATATTATAATAATAATATATATATTTTAGCTGTCTAAAAATCTAAAATAATTTTAGTTAGGGCATCAATTCTCGAAGTACATGCTAATTGACTGGCATATGTTTTGTATGTTTAGTTCACATTATTACTGTAATGTTCAATTGGTTTTTTTCTATATTTTTTTAAATAAAACATTATTAGAAGTCACATTATAGTTGTTGCTACTAATGTTTTTTTTTTTTTTTTTTAAGGTTATTAGAGGCCACTATAGTTTTGGTTACTAATGTTTTATTATTACAGCAACTTTATTGGCTTGCTAATGTTAGGGGTGGCAATTGTTGACACAACCCGCAAACCCGACACGAACACAACACGAAAATAGCAGGTTTGAGTTTTGGGTTATCGGGTTAACAGGTCAACCCGTTAATTTTTTTTTGTTTTTTCTTTTTAAAAAAAAAAGTAAAAGAAAAAGGCAGAAGAGAGAAACTCCTAACCCCTTCCAAGTCCCAAAACGCTTTGCCTCAATGCCTCTTTCGTCTTCGTTGTTGATAAATAGGCTAACAGCCTCTCCAGCTCTCCTCTCTCTCTCATCTCGATCTCCTTGTCTCTCTCTCGCCGCTCCTCTCGCTCTCGATCTCCCTGTCTCTTTCCGGCCACAGCGGTTGAGCTGTCGACGATGTCAAGGACGCCGCATCTGGGCCGCGCCACTGCACGATTTGGTAGGTTTCAATTCTCCTCTCTCTCAGTCGATCTCCCTCTCTCTCTCACGGCCTCTCAACCTCCCTCTCTCTCTCTCCGACCACTGTGGCGTTCCGTTTTGTTACCGCATCTGGGCCGCACGGCACGATCTGCTTCTGTTGGACAGCTGGAGAGTGGAGGGTTCATTCATCTCCCACGGCCTCGTTCAATTTCGTCTCTGTCGGTTTCACGGTTTCAGTCTTTAGAGAATCAGAAATCAGAAAATCTGTGGCTAATTTCTTCTTCATTCAGGTCGGTCGGGTCCAGTAAACCCGACCCGGAAGGCACGACCCGGTAACTAAACGGGTTGCCGGGTCGTGTCGGGTGACTCGTTTATTAAACGTGTCATGTTTTAGGTAACCCGTTTATTAAACGGGTCGTGTTCGGATTTACCTTAACGGGTTGACGGGTCAAGCGGGTCAACTCGAACCTGACCCGTCAACCTGTTTTGACAGCCCTGACTGATGTTCTATTATTCGCGGCCACTTTAGTTTGGCTGTAAAATGATCAAACATTATTAGCTACTTTTGCTTTCGATTTTGTAATTTTTTTGCGTCCAAGATATATGTCATTAGCAACCACTTTTGTTTTCAGTTTTGCAATTTTTTTTTTTAGTCCATGATATATGTCATTAGTAGCCACTTTTTTGGCTGCTGTTAAGCGATCATCAGTGGCCACCATGAAAGTGGCTGTTAATGATCGTCAGTGTCCAACTTTCAGTAGCCACTAGATCAGTGGCCAAATGTGGATGCTATTGATCAACATGGGCCACAAAATGCTCATTCGCAACCAAAAAAAAAAAAAAAAGTGACTGCTAATGAGCTAATTTTTTGTAGTAGCAGCTTCCCTTAATGTTTCATAAATTAAGAAAATACCAAAGGAACTAAAAGTTGTTCCTTCATCTAGGGAACTAAAAGTAGTTCTTTTAATATTATTTTAATATAAAAAACTTTATATCTCCTCTCAATCTCTTTCCTTTATCATTTGTTTAAAACAATATTTAAATGATTTTTTTTTCTCTCTATTTTTCGTAGCATTTAATTTAAAGAATATTTAAATTGTATAGAGAAATAATAAGAAAAGTTATTGTGAAATTTATTTGAATAAAGAAGCAAAAAGTAGTTTGATTCCTTATATTGAAAAAAATAAAAAAATAAATAAAAAAATGTGCTGCTAGTATTCTTAAAAATTATGAGAGTAGGGTATGAGCTATTATGTGTGCTTCCGAGCCATATATTATGGAACCGGTGGTGGCGAAGCTTTGATAGCTTTTGTTCTAGTATTTTTTAGTAGAAATTTGAGACTCCAAAAGGTTG